>BMAC01000409.1:822092-858120 GCA_014905375.1 Phtheirospermum japonicum
GTGACCGTCGAGTTTCCTTGTTTGAGATTTAGGAATTCGGTCTCCTTCTGATCGCGGTACGAGCGTGGGAAAAACTTCTCCATAACCACCGTCTTGAACTTGTTCCAAGTGAAGGCGTCTCGCTCTGCCTCCGAACAGTTTCTCCAATAACCTTCCTACCAGTGGTCAGCATCTTCAGTTAGCTGAAAAGTGGCACACGTGACCTTCTGCACGTCGTCGCACGCTATCATTCGAAAGATTCTATCGAGCGACCGAAACCACTCTTCCACTGCATCAGGTCCATCTCTTCCATTGAAGGTTGGTGGTCGGTACTGACGAAATTGATCCACTGCTCTCGAGCTGTTACCTCCATTCCCCAAACTGTTATCTTGAAGGCGTTGGAAGAATTTAGTGAAAACCGTATCCATAGCCTCAACGGTCGTTTGGTCGAAGTGGGGTGGGTTTTCTTCATTAACCCTGTTTCCATTTCTTCTTCCTCGGTTTGACGCCATAACCTAATATATCATCAAAGTGTTTACTTGGTTAATTACGATATATCTCGCTTAATATACGTCGTAAGATTTGTAAATTGTAACCACCACACACCACAGAAGAACACAAACTAGAATTTAGCGAAAAATTAGCAGAACATCAACCATTCCCTTGATAGTAGCAATATCATCTTCGTACAAACCAAAAGAAAGTAGTAATCAAACCAAAACCAAAACAAAGTCCAAAATAGAGTCCAAAACACGAAATCAACGTACGAGGAAAAAGTAAATATAAGGTACTCAAAGTCAAATGCAAAGCAAGGCAAGAGGCCATCAATCTATAATGACGATTGCCTTTCTCTTCCTCGAAGAGCCTCCTTCCTTCGAGGGGTCGTCACTGGGTGGCTTAGGTCTCGGACAGCGAGGAGTGGTATACCCCAGTGTGTAACAACTGTAGCACGCTACTTCGTACTCTCCTTTCTCTTTCCCTTTAGAAACCCCTTCACGGTTTTCTTTGGGAATTTCTTCTGCCGAAAAGTCCCCCTCTTCCACTGGTCCACCATCCTCAATATCATCCTCTTCAGGATTCTCTTCAGGCTCCACCTCGGGGTCCTCCTCTTCTTCCTCCGCGACAACCGCCGAGGCTTCTCCCTTTGACCCTCCAACTTCTTTCTTCGTGGTTCTCGTCTCCTTGGGCACCTCCTCCAATGGAAAAGTAGACAACCACTCTCCTACTAAATGGTGGATGAAATCCTCGTAGTCGACTAAGACATAAGGACCGGGAAACTGAATCCTCGCAAGTCGAGTACATAAATGGTCCCCTCGGAGTTTCCATTGCATCGGTAGTCACTCCACCGTGTGCTGAGCTGCCTCGAGGCCAGTAGTGGCACTCCCATCCGTTTTGGCCAAGAGCCACAAACGGTGCTTGGTCAACAAGTAAGACCCTACCGTATCAACCTCCGAAAAACCATAATTCTTGAAAGCCTCCATGCCTTGGAGTTTCATCATACCAATAGCATCAACAACAATTCCAAGACAAAGCAATCACATCCATAGTATAAACATCCATACCCAATACAATGCAATAATAGAATAACATGGAATTCAAATTAATGATTAAACAATTATAATGAATTTTTGTACCTTGAGGATATCGATGAACGTTCGACGAGGAGGAATGAAGATTATTTAAGTAACCCAAATATTTATTTTATAAACTTTTGATTTTTCTAAGACGAAACGAGTCTACAGAACCAATCAAAACCTTGGCTCTGATACCACCTTTGTAACGCCCCGATTTCACTTTAGTTTAAAAATGACTTATATTTTTAAAATAATTAAGTATAAGAAATCTTGGCGTCACGATAAATGTCAAATTTCGTAATTTTAATATAAAAGATCAAACGAAATTAGAAAATTTTCTTTAGGTTCAAAATCACGCAGCGGAAAATAACATTCATAATATAAATATCTAAAACTCCACCAATGGAAAATAATTCAAAAACACGCATTTATGTCTAATTCGACTTGTAATCAAAACAATAAAATAATTTAAGAACATAAATTCAGTGTCAATGTTTTATTCATTTCCTCGTCTCCCATTCACTCGATATCGTCGTTGGTACCTGAAAAAAAATATCGTTGATTTGGTATGAGCTCAACGTACTCAATAGTTACACCGACATTTCCATGCAAAATCATACAACTCAAATATAGCACAATTAACCATAGAATTCGCAAATTTTAACGTCGAAAAATAGTTGACTGCAGCTAAAACGCGGCGAGTTTCCTCGATGAKACTTTAGGTCATAGGCACATAAGGCCCCTGGTTTTAATCAATAGGTATAGTACGCCGGGATGATCCCGATGACAACTTTTGGTCACAGACAACTTTAGTCTACGTCTATATTAGATTTTATAAACATCGAACTTCATGATACACATAGCACGTAGATTTAAGCATGTAAAATTTAACATAGATAAGTCGGTGGTCCCTACCTCGTAAAATGTCGTGGAAAGTCGAGTGAATGCACGTATTGAATCCTAAGTCCCCTTAATGCTCGTCACCTAATAAATTAGAAAATATATTTAATTAGTATTTTCATATTTAATATTCATACTAATAATAATAATAATACTAATAATAAAAAGATAATAATAATAAATAGTAATAATAATAATAATAGTAGTATTAAAATAATAATAATAATGATAATAATAAATATAATAATAATAATAATAATAAAATAATAATAATAATAAAAATGGACTGAAAGTATTTTATAAAATGTTTTGGGGCTGGATTGGGGTTATTGGTAATTCGAGGGTTCAATCGAAAAGATGGCTAAAGGCTGGGGGGTCAATTGGCAATTTCTGGAAACTTGGATTAAAAGGGGAGCCCAACCCTTTCCTCCTCAAACCCGTCTCCTTATTTCCTTTCTTTCCCCAAATCGCCCGCCCCCAATTTCCCTTCCTTCCCGTCCAGAACCGGCGCAGCTCCACACCGGCCGACTCGATGGCGACGGCAAAATTGGGCGGCGGTTCAAGGCATAACGGCCTCCTCCCCTCGGCTGTGGCCCGACAACTCGGACTCTGGCCGGAAAGTTCGAAGACGGTGAAGCGGCGGCTAGTTTCACCGTGCACCGTTGGGTGTCGCGCCCCTTCTGAATCGGCGACGACGACCTTAATTCGACGTGGGGTGGCTCCGGGGTCGGCTGGGTGGCGATGGCTCGTTGGCCGCTGGTGGCTGGTGTTATTCGGTGACTGCTCACAGCGGCGGACGACGGGGGTGACTCGGTTGCGTGGGCTATTGGTCGCAATTCGGCCGGTTCGATTGTGGGGATGTGGGGTTTCGGGTGGCGATTCGGATGGTTTGTCGTGGTGTTTGGGTTGGTTTCGGGCCGCAGCTGGAGAACGGCGGTCTCCGGCTCAAGAAGGCGACTGGTCGTGGTGGTGTGGCTGTCGACGGGGCGGCGTACAGGTTTGCGGGCATGGGTTTGGTGTCGGTTTTGCCGTGGTGACGTTGGCTTGGGCGACGATTGTTGGCGACAGCACGTCGGCGAGACGACGAGCGGCGTACAGGTTTACGGCATGGGTTTGGTGGCGGTGGTTCGGCGTTGGAGGCTGTTGGGTGGCAGTTCGGCAGTCGATGTGGGCCACTGGTGGCGATTCAGCCGGTGGTTGAAAAGTCGGCGGTGTGGGGTTTGACGTTGCTGTGTGGTGGCTCGGCGATGGGTTTGAGAAAATGGTGGTTGTCGATTTTGGCGAGGAAAAATCCGACAGTATGGGGGGCTAAAGTGTCTGTGTTTTTTGGACCGGGAATTCGTCGGGGTTGACGATTTTGTGATGTTGGAATGGTTGAATGGTTTGGGAATCGGCAGCCGATTCAAATTCGATGGTTGCCAAAAAAAAATATGGGATTGATGGGTTTGTACGGTTCTTTGAAAAAATAAAAGAAAACTTAGAAATACAAGATTTGGACTTTGTTACCTGTTGTTGCGGCTGCTTACAGAGGAATAATTGGGATGTTGGATTTCTTTATAAACTAAACTTAGATTTTAATTATGGAAGGTTAGGGCTTAGGTTTAGTGGTCTTGGGCTAACTATTGGGCTCGTTTTTGAAGTCCGTATAGAAAACGATCCACTAGACGACTTAAGTTTTAAATCAGAATAATTCTGTGAACGACCCAATAGTATTTTAAATTATATAAAACAATATAATAATTATAATATTTTCTTAGAAATTGATAATATAATTTTATTTGAAATTGAACTATAAATTCACTTAATTAGAGTTCTTAGGTTATTTAAAACTAAAATCTATTAATTTGWTTATAATAAGATTTTAAAATAATTTTAGATAATTTATATAGAATACAATTATWATATAATAATCTTTAAAATTGAGGTGTAATATATTAAACAATCGCACTAGAAATTTTTATTATATAGAGTTTCTTAAATCAATTAGAACTAAAGTATAAAATAATTTATAGTGACGAGATTGGGACTAAGATTATTTTTAAATGCATGATTGTAATTAAATAAAAAAAATATATGCATTGGATGTATGGATGTTACAGTTGCTAGGGGAGTATATCTATCGAAACGAGGTCTCCCCCCAGACAGGTCTGGTCTGGGATTTTTCACCGCTGCCCTGTCCTCTCTGTCATATCTTTCTCTTTTTTTCTCTCCTTCGTCCTTGATCTTCAGAGCTTCCTCCGGGTGGATGTATTTTTCAGCTCTCTCCAAGAGCTCTCCTAATTTCAGAGCTGGTTTGACAATTTGTGATTGAAAGAACTCGCCTCTCCGCAGGCCTTGTGCAGAGCATTTACCAACAGCTCTTCCGACGCGAATGGCACTTCCAGCTTTGTCGTAGTGAAACGGTTGATATAGACGCGCAGACTTTCACCTTCCTTCTGTTTGAGACTGAAGAGCTCTAGCGGCATCTTCTGGTACTTCCTGCAACTTGTGAACTGGTGCAGGAAGGCCGAGCTGAACTCATCGAAATTGCTAATAGATCGAGGCGGCAATTGGCTAAACCAAAGCTGTGCTGATTTTGTGAAGGTCATCGGAAAGACCCGACACATGACCGCATCCGAAAACTTATGCAGGGCTGCTGCGATCTCAAAATGGCTGAGATGGTCCCATGGGTCCGTGGTTCCATTGTACTCGAATCCTAGAGAATAATATGAGGCCGGCACATCGTCACGCATAACCTCCTCCGTGAATGGAGTGCCCGCCGTGTCGGCATCGCACCAGTATTCGTCAGTGTCTTTCTGAACTCCCGCACCTCCTTCTGCAGGCTCTGCATCTGCTCAGCTAGACCTAGATTAGTCTGGCTTGATGTCTCAGTATCAGAAGTAGAGAAGTGCTCTTCCCTGTCCTGTAGAGGAGTCCGATCCGTGCGCTGGCCTCATAATAGTTCAGTTCCCGCCACCGGGACAGTTCTTGCCGGTGGTGTGTTGGATGGCGGCATCGACATCTCCGCAAACTTTTTTTCCACCGCCGTCTCCACGGCTTTGCCGATGAGCTCTGAGAGCTGCATGAGGAAGGATTCATTGAATGAACCACCAGTGGTTGGCACAGATCTATTGAGTGGGGGTGGCGTAGCGCCCAGCACGGCCGCTGCCGACGGTGCTGTCCCTTCTGGCCCCATCGCGGACGTATCTGTCGACCTGGGCATACCCCACGGCGCAGCGGAACTGGGGGTTCCGTCGAGCTCTCCCACGAAGTTCTGCAGTAAACCGTCTGAAGCTATAGAACAAAAGGAAACCCTCACGTCTTAGCTTGATCGCTTTCCCACAGACGGCGCCAATTGTTTCAACCCAAAATACGATCGACGTCAAGAACAACGCCTGAAACCTTGAACACCTTCTTGACCTGCACACAGAAACACGTTAGAAAGGACCACCGGTGGTTTTCCGGTGGAAACCTCTCCGATGCTTAAGTCAGTAAAGCGTATGAGGTTTCTCTTAGCAAGCAAAGAAGGAATGCACAAAGAATGGCATACCTCTCTCAGCCTTGGGGCTAAGATACTTATAGTTTCTCCTAGTGGGGACCCCAGCCGGGATATCAGGAGCACGTGCCGTGAATCATGGGCCATTACGCAACCAATTCTGACAAGTGGTCCCACTTGTCTCTTTATTGGGAATCCGGAAAACAGGTCTTCCCCGTTCAAGGTCTTCCTTTTTTCTTTCCTCTGTATTACCTCAGTATCAATACCGGGCTTGACTCTAGTCAAGTCTTTTCTGGTAGAGCACTTTTATCAGCTCAGGAGAAAAGAAGAGCTGTACCCATCTTTTCCTGATGCCATGTTTTCCCGAGAGGCCTAGCCAGACCTTCAGTCAGACCAAGCTGGTCTTATTGTGTCATTTTTATTCCCGTTACTTCAGATTTTCAGATCAGGTCTACCCCAAATCAGGTCTGACCGATCTATTGCCCCATCAGCCGTCAGGATTTTAACCCTAAAATGTCGCCCTCTCCTTCCCCGCCTTAGTTTGTCGAAGTTACACATAAAAAAAACCCCAAAAACCCTCCCCCCCCCCCCCCCCCTCACAGGTCGCCGCCGCCCACCACCACTACGCGTGCCCTCCGTCGCCGTCGCCCACCACCCACCACCAGCGCCGTCGCCTGCAAAAAAAATCCCCCCAAAACCCTCCGTCGCAGCTCGCCGCCGCCTACCACCACCACGCGTGCCTTCCGTTGCCGTCACCCACCACCACCACCAGCGTCGTCGCCTGCTCCAGACCCGTCGCCAACCACCAACGTCGTCCGTCGCCAACCACCATCCGCCGTCGGCTCCTCCATCGCCCTCGACCACCACCTCCGGCCATCGACCACCACCACCGCCGTCTCGAGACAAAGGTAATTTTATTGTTATTAATTTTTTTAATTATTATGAATTAATTGTAAATATTTTTGGATTTTTATTTATTGTAATTATTTATTTAATTATTATGAATTAATTGTTAATATTTTTGATGTTTGTTTATTGTTATTATTTGTTTAACTATTATGAATTAATTAATAATTTAGCAAATATAAAATAAAATTCTATTTTCTTAAATAAAAATCTGTATTTTTAAATAAAAATCTATTTTTCTTTAAAATAAAATTCTGTTTTTTTTAAATGAAATCTGGTTTTTTTTTTAAATAAAAATCAGTTTTTTTATAAAATAAAAATATGTTTTCTTTTTTTTTTTAATAAAAATCTGTTTTAAAAATCTTTTTTTTTTTAAATAAAAACCTGTTTGCTCTTTTTTTTTAATAAAAATCTTTTTTTTTTAAATCAAATTTGGGATTTAAATAATTTTAATATAAATTGTAGTTATATGTATACCTTAGTTTATAATTTATATAGTTTAAATTTCTGTACCCACAAATTATATTGTGATACATGTATGCACCCATTATATTGTTCATGCATGGGAGGCCGTGGTGATCGGTCGGGATTTAAAAAGAGAAATTGTATATTTTACATGCATGGGAGGCCGTGGTGATCTGCCGGGTTTAATTTTGTTTATATATATTATTCTCATTGATTTTGTTGGTTGTATACCATCGGGTGTTGACGTGGGTTACGGCGCCGGCCGGGGGGAGTTGTCCCTCGAATAGCGGTTTTCAAAATTTTTTTTAAAAATGTGATAGGGTGTCACGTGGTTTTATATAAATTTTCAAAATATTTTTTAAAAATGTGACGGTGGTAATTGCTTATTTGGAACCTTGGCGAAGTGACACGATTCATACTGTTGTAGAGAATCAATTATATATAAATCACTCGTTTGATGTCACCAACCGAACAATACAGATGAGGCATTGAGTCGAAAATTGGACGTTGAATTTCCTGTTTGGTTTGAGAACTACGTGAGTGATTTGCATGTTTTTGTACGTATTTTTGTTACCATTTTGTGTCGCGCTTGCATGTGTTTTTTTTACTTTTATGTGTATTAGGAGTCGTTTTGGCCGATTTTATTAGTTTTAAGTTTTTGTAACTCTTGTGCGGTTTTTCGTCGGATTTTTGTTTATTTCTACTCATTTTTTATTTCTTTAGCCGTAGGATGACCAAAGCGGTCTCGTGCACGCTTAAGACATTCTGTTCGACTTGGACTAGAACAAGCAAGCAAGGGAACACAGCGCAAATGAGGAGCGACAACCGACGAACGTTAGAGCGGAAACGAGAAAAAATGAGCCGGAATTGTCTGTCAGTCGATCAACTGACAGGACAGTCGATGGACTGGATCTCAGTCGACCGACTGGACTGGATCTCAGTCGATCGACTGGAATGCTGTCGATCGACTGAACCCCATGGAAATCGACTGATCGGCAGTGTGTTTTGTGATTTTTGGGCATTTCAGTCGATCAACTGACAGTCGATCGACTGGTCCTCAGTCGATCGACTGACACGCATAATTTTTGATCCATTTTGACATTCTTGCCCCTGCGTTTTTGTATAAATAGCTAGCACTCTCCCCCACCAACCTTATCCTTCCTTGGCTGATTTTGAACCCCATTCAATCTCTTCCAAGCTCATTTTCACTATTCCATTGCAAACCCTAGATATAATCCTTAGTTAGCTCATTTTATTTAGCTTAGTTAGTAGTTGTTCATAAGTGTTGGAGAAGGTGACATCTCTCTCATTTGTGGATTTTATTTTATGATGTTTCTCTTGGTGTTTTGAAGATTGTACTCTACATTTGAAGCTTTTGGTTGGAATACAAATTGGTAGTAATGTTTCCCCTTCTTATTGTTGTTGTTCTTGGTTGTTATTAGTGTTGTGTGTTGGTAGTTAATTTGTAGTTCTTATTGTATTCCTCTTAGCATTTTGAAGTTCTCTTCCAATTTCCAAATTACTTTCCTTCTTGCTTAAAACTCCATTGAAGCTTGCATGTTGAAGCTTTCATGTTGAAGCTTTTTACTCTTTTTGTTCAAACAAACTTTGGAGCCTTGAAAGTTTTTAGTAGCTTTCCCTTTTAAAATATTTGACTCTTACCTATTAAATGTATTTGACTTCTTTTGAATTTAAGTTTGACTTTCCCTCCTTTTTAGCTTTTAAATTTACAAGCTTTCTTAGTTAATAGTTTTAATTTAATTAAGTTGTTAATTAGGTTTAATTTGTGTCATTAAGTCTAGTTATTTTCAAGCAAGTTTTAAATTCCTTTCTCCTTGAGTCAATGTTTTTCAAACTCTCTTTTTAATTGAAGTTTAGTGATTACAACACAAAAACCAAACCAATGATTAATGCTTTCTTAGATTAGATTAGTTTAACTAAGAATAACAAGAGATTAATCAAAAACACTTAACGCCGATTACCACTATCCTCGAGAGACACGACTCGGGAAAGCTTACCGCTCTACAATCAACTCCGTACTATTGCAGAGAAGATTTCTTAGAGTGCTAAGAATTCTTCGATCAAATTTTGGCGCCGTTGCCGGGGATAGATTAAGGCTAATGGTGTTCTTAATTACTCTACTTGTTGTCTTAATTAGTAGATTAGACTAGATTTGTATTTCACACTCGATACCGTAATCCCTTTGTTGAGTGTTGTGTATGCAAGGTAGGCGATCGCTCGGACTAGAATTGACTCCGTATTTGACCAATCCCGAGAGGGTGAGACGAGCCTCAAGGAATCAAGACACGTTCGACCCATCCTTACCTACGGTGATAGAGGAGCGAACGATGACCAATTCGTTCGAGAACCCGACGCCGCCCGCACTCGCTCAAGACAACCAAGGGATGCCTCCGCCTCCAATAGCGACCGGGTCGATTTCATCACTTCATGGCCCGCCTCATCAAGGTCCACAACCCTTTTACGGGTTGCCGCTTGATCAAGGGGGGGAACGAGTTTCCAAATCAAGACCCTCAAAGCTCCAATGCCCGATTTCAAAGCCCGTTTTCCCCACCTCATGCTCGTGTGCCAACACCTGAGCCCCAACATTAAGTTTCGCCGCACTCGGACCCGTCAACACATGGAACACAATTCCATGGTCCGATTGTCGATGGCCCGCCGTACCCGTTTCAACCGCACTTCCAAGTTTCGAGGCCACAATTCCAAGGGCCGCACTTCGCTGGCCCCCATTTACACGCACCTCGCATGCCACATCCGACAGGGCCCGCGCATCGATTTCGAGATCCACATCCACAAGACTTTCCGAGGATGCCCGCCGTCAACAAAAATCCTTATGCCGCACAAGATGTAGGTGGCCACCCGTTTACCACCCCTGATGGAGGCCCAACAAATAGAATAAAGGAAGTATCACAACCATATATGGGCAATTTCTCCTCAAGCATTCGGTTAAACCTCGAAGCCCTCGAGTATGACTTACAGCCGATTGATCTCGAGCGACTTCTGAATTTTCATGGCCTACCACAAGAGGATGCTCTTCAATTCCTATGCATCTTTTCCTACTAGGTGTCAAGATTTCCGCGCCAAGGAATTCACATTGATCAAATTAAAATGAGGTATTTCCCGTACACAATGAAGGATAAAGCCGTTGATTGGCTCATGACGTTGCCGGCCGATTCACTTACCATTGGGACATGGTGACTGAGAGGTTTATGGAGGAGTACTATTCTCAAGATAAAACGGCCGATTTTTGAGCAAAGATCGCCTCATTCCGTCAAGCGAGCGACGAGACTTTCTACGAGGCGTGGGAGCGATTTAAGGGCTATCTCACTAAATGCCCCCATCATCGGTTCACTGGGGATTTCTTGAATCAATTCTTTCATAACGGGTTGACATTTGCATCCAAGCGTATGGTGAACAATGCCGCCGGGGGAAATCTAGCCGGACGCTCGACGAGGGAGTTGTACGACATATTCGTGAACATGGCCGCCGACGACCATTGCATGAGTGTCTTGGAACGGAAGGAGCAAGTGAAGGAGGTTTCGACAAAAGAGGAGCCCGAGTGGTCCCGTAAGATCGCCGATCTAGAGAGCCAAGTGTCCTCCCTCATCCAACCGTTATCGGGGTCGATGGAGACGTGCCCCACATGTTGTATCTCGGGGCATGGAGCTAGTGCATGCCCGACGGTTTATGGACCACCGAGTGATTTCGACGAGCAAGCATTCGCGGTTCAAGGTTACCAAGCCTATCGAAAGGGAACCCAATATATGCGGAAGGACCATCCTAACTTTAGGTGGGGGACACGTCCCAAGCTCAAATGCCACCCGGGCCTCCGATGCATCAACCACGGCTTCAAGCCCCGTTCAATGCGCGACCACCACCATTCCCACCTTCTCAAGCGTCATATCCGCCTCCACAAGACAAGTCGACATCGCGTCAACCGAACATTGAGTCTATCCTATTCGAATTGACAAAACGGATCGCGAGTTTGGAAACACAACTTGGGCAAGTTGCGACGGATGTTAATGAACTCAAACAGTCCCGTGACAAAGATAAGCTACCAAGTTAACCGGCTCAAGCTCAAGCCGTGACATTACTTCGAAGAGGAAAGTTGGTGGATAACAAGGTTGTTCTTCCCGAGAATGATTCAACGCCCTCACCCCAACTCCAACAAGATCCGACCATGAAAGGCTCGAACGAGCCCATAGCCGATCCTAGCTCACCCTCGTCTTCTTCAATCGGAGAAGCGACGGAGACCAAAACTACCGGAGGACTCCACAAATCCACTACACCGTACCGACCTCTGATTCCATACCCGAGTCGTATTCGACCGACAAAACAAGATGACCAATTTCTCGAGTTGTACAAGATGCTATCGAAGGTTAACATTAACCTCCCTTTGCTCGACATAATTCGGAATGTGCCCGCATACGCCAATTTCTTCAAGGAATTGACGTCTAAGAAGCGAAGGTTTGAGGATAACGAGAAAGTGTGTATATCGAACGTGGCAAGTATCGTCTATAACAACCCTCTCTCGCCGAAACAGAGTGATCCGGGAAGCTTTTGCATCAAGATTACCCGTGGGAACGGAAAGAAAACACGAGGGATGTTGGACCTCGGTGCCGGAATCAACTTGATGCCCTACTCCATCTTTAAACCATTGGAGTTGGGCGATCTCAAGGAGACGAGAATGTGCTTGCAATTGGCCGACTGATCGATCCGATATCCAAAAGGCGTAGTAGAAGACGTATTGTTACAAGTGGGAAACCTCATAGTGCCCGTGGATTTCGTCATTTTAGATGTCGGGGAGGTGAGCAATGAAGGACGAGATCACACAATCTTACTAGGACGACCGTTCATGGCGACTAAAAACACCTTGATCGATGTTAAGAATGGAAAGTTGTCGTTCTCGGTTTTGGGGGACACGGTTAATTTCTCGATCCATGATTTGGGAGTTGTTCCCCCTTCATCTTTTCAAGCCAATTGCTCGATGATCGATCCAATAGAAGAGTTGGTGGAGGAAGCCTTCGTGGGACTTGTGGATGAGGTCGTCGAGGACGATGAGTGGCAAGAGCTTCAATCGGAGGGGGTGATGGAGATATTTGAGATCTCGAGTGCGGAACAAACCATTACACCAAAACTGTAACTCAAGACCCTTTCAAGCCATCTTAAGTACGTGTATTTGGAAGAGGGAGGATCAAAGCCCGTGATGATCTTTACCGATCTTTCCGAGCATGAAGAGGCGAAATTGGTGGAAGTATTGAAAAAGAATAAGAAGGCGATAGGTTGGAGCCTTGGCGATATTAAGGGGATAAGCCCCTCCACGTGTATGCATCGTATTGTCCTTGAAGACGTGGCGAAACCAACAAGAGAGTGCCAACGTCGGTTGAACCCGAATTTGATGGAGGTGGTGAAAGGTGAGATCCTAAAGCTCGTAGCCGAGGGTCTAATTTTTCCAATTAGAGATAGTGAGTGGGTGAGCCCGGTGCACATGGTACCGAACAAGAGTGGAATCACCGTAATTGAGAACGAACGTGATGAGCTCATGCCGACTCGTGCAATTACCGGATGGCGGATGTGCATAGATTTCCGAAAACTTAACGCCGCCACCAAGAAGGATCACTTCCCGCTACCGTTCATTGACCAAATGTTGGACAAACTCGCGGGGCACCACTCGTATTTCTTCCTCGATGGGTTATCCGGATATTACCAAATTGCCATCTCACCGGAAGACCAATCCAAAACGACATTTACTTGCCTTTTTGGCACATACGCTTTCCGACGAATTCTCTTCGGGTTATGCAACGCACCCTCCACCTTCCAACGGTGTATGCTATTTATATTCTCCGATATGATCGACAAGTATATGGAGGTTTTTATGGACGATTTTTCCATCTACGGCTCCTCGTTCGATGAATGTCTTGATCGCTTGGCGAGTGTTTTGGAGAGATGTGTCGAAAGTAACCTCACCTTGAGTTGGGAGAAGAGCCACTTCATGGTGATAAGTGGGATAGTTTTGGGGCATGTAGTGTCGTCTAAGGGAATCGAAGTTGACAAGACCAAGGTCGACGTGATCGAGAAACTCCCACCTCCAATCAACGTGAAGGGAGTTCGTAGTTTTCTTGCCCATGCGGGGTTCTATAGACGGTTCATCAAGGGTTTCTCAAAGCTTAGCCGTCCCTTGTGCCATTTGCTTAGTACCGATGTCCCATTTGTGTTTGACGATGCTTGTCGCTTGGCAATCAATTCATTGAAGGAAAGTTTGACCTCGGCTCCCGTGGTGGTGGCTCCGGATTGGTCTCTCCCGTTCGAGATCATGTGAGACGCATCGAACGAAGCGGTGGGAGCCTTCTTGGGGCAAAGAGTGGACAATCTTCTTCGGGTCGTCTATTACGCAAGCCTCATGCTCAACGACGCCCAAAAGAACTACACAACTACCGAAAAAGAGCTCCTGTCTGTAATTTTCTCGCTTGAAAAGTTTCGAGCCTACATCATTGGTTCGAGGGTTATTGTGCATAGTGACCATGCGGCGTTGCGATATCTCTTCAACAAGCCTCAAGCGAAGCCGAGGCTAATCCAATGGATACTCTTGCTTCAAGAGTTCGATGTGGAGATCAAAGATCGGAAGGGGTGCGAGAACGTTGTTGCCGACCACCTCTCTCGTTTAGAGGTCCAATTCGGAGAGAGAGAGCTCATTGGAG
Source organism: Phtheirospermum japonicum (assembly GCA_014905375.1). Taxonomy (NCBI): domain Eukaryota; kingdom Viridiplantae; phylum Streptophyta; class Magnoliopsida; order Lamiales; family Orobanchaceae; genus Phtheirospermum; species Phtheirospermum japonicum. The sequence continues at coordinate 836,108 of BMAC01000409.1, forward strand.
AAAACCTTGCGCACGAGAATTTATTCGTTGTATCCGCCGCGCCGTGGTATGCCGACATTGCCAACTATCTTGCTAGCGAAGCACTCCGCCCGGACCTATCTCATCATGAGAAAAGGAGGTTTCTCTCCACGTGCCGAGGGTATTATTGGGATGACCCTCACATGTACAAGATCGGAAAGGATGGTATGTTGAGGCGGTGTATTCCGGACGAGGAAAAAGGGGAGATTTTGACGAAGTGCCACGATCACCTAGTCGGGGGACATTTCGGCAGGCAAAATACCGCTTACAAGGTTCTTCAATCGGGTTTCTATTAGCCTAGCCTTTTCAAGGATGCCCACGACCATTGCCAAAAGTGTGATCGATGCCAAAGGACCGGAAATATAGGAAAAAGGAACGAGATGCCAATGACGTATAATTTGTCCGTGGAGATATTTGACGTGTGGGGGATCGACTTCATGGGCCCCTTTCCGAAGTCTCATGATTTCAAATACATTTTGGTTGGAGTTGATTATGTTTCTAAATGGATCGAGGCAATCCCGACGAGGAGGAACGATGGCGACACCGTGGTGAAGTTTGTGCGGAGCAACATTTTTAGCCGATTCGGAGTTCCGAGGGTGATTATTAGTGACGGCGGAAAACACTCAAGTTACTTGAAAAGGTGTTGAAGAACTATGGGGTCGTTCACAAGGTATCCACGCCATACCATCCTCAAACGGCGGTTCAAGTCGAGACGAGCAACCATCAAATCAAGAACATTCTCAAGAAAACCGTGCAACCAAACCGGAAAGATTGGTCAACAAAGCTCGTGGATGCCTTGTGGGCCATCCGCACGGCTCACAAGACGGTTCTCGGAATGAGCCCCTATCGCCTTGTATACGGGAAAGCGTGTCATCTACCGGTCGAAATGGAGCATAGAGCTTGGTGGGCCATCCGGGCATGCAACTACGACTTGAAATGAGCCGGCGAGGAGCGGAGGCTCCAAATCGAGGAGCTTGACGATCTAAGAAATGAGGCGTTCGAGAGTGCTCGAATTTACAAAGAGAAGATGAAGCTCCTCCACGACAAGAAGCTTGTGACCAAGGAGTTGGAGAAAGGGATGCAAGTGCTCCTTTACAATACCCGACTCGCGTTGTTTCCCGGGAAACTCATATCTAAGTGGAGCGGACCGTACACGATCGAGAAGATATCCCCGTTTGGAGCCGTAACGTTGATCGACCCCAAGATGGACGAGCATTTCCAAGTGAATGGTGCACGAGTCAAGCCTTACCGACGCGGATTGTTGCAAGCCAAGAATCTCGATGGAGGAGGAGGATTTAAGAGATGTGCCCCCGATGGGACCTTGATCAAAGGAGGATAGTCGAGCGAACGACTTTAAACAAACGCGCTACGTGGGAGGCAACCCATGACTTCTTATCCCCCTTTCTCATTTTCTTTCGATTTTTGTGTATATTATTTTTTAATTGATCGTTAACTTAGGTTTTTCTTTCTTTTCGGGTTTTGTAGGAGAAATCATGGCGGTTTGAAAATGAAGGAAATTAAAATCGGGAAGTTGGCCACTGCCCCTCATTCGATGGACTGCACAACAGTCGATCGACTAACGTGCAGTCGATCGACTGAACGATCGACTGAAAGGGCGAAATCGACTGAGAGGCAGTAAGTTTTCAAGTTTTGCGAGTTCAGTCGATCGACTGAGGACCAGTCGATTGATTGGCAGTCGATCGACAGGAGTGTCGACTGGAAGGGCAAAATCGACTGAGAGGCATTAAGTTTTCGAGTTTTGCCAGCTCAGTCGATCGACTGCTACAGTGTCGCGGCGTCCTTTTAAATGGCTTTTCGACTCAGAAACAGAAAGAGAAAGACGAAAAAAATAGAAGAGCGGAAAAGGAGGGAGACACGAGTTTTTTTAAAAAGATCTAGTCGATCGACTCAACGTCATTTCTTTTCCTGGTAATCCCCATCCCAACTTCGCCTAGATTCGGAAATCTCAAAAATTCTTCCTTGTCTTCCTCATTTGCTTCCAATTTTGAAAAAAAAGGGGGGGTGAGAGATGCTTTTCGGTTCCAATCTCGATTTCGAGCCATTCATTGAGGTAATTCGCTTGAAACTCGATCCTTGACGTTCTTATTTGTGAATTAGTTGGGTTTTGTGTAGGATCTATTTCCAATTTTCTCAAAATTCCTCAATTGAAAACCCTGCGCACCAAGTGCTCGATGATATGCCCCAATGAGCACTCTTAGCTAAAACTCTTTCGTTTTTCCCATCTTGTCAGTTCCTTCCGATTCCTTAACCGAAATCTTCATATTCCCCTCGTGATTCACTCCGTATAATCCTTATGGATAATCTTTCTGACGATGAGATTTATGAGGCCAATATCCCCAATCTCGCCCACGTCTATGGTGCTCCGTTCCCGATTCATTCCGAGGCCGAAGGGGAAATGTATCAAAGCCTCGTCCAACGGCAATACGCCCGCTCGCGTTTTTTTGATATTGAACGCCTACAAGGGTGGGTAGCTAACGGGGACCACGAGCACTTTGGGGCACAGACGCTCCGTTTGATCGACGCCTTGGGCGGGCGTCAATTCGCTTCCCTCCGTGCCCCGGCGTACCTCAAGCTAATGCTCGAATTCTTCTCGACCTTCCAGGATCGTGAGAGTGGGGAGTTCACCGTTCGTTTTCATGGAGTCGAATGCCGTATCACCCGAGACGTGCTTCAAAGGTGCTCGGGTTGGATTGTCAAGTTTTGTGTGAAGAGCGACGAGGAGGGTTTGCGCTGCATCAATTTTGGGCAACTATCACGTGCGGACGTGGAACTCCGTGTTTCCAAGCCTCGGCAATCACCGACTTGGTATTGCTCGGGATTTAAAAGTTCTTCGCCCACGTCCTGATGGGCAAGCACGAGAGCACCAACCTCACCCAGGATGAGGTTTACATGCTTTGGTGACTTCACACCGGCCGTCGATTTGCCGCCTATCCCTTTCTCCGAGCCGGGATTCTTGGGATTCAGAAGATGAGAGCTGGGAGTGTCGCTCGGGTCGGGATGGGGCCCATGATTACCTTGCTCGCCCGACACTTTGGTTTCAACCCCGAGGTGGCAAATCTTGAGAGGATCGAAGCCGGTAGAGCTTGTGTTGAAAACACCCAAGGTCCCGACAGACCCGCGCCGCTGCCGAATCCACGAGCAAGCGCAAGAGGCGAACAAAGAAGAGGCCGAGTTAGAGAGACAGCACGAGGATGGTGCCGAGCCCGAGGAAGCCCCGAACACCAGTTCGGGGCAACATTTCGATGCAAGCACAAGCCACGCGGTAATCCCGCATGGCGAGGGAGGCCCGAGCACCGGCCCGGTCCCGATATGGGTTGGCCCGAGTTCCAGCGCCAAGTGTTCGCCCGATTCGACCGGCTCGACACTAGCATGGAAGAGTTGAGGGCCGGGAAAGCGAGAAACGAACGAGCACACTGCGCCTTCCATAGCCGCCTCTTATTGATCGAGAGCCGATTGCCTCAGGACGAGGAGGAAGACGAGGAAGAAGAAGATGAGGAGGAATCGGACGAGGAGGCGAACCTTCAACACCGACGTAGGAGACGTCTTTGATTCTCCGATTATCCTTTTTATTTTTCGTATACTTGGCACGTTATTTTTGTTTGTTTCATTTTGATTCGATTATGTTCTTTTATTTCTTATCTAACTCTTTAAAAATCCAAAACAAAACAAAAAAATAAATATATATATATATATAATAGAAATTTTGAAAAACCCAAAAAGATTTTCGCTTTTTGTATATCACTTGTTCTTGCAACCCCCCCATTTGTTCATTTCTTGTAGATAGCTTGCCTCGACTCACGGAGAGGACTTATGCACAACGCGTCAACACAAGCTCGGAAATAGGGGCGTTCTCTTTTCCTTACACTTTTTACCGCTTTACTTCGCTTAATATGCAATGAGGTCATTGTTAGGTTTTAAGTGTGGGGTGGTTAGGGTTCGTCTTAGGATTTTAATTTCTTGCATGCTTGCTTGTGATGATTTGAGTAGCGTGTGTGCTATGTTTGCTTGGAACCTTGGCGAAGTGACGCGGTTTTGATTATTTGGTTAAGAAGTTTAGATTGTCGATCGGATTTAGTGTACTTAGGGAATTTGACTTATTGGGAACTTCGTTCGGCTTTAGCTTCGTGCTATCCTTGTGCTCAATTTTAAACTAGTGCCTTAACTAGCCTCGTTATCGAATACTCTCTATAGGATTTTAATTTGTATTTTGGAGTCGTCAATTGCTCCATGTGCTCGATCGGAAATAAATGCAAGTTGCTAGTAGCAACGAATGATCGGAGTCGTTGAACGCCCGTTGTATTGTATATATTTTTAAGTACCTCACATTCATGGTACCAAAAAAAAAATAATAAAAAAATATATAAAAATAATAATAATAATAATAATAATAATAATAATAATAATAATAATAATAATAATAATAATAATAATAATAATAATAATAATAAACAAATGATGATGTTGAATAAACAAGGATACGATATAATCCTTGAGTTTATTACGTAATAAACGGCACCCCTTGCACATTTCTTTTTTTATTCTCTTTAGATTTTGTTTGTTAAAGAGAGTTGTAGATAATCGAGGCTAGTAGGGAGCCGATTAATGGCTCGAGCGTGGATAGACCTTAGCCGGGGCAATGACGAGGGGACCGACTTGGGGGGTTACCTAGTACTTTTAGGTTTCGGGAGTCGATCTAAGCTTTATTTGTCAACGCATCATTATCGTCCTTTTAGCCAAGTTAACAAGTATTGTAGTATAAAACGTCTCGAATTAGGTTTGGTGCTTTAGTTTATTGTCCGGGGGTAGTTTTGTAATTCTATATTAAGTTTTGCTTGAGGACAAGCAATCATTCTAAGTGTGGGGTGGTTGATTTGCATGTTTTTGTACGTATTTTTGTTACCATTTTGTGTCGCACTTGCATGTGTTTTGTTTGCTTTTATGTGTAATATGAGTCGTTTTGGCCGATTTTATTAGTTTTAGGTTTTTGTAACTCTTATGCGGTTTTTCGTTGGATTTTCATTTATTTCTACTCGTTTTTATTTCTTTGGCCGTAGGATGACCAAAGCGGTCCCGTGCACGCTCAAGACATTCCGTTCGACTCGGATTAGAACAAGCAAGCAAGGGAACACAACGCAAATGAGGAGCGACAGCCGGCGAACGTTAGAGCCGAAACGAGAAAAAATGAGCCGGAATTGCCTGTCAGTCGATCGACTGACAGGACAGTCGATCGACTGGACTGCTGTTGATCGACTGACTTCAGGTCGATCGACTGAACCCCGTGGAAATCGACTGATCGGCAGTGTATTTTGTGATCTTTGGGCATTTCAGTCGATCGACAGCTTTCAGTCGGTCGATCAACTGGTACTCAGTCGATCGACTCACACGCATAATTTTTGATCCATTTTGACATTCTTGCCCCTGCATTTTTGTATAAATAGCTAGCACTCTCCCCCACCAACCTTATCTTTCCTTGGCTGATTTTGAACCCCATTCAATCTCTTCCAAGCTCATTTTTCACTATTCCATTGCAAACCCTAGATATAATCCTTAGTTAGCTTCTTTTATTTAGCTTAGTTAATTAGCTAGTTAGTAGTTGTTCATGAGTGTTGGAGAAGGTGACATCTCTCTCATTTGTGGATTTTATTTTATGAAGTTGCTCTTGGTGTTTTGAAGATTGTACTCTACATTTGAAGCTTTTGGTTGGAATACAAATTGGTAGTAATATTTCCCCTTCATATTGTTGTTGTTCTTGGTTGTTATTATTGTTGTGTGTTGGCAGTTAATTTGTAGTTCTTGTTGTGTTCCTCTTAGCATTTTCAAGTTCTCTTCCAATTTGCAAATTACTTTCCTTCTTGCTTAAAACTCCATTGAAGCTTGCATGTTGAAGCTTTTTACTCTTTTTGTTCCAACAAACTTTGGAGCCTTGAAAATTTTTAGTAGCTTTCCCTTTTAAAATATTTGACTCTTACCTATTAAATGCATTTGACTTCTTTTGAATTTAAGTTTGACTTTCCCTCCTTTTTAGCTTTTAAGTTTACAAGCTTTCTTAGTTAATAGTTTTAATTTAATTAAATTGTTAATTAGGTTTAATTTGTGTCATTAAATCTAGTCATTTTCAAGCAAGTTTTAAATTCCTTTCTCCTTGCGTCAATATTTTTCAAACACTCTTTTCAATTCAAGTTTAGTGATTACAACACAAAAACCAAACCAATGATTAATGCTTTCTTAGATTAGATTAGTTTAACTAAGAATAACAAGAGATTAATCAAAAACACTTAACGCCGATTACATCTATCCTCGAGAAACACGACTCGGGAAAACTTACCGCTCTACAATCGACTCCGTACTATTGCGGAAAAGATTTCTTAGAGTGCTAAGAATTCTTCGATCAGTGAGTCTTAATTATCTTTAAAATTACGTGGGTAATTAATATTTATTATAACATTTTAAAAACATAAAATTATTTTAGGCATGGGATCCTTTGAATAATGTAAATGGACGATTATATAAGGTCCATTGCGTATAGTCCATCACGCGTTGTGAACACATTCAACGGCTGCAAGATAATTGGATATAGATTTCACACGCTTGCGTCGAGCACGTGAGTTTGTATAAGAGGAACAAATTATGGACCAAATTACATGGATTATTACGGTCGTCTTCTAGAAGTGGTTCAATTGGAGTATCACGAGCTTCAAACGTCCAGAAGGACGCTCTTGTTCAAATGTGAGTGGTTTGATCCAACTCCAGCCGGAACGAAAATCCACCCTCAATATAAGATCGTTGACGTCAATCATAAACGTAAATTCAATCGATACGAGCCGTTTGTACTCGCCTCCCAAGCGACTCAAGTGCACTACAGTTCATATCCGAGTTTGAAGCGAGACAAACTAGATTGGTGGGCAACTTGTCAAATTAAAGCTCGATCGACGCTGGATTAAATCGAGCCTCCACGTGCCTGAACAACAGTCATTCCAAGAAGATGTTGTAGAAATATTTTCTGCAATCCAATTGGAGGATGACGACTTCCAATTAAACGATCCTCTCAATCACGAACACAACGAGTCGGTCAATGATAATTTAGAAGAGTCAGAAAGCGATGAACTAGTATTAACTGAAGAAGACGAAGAAAGCTACGAAGATGAGTCATGAAAGTTAGGGTTGAGGTTCGAAGATTTTATGAGTGTTAATGATAATCTGAAACAATCATATATACATTTATATATATATATAATATAATATATATATATATATATATATATATAATTAATTTTATTTTTTAATAAAACTATGTCGTATGTTAGATGCCTGGCAGGGGTCCTCATCATCGCCGCACTTCTCTCGGCTCATCGTCCTCGGGATCCCATGAGAATGATGCCACCGACATGGATTTGGATGATACTGTTCCACCCACCCCGTCTGATGAGGTGGGGAGCACGCCCGGTTCATCAGAGGTCAGGACTATCGGGATCGAGGTAGTCGTGATCGAAAATAGGTAAGTAATATTTTAATCAATGTTGTTATGTGTTCGATATATAATTTAATAATTTGACACATGTTGAAATAAACTTATTAATTTTTAGGTTACGAAGTCCATCGAAGGACTTGCCGACCTATCTCAGGACTATAAACGAGTCTCGTATCCACTCAGACGGGTGAAAATTCGAGCACATCCCGGACAGCCATCGTCGGACATGGTGGCCTCATTTTAGGGTTATTTATTTATTTATTTTGATTTGTGTTAAGTAATTGATTGATTATTTTGTCTAATTGTATTTTTTTTGTAGGGATTGTTGTGGTGGGACATGAGTATATACGACGAGAATGCCATCAAGGCGGCATTCTACATAGCGATGCGAGATAATTATAACAGTCGTATATACGAGTGGAAAAGGGCGTATCGACGGATTGGGACGATACCTGCCTGCGTAGGGGAGTCGATTTGGAACAGATGGCTGATGGAGTTTCAGCGGCCTGAGGAGTTGGAGAAGTCTGAGAAGGCCAGACGGAACAGAATGAGCGAGCCCCGAGGCCCTTCGATTGGTATAGCGAAGCACCGAGGCGGGTCTAAATCAGCAAATCGACAGGCCGCGGAGATTGTAAGTCGATAATAGTTTTATCTTTTAAGTATTATATTATTGAACATGTATAATTTTATATTTTTATTAATTCATTATATTAAATATTGTAAATATATCTTCATGTATAAACTGCTCAGACGGGTACGCAGCCTAGTAACTACGACCTTCTCCTTAAGTATCATCGAAATCCCGACGGCACAATACGGATTCCAAAGCCCAAAGGATAGTTGTAAGTTTATATATATTATATATATATATATATATATATATATATATATATATATATATATATATATGAGTTATTTAGTATAAAATCTGATAAAAGTTGTTTAGTAACAATAGCTGAAAATGTTGATATCAGGAGGACTATGAGAGGGCTTTGGAGGAGAGGCGTGCTGCGTCGTCTGATGATGGCAACACTCAGGTAGACCCGAACGAGGTCTATCTACAGGTCGTCGGGAATAAGAAGGGTCGACGCTATGACCTTGGATTCTTCGGGAAGACTCAGAAGGGCTGCAGTACTTCTTCCACCTCCACCTCCGATGTTCGTCAGCTTCAGACGCAGCTCCAGTCCCAGCAGACGCATCTTGATCTATCTAACCAGGAGATTCAGCGGTTGATGTGCAAGGAGCAGGCGCTGGAGATTCAGCGGTTGATGCGCGAGGAGCACGAGCGATCCCAGTTGGCACTTCGTCAGTAGATTGAGCTCGCTGTTGCCATGGCCATGTCTCATCAGCCTTCTACTCAGCCTCCCCCTGATCCGGCCTTCAATAATGATGATAGTTGATTGATGGATAATTCATGATTTTTTTTTTTTGTAAATTCGATGGATGAATTGATTTTTAATTGTTTGATAATTTGTTTTTATTTTTAATTGTTGGATTATTTATTTTAATTTTTAATTAGTGGATAAAAATTTGGACAATTTTGTTTATTATTTTTAATTTAATTATTAATTAAAATATCAAAAATTCTAATATAATTATTAATTAATATATAAAAATTTTAATAATTTAAATTATTAATTAATAAAATTTAAATTAAATGCTGACGGGCCAAACAACCAGTACTACTAGCGGTTAAGGCCGCCAGAAATACTGACGGTTTCAAACCGCCAGGAATCCTGACGAGTATCCCGCCAGGATATTCCTGGCGCGTAAGACCGCCAGGAATTCTGACGGCCATATACTGTCGGATGTTGCCGTCAGGAAAACCGCCAGAATTCCTGGCGGGAAAATTTTCCCGTCAGGATTCCAGTATCCCGACTACAAATATGCTGACGGCCATTAACCGTCAGGAGGCCGTTAGTATTCCTTATGCTGACGGCTTCCTGACGGATATGGCCGTCAGCATGGCCGATTTTTTTTGTAGTGATAATCTAAGCAATAAACTCATAAGCTCAGTTAATTAACTTATGTTGTGTTACTCCTAATAGTGCGCGACATCTAAACATAATCTAGGCGATCAATTTAAATTAGAAATTAAACAATCATGTCATGAAAATAGAATAACACAAATAATCTCATACGAATGTCAATATATTAGAATGATAATGTCGCTCCTATAAGTACAATTGTCTTGCCAACAGAGCACCAATTTAATGGTGTATCTGTTGAAACGAAAAGTCCTTTCAATTAAACAAAAGTCCTTCCAAAATATCACTAACCTCATTCAATACCCTCCACCTAATTTTCACCTTCTCCTCCCCAAACTTTTTCAACATTAATTTCCTCTTTCACCTTCCGAGCTTCAGTATTTCTTATCACTTTCTCCTCTCCATTTTTTTTTGGCATCAATGGCTGAAAGTAAATCCTTCTTCCTGTGTTTAGAAGGCCCGTCTGCCTTGATGGATCCACTTCCTAATCTACCTTTATTTCTATAATTTGTTTTCTGATAATTCCTTTTAAAAACAATTGGGTATCAGACTAAGCACAAAACAAAATTCTAGCTATATTTAAAATTTTCAAATACCTGGATGAAATTTGTTTTTATCTTGCAATAAATATGCATCTTAAAATATGATCTCTTTAAGATGATTCAACAATATAAATAGCCAATTAATATGATATATGTGGAATGCATGTGCACTTTACTAGTTTATAATATAAGAAAAGATTATAGTGCTTTCAAAAAAATTATATTTATTAATTTACTTTTAATGGAGTAAACTTAATAATATTTTGGGCGGAGCACAACAATATTTTACGTGTTGTGAAATTTGTATATACAATACCATGAATTAGGGTTATATGAAAAATAACTTCTCTCAGCTTCCAATCTATCAGATAAAAAGGGAAGTACGTACTTTTTGGTTCAAAACTTCTCTAACACAAATACATACACACTTGATATTATCTCGACCCATGCAAATTGCACCTATGCATGCAGTAATATTTGTCAGTTATAAATTGCTGCATTCAAACATGGCATTTTTCGTCTCTTTATTTCAGTATAAGAGAATACACGTATACCTAGTAAACACACAAATGCATTTGGGTATCAATTAGAAAACTTGAAATACAATATGTCCCACGAACGTCCGTGTTTTATTTTACAAATATTAAGAAATATCTTCTTCGGTTATTGATCTGTTAAACTTGAGTGGATGGGTAATGCAGTTAAGCAGCTACACAGGCACAGCCCTCCTAACTACAGGAATAACGACGACATCATGTATCCTTTTAGACACCGCCCCAAGTAACTCCGTCATTTGCACGTCTTCCGGTTTCATTTCATCGGGCAAAACCCAATCGAAATAGTAGAGAAGCATTGCCAGCTGGAACTCGATCGTTGTCGGCCCGAATGTCACTCCGGGGCAACTCCTCCTCCCGCCGCCAAACGGAATGTACTCGAAGCTACCCGCCTTGAAATCGACCTTCTTTTCAAGAAACCTCTCGGGTTTGAAGCTCTCTGCGTCCTCCCAAAACTTGGGGTCTCGTCCCATTGCCCAAGCATTGACAAGGACACGAGTTTTCGCGGGTATGTCATATCCATTGATCCGGCAGCTCTCTCTGCTTTCTCTAGGAAGTAGGAGAGGAGCAGTCGGGTGCAACCTGAGAGTCTCTTTCATGACTAGTTTTAGATACTTGAGTTCATGGAAGTAAGATTCGTCGACCACGTGGCCTTTGTCATCAAAAACATGTCTCAGCTCATCTTGTGTTTTTTCAAGGACTCTGGGGTTTCGGAGCAGTTCGGCCAGTGCCCAATCAACAACTGAGGTTGATGTGTCAATCCCAGCACCAAACATATCCTGCATTTTAATTCGGACAAGAAAGATGTAAGATTGGTATAGAAAAATTATGATTTGCAATAAAGTCTCAGATCTCTCAAAATTAAATTAAACTCTTTATTTCAAAAACTTTGCTGTTATAATCTTGGGCTGATATTGTTGGAAAGGAGGACCTCATTCTCAAAAGCACAGCATCAAGCGTCTTCTTAAGCGTGGATTTCTTATAGAATATTAAAGATAGGCCTCGCGCCCCATTAATTTGAAAAAATTTGTCAGCCAAACCTATTGATGTTGAAACCAATTTAATTCACTTCTAAATGCATATTAGTGAGTTGGACATTTTGATTGGACCCGAAACTATGGAAGGAAAAATCATGACCAGAAGAGGTCCACTTATACAGAAACCGGAATTGATTCCTTGAGTTAGCAGGTTTGGCTGGAAATAAATACTGTGCATTTTTTCAGCATAATCTCCAATTTTTGAGACAGAAAAACATAACGATTGTACTGTTACTATAAGAAGAAGAAGTAGAAATTATTTGTGAGTCCAAAATACGAATTTACATATTGGACGAAATTTATTTTCTTTAAAAATTATTTTGTCTAAATTATTATTTTCACTTTCTTATCAAGATATAACTCTTTAGAAAAGATTTGATATTTATTATCTTTGATAATTATTAATTGTACTATTTAAGTATTCCCTCCTTCTCAAAATGATAGTGTTTTCAAATTATACCCTTCTTGAATTTATTAATGATGCTTATAGAAATCGGTGTTGGAATACTAAGATTTTACATTGTAATCATCAATTTTCAATTTACCATGTAAAATACTAGTATTTCAAGAATATTAATTAAGGGTATGTGTGGAAATAAAAATTTAATAATATGTTAAATATAGTAACTGGACTATCTTTGTGAGACGGACGAAAATGGAATACTGGACTATATTTGTGGGAAGGAGAGAGTATTAGATTAGGTTCTAATTCTCTCTCCCTATTATAAAAATCATATATGATTTACTATTGATATTTAATTGCAATATATTATGTAAATCTATTTTTCTTATTTTGTATATACCACTTACAAGTGAGATTGATATTTACTTGCAATATATTATTTATATCTCTTTTTCTATTTTGTAGACCATTTACAAATAAAGTGTGATTATATAAAATTAAGGGATTGCTCACGATTTGTTCACGAATTTAGAGAGAAAAATCAAAGGTTATAAAAGCTGAGAGCCAGATTTCATGAGTGGCGGATGCGACTTCGAATGCTTTAAACATTAGCGATCACATTATTCAGTTTGAATTGTTACGATATAATTTAAATTATTTTCAATGATAAGATCTAATCTTGTGATTATAAATTTTAGTTTTTGGAATAGCCGTATTTTTTTAGATCATGAACATGTTTGTTTATCAGTGTTTTGGGAAAATATTAGAGGTTGACCAGTATTCGTCCCCATGTAAATTAGAGTATTTTAAGAATATTTCGGAAATATCCCAACTCTGGCAGTCGAGATTTCATAATATAGGATGTAAATAGTTTTCAGAAACTAATTGAGCTGCGAAAAGTGTTGAAAAAAGGCAATATTTATCCCAATTAGAGATTAGGACTAACCATTAGAACAGCTTTAATGTTGTCGTTAGTTATCGGAAGCTCGGGTGATCCACTGTCCTGGAACTTCAACAGCACATTGAGTAGATCTTCAATATGCTTCTCATCTCCATCACTGTTATTCTTTGCAGCATTGTCTCGTCTCCGATCATCGACGATCTTCCCGAGTATCCTGTCCATTTTCTCGTGATGATTTTCGACTTTTCTCCTCAACCTGCTGAACGGAAGCAGCAGGGACTTCATGGATGGATAAATATCCGCGATGTCAAAAACCGACACATTTTGAATGCCTTCTTGGACTACTTTTACGAAGGCCGCCTTGTCATCGGTCTTTTGTCCGAGCGCCGCCCTAAGCATGATGTCATAACTTATCTTGCTTACTTTTTGAGTGAGATTGATTGTTTCGCCCTCGTGGCGAGCGATTCACCTGCAGAGGTCCGAGACTTCCTCCTCACGTATGGGCCGGAACGACTGGACGCGCGGGGCGCTCAGAAGCTCTTGCGTGCAGATTTTGCGCATCTGTCTCCAGTAATCGCCGTACGGGGAAAACGCGAGGTCTGTGTTCCCGTAGCAGCCTATCTCCGACACAATTAGAGAGGGCCTTGAGGCGAAAATGACGTCGTGCGTTTTCAAGAACTCTTGGGCGGTCTGGGGGGACGTCACGACGACATTGTCGACTTCGCCGAGTTTTAGGTGCATCAGCGGTCCATATTTCTTGGCCAAGTCCCTTAGAGTGTACTGGGGTGGATCGGAGCCGTTGAAAAGGTGCAAGTGTCCAATCAACGGAAGTTTTGGCGGCCCCGGAGGGAGATTCGGCTTTGGCTTATTACGGTTGGGGATTAGTTTCTGAAGCGTGAAAACGAATACGAAAAAGGAAATAATTGAAACGAGCAGAGAGGATGACTCAAGCTCCATGGTGAGGCTAATGATCAAGAAGGGCCAATTAAATCTTAGCAGGTTTGGTTACTTCGGGATGAGTTGCAGTTTGTTAGAAACCTTCCGTTTTTATACAAGTGTTTTAGTCTGAGGTTTGGTAAGGAATGGATAGGCTATATTTGCACAGCGGCGCTATTCTACACGAGTATTAATTGTAAACTAATTTTTAACTCAGTCCATACACTTAACGAATTGAAATGAACATTGTAAAATTCATTGGATGTAAGTTTATTGATTTATTAATTATGTAATATAACCACTTAAAATACTTAGGTTATATTTTCTCATATTTTCGATTTCTTGTGTGATTTTCCTTTTTAGTGTTTTACTTTTCGACTCCAACCTTGACCGAATTGATGAGCTAGTAACGTTCATGGAGCCGGGAGACACAAGCCATGCTTGGTGCTCGCTTGAGTTGCTTAGATGCTTAAGTGGACCCCACCGAACTCGACCCAAACTCGATCAGTTAAGAAAGTTTCTATTTCACCCTCCTTTTACTTGATTTTCATTAAAATGCAATGAGGGCATTGCATGGTTTAAGTGTGGGGCGGGTAGTTGGTTAGAGTCCGAGCGTCACAAGCATGATTTGTCTTTCTTAACTCGAGTTTTGGCGAAGTGACGCTTACTATTTGCGCATTTATATGGTTGAGTCGTTTTTGTGTCTTTATTACATTGTTGAACAATCACCACTCGCTTGAAAGTTTGAATACTTTATTTGTCGGGTTTTTACATGTTTATGCCCTCTTGTGTAAGGAGTTGAGTTTTTGTACTTCGTCCAAAACCCGCCTATATATATATATATATATAATCAACATTTACTCGTGAAAATATTGCAAAACTCTGAAAGCTCTTTTAATTTTATTTTCCAAGATCCGGTGCAAAGTAGTGAGTAGCCTTGTGTGACTTATCGGTTTTGCTTGCATTTTTATGGAAATACCATTGAGGAGGCTTGGTTTTGCTCGTACATGATTGAATTTGGAAATGACCTCGAGGCATATATATCACCCTTATTCCGGCCATATCCAAATATATAAGTTACTTAAAAAATTCCAAATGAGCCCCCTTGAGCCTATGCCCCATTTCTTGTTAGCCGAGCTCGATTTTAGCTCTTATATGTTCATAAATTGTGAGGTGAGAGTGTATATTGTTAGTTGACTTGAAATGTGAGGGAAATCAATTGTGGGCCTTGGGTTTTGAGTTTCTTATATAAAAAAAGAAAGAATAAAACTCCAACACAAATCACGAAAAGTGATAAAGCATGCGTTCAAGTGAAAAGCCTAATGTTCAAAAAGGCTAAGTTTAGTAAGAAGAAGCAAATTTTAAAAAAAAAAAAAAGCTTCTAAGTGTTTTGAAATAAAGCCGAAAAAGCGTGTGAGTATACGAAAGGGTTTCAAATAAAAGTTTGGTAATTTGGGAAGGGTGAAGCGATCATAAGCTTTGGGTTTTAGAAATTAGGGTTTCGTGTGTTATTGATCATGTTTGATCGCGTGTTAGCCATTATATCCATATATTCCATACCTTACCAAAGAGCCAACATTACAACCCGAAATAAAGATCTCTTTCGATTCTTGTTTGGTCATGTATAATGGGTGCTTTTGAATTTCCGATTTGTGAAATCTTGACAAGGTGCATACATTATCCGATTCGAGCGTATACAAGTCCCATATAAACAAACACTTGAGCGAGTTAAGTGAACACCCTCAAGTTTCCATTTGAGAGGAAGTCATCGATTTAGTTTTCATTTGAGGAAGATTAATACGAGCAATGCTTAACGATAACGAGTTTATGATTGATACTTTCATCATATTAAATAGGATAAGTACAAGGATTTTTCTTTTTACATAATGTTCATTGCATGTACATTCTCGATTCTTTTCGTTGTTCGAGGACGAACAAACCAATAAGTGTGGGGTGGTTGTTTTGCATGTAATTGTGGTATTTTTCCCGTGATTTTAATTAGAGTTTTATGTTGATTTTAGTAGTTTTTAATCGAGTTTCGTTAGGTTATTCGTTTGTTTTATTCTTTTGTTGTTTTTCGTATTTATTGTTAATTTTATCTTTAATTCGGTTAAATGGCTTTAATTAGTTTGAGATTTTGGTGAAATTCTTGGATTTTTATGTTCAAAATTCCTATTTTGTAGGCCAAGGTATTGAGAATCAAAATTCAAGCCAAGCCGTGCAGGGCCGTGTCAAATTCGGTGTCAAGAGCAAGTTCAAAAATGGCCAAATGTTCTGGAATATTAGCCAAGACTCGCCATGGCAAGCCAAAATTGACGCCAAGCATTGGCGCTCGCCAACTTTGACGCCAAAATCCGTTCCAGGCGCACCTAGGCAGCCCTCGCGCAGCGCTCGACGCTCCGGCACGCTTCCGCCCGCAACCTGCGCGCATGCCAAGCAATTGGCACCGGACGCTTGCCAAGGCACTCGCCACGCCTCACGCCAGCACTCACCACGCCTCACGCCAAGCACTCGCCCGGCCATGCCCATCCACTAGTGCCCAGTGCCCAGCCCAGGTCCGGCCATGCGCGCCCAGGCTCGAGAACTGCCGAGCCAAATTGAGCCCAGGGTCAAGCCAAGTGGCTAGGAAGGTCAACACGGGTCAATTTTGGTCAAACTCAGGAAATACAAGCTTTTTTAGCTAATTTGACCCATTTAAACCCAATTAAACCTATTATAAATAGAACCTTACTCTCGTTTTGTAAAAGACACCTCCTCTCAACCCATGCTTGGGGTTGGGACTTAATTTCTCTCTCTAGTTCTTAAATTTTAATTTCAAGCATTTCCTGGGTTTGTAAGCTCAAGAAGAATTCAAGTACTCCCTTGGATTTTACTTTGCTTTGCAATTTCATTCAAACTTTTGGATTCTCTTCTTAATTAAAGTAAGCTTTCCTTTAATTTCATAGTTGTTCCTCAATTTCATGCTTGTTGTTCATTTTATGAATTTTATCTTAACTCTTAGATTAGTTGTTGGATCTTGTGAATTGGCTGTGGAATCTAGGTGAGTGACACACCAAGATCATAGATCGGGTCTCGGATCATTTTTATTTTGAGTATTTCATATGTTTCATGCTTGTTCTTCATCTTATGCTTTTTGCCTTAGCTCTTAGATTAGTTGTTGGATCTTGTGAATTGGCTATGAAATCTAGGTGAGTGACACACCAAGATCATAGATCGAGTCTCTGATCGTTTTTATTTTGAGTATTTCATATGCTTTATTTTGGATTTTATTTTTATGCATGGTTTTTCGATAAATCCTAGATCTCTTTGTTTCTTCTTATTTCTCATAAAGTCTTAAACTTTCACGTCGACTTTTATTGCTCTTTCTATTGGTGCTTTCGATTTTCGCTAATTTGCATTATTTGAGTTTTTATGCATAGTTGTACCTTAGACATTCATTCTTGTACTTAGTAAAACATTGCATTTTGTTACTTATTTTCATTATTGCTTTGCACTTTCAATTTAGGCATACGACCGAGACATCCTACCAACTTGCATTTTATATTTATTAGTTAGTTTAGTTTCATAGTTTTCATTTATTCTTGTTTTCATTTATGTTTCAAGCTATAAACCCCTTGATTCTTACATCGCAATCGAGTTCCGATAATACCGAACCAATGAACCTTTTATGCAACGAAAAAACTACAAAAACAACTCTCAACTCGTGTCGTATTATACTGGTGTCTAATCAATGTTTTTTAATTATTAGTTTATAATTTAATATTTTTATGTTTAGATTGAATATATTACTAATATTTAGTTACATACTTAGATTATTATAAATAACTCATATTTTACCTATATAGAGTATTTGAAACTCCAAAAATAAAATTATTTTAAATTCTATTATCAATAAAACTTATTTAATTACTTCATAGTAAAAAAAATTTATAAAATTATTTTAAGCTTTATTATCAATAAAACTTATTTAATTATTTTCATAATAAAGTTTTTTTTTTGTAATTAAAATTATATCATATATACTTTGTCTTTAATTAAAATAACTAATTTAGATCTTATCTACTAATTATATATAACTTATTTATATTATGAGAATCAAATGAAAGTATTATAGAAGCAAAAATATTATAAAATTAAATTAAGTAAGATAAAATAAAAAGGAAAGTGTTAAATTAGATTAAATATTAGGCTTGAATGACATATAAGCAAACGAAGCATCAGAATTTTTTATTTGTCAAACGAAGCATACGAAGCAGACACATAAGTTAGAAAAATTTTGTATTAATATATAGAGGTGATATGAAACTAATAAATAATATTTTATACTATACAAAAAGATTTCTAGAATGTAAACGTTATGTTATATTAAATAGGGTGCGGATATACGCACCGCAATATATTATTAGTTGACCCTAATTGATAAGAACACCCCAAATTTTTTTAAAATATATTTATTTTTATTAAATCAACCCCACAAACACCCCATTTTACCGGCAATTTATTAGGTGGACCTGGGTGCACCTTGCTAGGTGCACCCTATTTTACGTGATGATATCTGATAGTTATATGTGATGATATCTGACAGTAATACGTGATGATATATGGTAGTTATACGTGATGATATGTGTCAAAGATTTAGAGTTTAGGGTTTACTTTTCCATTTTAGGGTTTAGTTTTACATTTTAGGGTTTAGTTTTACATTTTAGGGTTTAGTTTTTCATTTTTAAGGTTTAATATTTCATTTTAAGGTTTAGTTTTTTTAATTTTTAAATTTAATTTTCCATTTTATTTCTATCATTCTACCAGTTATATGTGATAATATGTGTCAGTTATATGTGATGATATGTGTTAGTTATATGTGATGATATGTGTCAGTTATATGTGATATGATATGCGATAGAAATTTAGGATTTAGAGTTTAATATTCAATTTTTAGGGATTAATTTTTTCATTTTTAGGGTTTAATTTATTGTTTTAGGTTTATTTTTTTAATTTTAGGATTTTAAATTTTAGATTTAGAATTTCAATTACTTGTGATGATATGTACCAGTTATATGTGATGATATGTATCTGTTATATGTGATGATATGTACCAGTTATATACGATGATAAATTAAATTACAGGTGCACCTTATAAGGATGCACCTGAGTCCATGGTATAACTGTCCCCATTTTACCCTCATATAATATAATAAATAATATAATAATAAAAATAAAACAAAAATAATAATAAAAAAATAAAAGTAAAAACAAGAAAAAAGCAGAAAAAAATTGAAAAAAAAAAAAGGACGGGTCCTGCTCCAAGCGCCTATTCACGCCGAGACCATCACCAACCAGTTCCCCAGCCACGGCATCTTCCTCAGCCTCGCCGCCGCCTTTCCACCACCACGAGCAGCTCTCCGCCGGCCAGTCCTACTATCTCCTCCCACTCCTTTTGCAAGACCACGACCACGCAGACGTGGTCCTCTTACTATCTCCGCCGGCCGTAATCGGTTTCTATTTCCTTGACGTGATGAAGAATGGGATAGGAATCAGGTGGAATCTCGGTTCGTCGACGATGACGGAGGTTTTTGGAAAGCTGTTGTGGTTTTTTGTGGTTATGATTTTTGCTGTTAGATCGTGGTGGAAATACTATCATCCCATGTGAGGATTTAGTAACACCGGTGTAGTTAGAAACTGGATAGGATAGCAAAGAGTAGCTTAAGCTCTCCATCAAATGAACTCAAGCGGGAATTAGTGGATGAGGAAATCAACCTTGCAACTTCTTACAAGCATTTTTATCAAACAGGTGGTGGGCGTGACCAAGTTATGCACTCAACTCTTGCTTCTGTGGAAAACTGTAAACATTAACAATAATATCAAGAGAATTAAAAAGTACCCGACTCCATAATATTAATCAAGTTTTCAAGTTTTCCTAATTTCTAGTTTTCAGTTTTTTTTTTTTTTGTTTTTCTCAATTAATAATTTAATCAAATTAAACTGAAAACAAAATTGATTAATTATGGTAAGGTTATTTTAGTCTTTTCATTTATGATTATTTTTAACTAAAATATTTTGGGGTCAACTAATAATATTTTTGGTGCGTATATTCGCTCCCTATTAAATATATGTAATTTAAATATTGAGGTTGGTTTTTATGATTTTTTTAATTAAATTTCTTTGGGCCTTAGTTTCCTGTCTTTGAGAAGATGAGAAGAGTAGAATTCAACTGTGGGATTTAGCATACTAAAACTGTAAACATACGATCTTTGTATAGTTATCAGTCAAAGTTCTCATAATTCCCTTTATTAATTATAGTTAGGTTTTCACCCATTAATTCCAGTCATGGTACTTTTACCAAATTAGAATCACTAGTCTAATAATAATAATAAATATAATAATAATTAAAATATATTATCCAACAGCATGGTCACAAAAATGGGTCTCGTAGTACTAGTAAAAACAAATTTTACAAGTGTAAAAGGAAAAGCATAATAGAATAAACAAAAGGAGAGACGATAGAAATTAGGGTTCTCTTATTCATCAAAGACTCCCTTTATATAGGGGTATCAATTACATGTTTCCATAATACATAAAGATAACAAATACCCAAACTATCCTTCATCAGTTACTTATTGACGAAGGCACACTAATTGTGTTTTTCCTTCAACACTCCCCCTTGTGCCAAGTCAAAGGGTGAAATGGTGTTTCATTGTTGCCTCGTTAAAACCTTTCCAAGTAACAAAACCCAATGGGAAAAATAAAATTTGGTCTAAGGAAAAAGAGTACAACACACCTATGTTGAGACTCCCCCTAAGGTGTACACCTCTCTCTGATATGTACATCTATCACGAGAACATTGAAAGTCTCCACTTCCTCAATTTACTTGATTCTTGAGAAAGTGCATAATTGTTGGTTTTAGAATAGATGTGGTGATATTACTCGTATTATCACATTTTCTTCAGTGATAGTGTTCAAGCCACTATTATCAAATATATGAACGATCATAACATCTATCGTAGATACTCACGAACTACTACATGTATGATACTGATCTCTTTACATCGATCGAATGAGTAACCAACATTAACGATACTATTTGGTGTTTCATAGTAGGAAGTAAACTCAACATTTTCTATAGGGATTACAAGACCATCTGCAGTCCTAATTATATTTATGAATGGGAAAAATAAACTCGCGTCAATGGTTTATTTTAGGTATCAAATTACATTTTGATTCCATTCCAGTGACATTTGAGATTTCTTGAGTTAAATCAAGATAAAAATTTTGAGAAAGTAATATTTGGTCAAGTGCATTAGTAATGGTACAATAATGCACATATTGTCGTAGGTAGAGAATTTCAGCTCCCACCAGTTCTTCGTCATTCCATTGACAAAATTGATATTTCCTTTTATCATCACTTTGACCAATCATAGGAGTGCTAACATATTGCACTTGTCCATATTTAATTGCCTGATCATCTTTTGGACATATGCAAACTGTAGAATTTAGTATTCCACAAACTCGYTTTTAGTTTAAAGCCTTAACATGACTGAGTTTCCCCATGATGCATTATCTCAAATTAAGAATTTCAAATAACTAGCGATATCTCTTATTTCATTAAGAGTGGATGTTATGTTCCTTTCATCGACATATACAATTATAATCGCAAATTTGAAACTTATAAATACGCAAGGGCATAGATTATCTTTTCCCAATCAAGTAGTCACTTAGACGGTTACACCACATCTGTTTGGATTATTTCAATCCATAAAGTGAGCATTTTAATTTAATTGAAAATGCACTCCGTGGCTTAGAGTCACTTGCCTTGGCAATGAAAGGCCAGCAAACACTTTCGTATATATCTCTAAATCATGATCCCCATAGAGATATGTTGTAGCCACAGGTATAAGCRGCATTCTCAGTTCTTTGGAATTAGAACATTTATTATGAGAGAGTACATATCCTCATAGTCAACTCCAGGGCGTTTTGAGAAACTTTGTGCTTCAAGTTTAGATTTGCATCTCATGGCTTTATTTTTCTCATTACGCTTTCTGACAAAACTTTGTTTATGTCCTATAGGCTTTACACTTGGTGAGGTTAGCACTACCAAACCAAATACCTACCTTGTTGTCAATGAATTTAGTTCTACCTGGATTGATTCTT
>BMAC01000409.1:861805-875263 GCA_014905375.1 Phtheirospermum japonicum
CCATATATACATATTGCCAAATATTTATTAGTTGCATTTAATAAATAATAAATAATAGGGTAATTCGAATTACCTTGAAGGAAAGTCACGATTCTTTCCTAAATTTGGTTTTTAGGTTTCGGGATTATAAAAAGCTTCAAATCTGATCTCCACCGTACAAATTCAACCTCTGCGTGTTTTGAATTATATATTCCAAAATTCAGCATCATCCAACGGTTAGATTGTGCGTAATTAAATTTCTAAAATAAGCTGGGCAGATAGATCTGAGAAACAGAATCAGCTCTGTTCGAAATTCATTATCGGATTCTTCAGACTTTATATTCAAATTTCCACCATTCATATGAAATCTGTATATTTCTGGAATAACATATCAAAAATTTGGCTTGATCCAACGGTCCGATTGTGAGAAACTGTGTTTTGAAAAATTCTGCACAGAAAATTATGAAAGCAGAATTTGCTTTGTTCGAAAATTAATATAAATTTTCTCGTATCTCCAAATTCAATCTCCACCGTTCAGAATGTAATTTAAAAGGTTTGGAAGGCTCTGTAAAAATTTGAGCTCGATCCAACGGTTGAAACTTGGGAAACCTATTTTTCAAATATACAACACTGTTGGGTTTTTGACCTACGAAAATTATGTTGATTGTTATGGAAGCTTATTCTCGATCACTCTCAATAGGTTAGAGTTTCGTGCTGATAACGTGTAAAAGGAAAAGCATAATAGAATAAACACAAAGGAGAGACGATAGAAATTAGGGTTCTCTTATTCATCAAAGACTCCTTTATATAGGGGTATCAATTACATGTTTCCATAATACATAAAGATAACAAATACCCAAACTATCCTTCATCAGTTACTTATTGACGAAGCCACACTAATTGTGTTTTTCCTTCAACAACAAGAACGAAACAAAATCATTTTGGCCTTATGTTCAAGAAAAAGTCTTATAAAATCTAATTTTTTTCAGTTTGGTCCCGCCATTAATTTATAAAAGTGAAACTTGTAACTTACCTTCAATTGCTTTTTTTAACTAATTTTTCTTTTCAAATAATAAATATATTTGGAATTTGAAAATAATAAATGTTTTTCTTAGAATAAACTATTCACGTAGTAAATAACAAATATATTTGTGAAAAAAAAAATCATTGGATTTGTTTTAATAATACGAAAAAGTAATTGAAAATAATAAATATAAATAAAAAATGAAAAAAAAAGTTTTGTAAATCAAACAAAAATCAAAGAAAAAATAAAACTCCAAAACACATTACTACTCAAATTCATCTTCCCAAATTGAACCATATTTTTTTTCATTATCATCCAACCTTATCTAAGAGCATCTTCAATGCATACTATGAAATGGGGATGATGTGGCAAATAAATAGATGATCATGAATTGAATAGACGGTACAATTCAAGAGTAACTCTCCAATGGGACTTTCTATACTTTTATTAATGCTAATTACGTGGCATTTATCTTATTTAAATTAAATAATAATATAATTAACCTACTCATAAATAGAATTACAAATACGAAGGCACGGCAAAAATTTTGGAGAAGAAAAAGGAACTGCTGAGTCATACTGTCTCACAGAGCCTCTACATGTAGAAAGAGCACCCCACATCTTCTATTTTTTTTAATGCCACGTTAGCTTAATATGATACCTCACATAATGCTCCTCTACATGTAGAAAGAGCACCCCACATCTTCTATTTTTTTTAATGCCACGTTAGCTTAATATGATAATCCACATAATGCATTGGAGCAGTATTTTTACTGGACATTATCTATTTGCTGATGTGACATTTTTTTTCCCAATTCATGATATACATTGGAGATGCTCTAACGTAATCATCTTTACCTAATTCATTCTTGTCACCATCGCCGCCTACAATTCTTCTTATTATTATGTTATCTATACTTAAAAACTAAAAAAAAAAACAAAAACAAAAACAAAAACAAAAAAACACAATAAGGAAAAAAAATTATAATCTTGTATTTGAAATACAATTTTTGTACCTTCTTATTTTTACTCTTTAAAATACCATAAGTTAGTTTTATTTTTTAATATAAATATTTTATTTTTTAAATTTAATTACAAAAAAGTGTTGAAACAATATTGAAACAAATTATATTTATGGGCATAATTCTGAATGCATGGGACTAAAAAATAATTTTGCTCCAATCCTAAGGGTTCGATGAAATTTTTGCAATACCAATATTTATCGATTATTACCTAACAAAATATGTGTAATGCAAAACACCCTATTTAGAAACTTGACATTTAGAAGCACACTTATTTAACAAAAAGTTCTATATTATAAAAAAAATGCATGGAATGTACAAAAAAGTTAACAAAATATTGAACATCTTGCATGTTTTAGGCAGAAAGAGGAAAAGTGGCTTTTTAGTTAATTATATTTTTTAGTTTAAAAAAAAATAATCGTAATATTGTCCAATATCAAAAAATATACACTAAATTGGTAAAATTAATAAAAAAAAGTACAAAACTATCCCTATTGGACTTTTTGGTGGCATGACGTGATTCAATTCTCTCTTATCATTTATCTTTAATTTTAAACATTAAATAAGATAAAAAAAACTAGGAATAAATTCATTTTGGTCCATTATACTCACCACATTCTAGAAAAGATAATATATATTGGTCATCGTCAAATCACATCTGTTAAGTTTGTCAATTCATCAAAAAAAAAAAGGAAAATTCCAAAAAAAGTTTGATAGGGGCATTTTTTCTGAAGTGGCATTTTTTTTACATTTATTAATTATTTTTCTTTAATTTTAATCAATAAATTGAAGACAAAAACCTATTTTGCCCTTTATTATTTTTCATGAAATAAAATTAAAAATTTTAATAAATAAAAAACTAGTGATAAACTAAAAAACATAAAATAGATATTAAAAACTATAAAATAAAAATAAGTACTGCTATGGTTTTTTTATTATCAATAAGAATTTAATTAATGAAATCAATAAAATCAGAAATCAATATAAAAACATAAAAACGAATCTTAAAAATTATAATAATATATAGATATTCATATGAAAAAATCTTTTTTTTTTCATATAAAATCTTATATATATATATATATATATATATATATATATATATATATATATATACTAGTTTAACATCCGTGTATTACACGGGATTTATAAAAAATTAAATATAAAAAATATTTATGAAAATTACAAAGTTTTAGATTTAAAATAAAAAATTAAAAAGATGTGTTCTCAACCCGTGCTCTATTCAATTTATTAATTATTATAATTATTAATTAATATTATATTTTGGGGAAGTTCTACGGTGCCGTGAAGGTACCATACCTCACCTTTTCTCACCTATTATCAAGTGTTGGATCAATTTAAAGTTATAAATATTAAAAGATGGATGGATGTAAATGCACGTAGGGTGGGAGGAATGGTACCGTGAAGGCACCGTAGTAATTTCCTATATTTTAATGTTTAGATTAAATTCATTAATAATTATATTTACATACTTATAAAAATTAAAAAGATGTCACATTTTCAACCCGTCTCTAATCTATATTAATTAATTATTATTAACTCATTTTATATTTTTTTTAGATTGATTTTGTTAATAATTATAGTTACATATTTTGAAAAATTCAAAAGGTGTCATACTCTCAAACTTTCTCGCATTGTGTCATTGTCTAATAAATAATTATTAATTATTATATAACTTTATTTTTTAATATTTAGATTGAATTCATTACTAATATTTAGTTAGATACTTCGATGATTGCAAATATATCATAATTTACCTATACAAATATTTAAAATTTCAAAAACAAATTATTTCAACTTTTTTATAAATACAATTTATTTAATATTTTCATATATATATTTTTTGTAATTAAAATTATTTCATATGCAATTTGTCTTTTAATTAAAATAATTAATTTAGATTCTTTCTACTAATTATATATGACTTATTTATATTGTTATATTAGGAATATAAAAGAAAATTATTGAATTAGACAAAATAAAATAAATGAAAACTGTTAAATTAGGCTAAATATGATAAAAAGAAAATATTAAATTAGGCAAGATACAATAAAAAGAAAATATTAAATTATGTATATATTAAGCTCGAATGACACATAACCAATCGAAACACCAAAAATATTTATTATCCAAGCGAAGCATACGAAGCAGACACATAAATTAGGAGGATTTTGCATTAATATATACTTGTTTAACACACGTGTATTACACGAGAGTTATCAAAAAATAAATATAAAAAATATTTTTGATAATTATAAAATTTAAAATCTAAAATAAAAAATTAAAATAATGTATTCTAACCCGTGCCTTGTACATGTCTAATCTGTTTATTAATTATTATAAATATTAAATAACTTTATATTATCCAATTTATTAATTATTATTAAATCATTTTATATATTAATATTTAGAATATATTCATTAATAATTATAAGTTACATATTTTGAGATATTCAAAAGATATCATYCTCTAAACCCGTGTCGCATTTTACTGCTGTCTATGTTTATTAATTATTAATATATAATTTTATATTTTTATTTTTAGATTGAATACATTACTAATATTTAGTTATATACTTATATTATTGTAAATAACTCATATTTTACCTATATGGAATATTTGAAACTCCAAAAATAAAATTATTTTAAATTATATTATCAATAAAATTATTTAATTATTTTCATAATAAAGTTTTTTTTTGTAATTAAAATGATTTCATTTGTAGTTTGTCTCTTAACTAAAATAACTAATTTAGATCTTATCTACTAATTATATATGACTTATTTATATTTTTATATTAGGAGAATCGAAGGAAAGTATTGAATAAGGAAAAATATAATAAAAGAGTTAAATTAGGTAAGATTCAATAAAAAAAATTAAATTAGGTAAATATTAGGCTCGGATGACACATAAACAGACGAAGCACCAGAATTTATTTGTCAAACAAAGCATACGAAGCAGACACAAAAATTGGAAGGATTTGCATTAATATATATGAGTGATTATTATATTATTTTTAATAGGTGTAACTTTGTAATTGTATATTTATAGTTGAATTATTTGACATTTTGTATAATTAGTCAGAGTATTTGACAAAAATATTTTTTTTCGTAAATAGTATTTGGCAATTACCCCAAAAAACTAAGCATTGTACAATAATGTTAGGGTTATTTGAATAAGATACCCTTGAGATTTAATATTACTTCAAAATACAACAATTAACTATATTTCAAAGTTATATATATCATCCCCTTATCCCAGCAAGAATTTCTGAAATTAGGTACGATGAATTCCATACCTAATTCATAGCAAAAACACTTGACAACAAATAGTATACAAAAATTAGCTACGTACAAAATGGTTATAACATAAACTATGCAGCAAATTTGAGAAAGGTCATAACTATTCAATCAAGAAGATTCTACCATCTAGAGTCTATTAATATGTGAGTTAGGCTCATACTTTAATTAGGCTATTTATTTTTTGTAGTTTTAATAATTATATTATTGATTTTTGATAATATTTCTTACACAGTCTGGAGTCTTCAATTTATATTGTTAAGGACTCATATATTAATTAGATTATTTATTTCAGGTAGTATTAATAATTATATTATTGAGGTTATTATAATATGAAAAGGTAATCTGAATTTTAGGTTATTTTATTAGATTATGTTTCTTTATTTTTAATTTTATACTATTAGAATTTTATTTTAGGTTGTTTTATTAAAGGTAAAACTCTTATTATTAAGCTATTTATTTTAGGTAGTTTAAATAATTAAAAGGTAATAAGTATACTATTAGGACAATAAATCCTATTCTTTATAATTTATAAATATATAATAAAAAAAAGTTAGGCTCGGATGACACGTAAGCAACCGAAGTACCATAATTCTTTATTTGCCAAACGAAGCATGCGAAGCAGACATATAAGTTAGGAGGATTTTGCATTAATATATGGGGTAGATTATAATTTTTTTA
Organism: Phtheirospermum japonicum; assembly: GCA_014905375.1. Lineage (NCBI taxonomy): Eukaryota > Viridiplantae > Streptophyta > Magnoliopsida > Lamiales > Orobanchaceae > Phtheirospermum > Phtheirospermum japonicum. The sequence continues at coordinate 867,832 of BMAC01000409.1, forward strand.
TCATTTGTTTTATATTTATCTCTAATTTATTAGTTAATTTTTTATTATAATTATTTTTCTGAATATTGATTTCTATATTTATTTTATAATTTCTTAATATATATTTTATGTTGCTATATTTATCTCAGTTTGTGAATTCTTTGTTGATTCAAATTTTATTGCTTAGATTATAAGGAAAATAAAAGAAAATGGAAAAGAAAAAAGAGAGCAAAACAGGTTTGTAATTTTTATAATTACAGTAAAATGATAAAATAAAATAAAAACCACGCCACGTCAACAAACACTTCGACCAAACTTTTGTTTTTTTGAACCTTGTATGATCAATTGGCCAACTTAGTAGATGTGGTTTGACGATAACCAATGTCACGTACCTTTTTTAAAATGTAAAGAATATAATGGATCATAATGAATTTATTTTCAAGTTTTCTTTTTCAACTTAATATTTTAAATTTAAAAAAACGATAACAAAATATTGAATCATACCATGTCAGTAGAAAAACTCGATCGGATAATTTTGTACCTATTTTGATAATCTTACTAACTTAATCTAGATATTTTGATACTGAATAATATTATGGTTTTTTTTTTAAAAGTGAACAATATAATACACTAAAAACGTGACTTTCCCTAGAATATACGTTAAAATACAAGTTGCATAAAAAGAAAATTTCCCTAATAAATATACTATGTGTCTATCATCGTCGATAGGAATAAGATGGTAAGATTAAGATTACTGTGGGTGGTATGAAACACTTTTTCTTAATCTTGTTGGTACATCTACATATAGACGTTAAAGTACAAGTTGCATAAAAAAAAAAAAAAAAAAGGTCCTAATAAATATACTATGTGTCTATCATCGTTGATAGAATTAAGATGGTAAAATTAAGATTAGTATGGGTGGTATGAAACACTTTTTCTTAATCTTGTTGGTACATCTACATTAATAATGACCGGATGGCAACTATACTATCTACTACCTATATATATATATATATATATAAAATAAAGCCTACATGTAGGAGACGTAATATTAGAATTCAACATGCAGCTAATTAGCTATAAAGGACTCAATATTAACGTCATGCTTTAATATCACACAAGTGCGGAAATGGAGCATTGGAATTTTTATATAAACAAAAATATAAAACTCATAAATAATATTCTAAAGTATACAAAAATAAATAAAATCTAGAATATAAACGTTATGTTATATTAAATATATGTGAATTAGATATTGAGGTTGGTTTTATAATTTTTTTAATTAAACTTTTTTTGGCCTTAGTTTACTATCTTGAGAAGAGTAGAAATCAACGTGGGATTTACCACACTTAAAACTGTAAACATACAATCTTTATATCATAATTCCCTTTATTAGTTACAATTATTCATCCATTAATTCCAGTCACGGCACTCTTACCAGATTAGAATCACTAGTCCAATAATAATAATAAAATAATAATAATAATAATAATAATAATAACAATAAAAATATATTATTTTAACTCATTCAGAAAATTAATACATTTCTGATATCAAGGTCACAAAAATGGGTCTCGTAGTACTAGTAAAAATAAGTTTTACAAGAACGAAACAAAATCATTTTGGCCTTAAGTTCAAAAAAAAGTCTTATAAAATATAATTTTTTTCAGTTTTGGTCCCGCCATTAATTTATAAAAGTGAAACTTGTAACTTACTTTCAATTGTTTTTTTTTAATTAAAAAAATTATTTCAAATAATAAATATATTTGGAATTTGAAAATCATAAATATTTTTCTTAGAATAAACTATTCACGTAGTAGAAAACAAATATATTTGTGAAAAAAAATCATTTGGATTTGTTTTAATAATAAGAAAAAAGTAATTTAAAATAATAAATATAAATGTAAAATGAAAAAAAAAAGTTTTGTAAATCAAACAAACATTAAATAAAAAATAAAACTCCAAAACACAAACTCAAATTCATCTTCCCAAAATGAACCATAATTTTTCTTCATTATCATCCAACCTTCTCTAGCGTAATAATCTCTAGCTAATTCATTCTTGTCATCGCCGCCCCCTACAACTCTTCTTCTTATTATGTTATCTATACTTAAAAAAATAAAAAATGAAAAAGAAAATGAAAAAAACAATAATGGAAAAAATTATAATCTTGTATTTGAAATACAATTTTTGTACCTTCTTATTTTTACTCTTTTAAATACTATAAGCTATTTTTATTTTTGAATAGAAGTATCCAAGTTTACTAATTCAAGAAAAGAGAAAGTTTTCGCGGGCTATTTTTTAAATTTAATTACAAAAAGTGTTGAAACAATATTGAAACAACTTATATTTATGGGAATAATTCTGAATGTATGGGACTAAAAAAATAATTTTGCTCCGACCCTAAGGGTTCAATGAAATTTTCGCAATACAAATATTTATCAATTATTAACAAACAAAATATGTGTAATGCAAAACACCCTATTTAGATACTTGACATTTAGGAGCACACTTATTTAACAAAAAGTTCTATATTATAACAAAAGTGCATGGAATGTATAAAAAAGTTTTAACAAAATATTAACATCTTGCATGTTTTAGACAGAAAGAGGAAATGTTACTTTTTAATCCATTATATTTTTTAGTTTTCAAAAAATAATCGTGATATTGTTTAATATCAAAACGCTTATACTAAATTGGTAAAATTATTTTAAAAAAAAGTACAATACTATCCCTATCAGGCTTTTTGGTGGCATAGCGTGATTCAATTCTCTCTTATCATATATCTTTAATTTTAAATATTAAATTAAAGACAAGAATCTGGGAATAAATTCATTTTGGTCCATTATATTGACCACATTCTATAAAAGATAAGAGATATTGGCCATCGTCAAATCAGATTTGTTAAGTTTGCAAATTCGTCCAAAAAAAATGAAAATTCCAAAAAAGTTTGATCGGGGCATTTTTCTAACGTGGCATTTTTCTACATTTTATTATTTATTTTGTTTCATTTTAATCATTAAATTGAATAAAAAAACCTATTTTGCCATTTATTATTTTTCATCGAATCAAATTAAAAAATTTTAATAAATAAAAAATTAAAAAATCAGTGATAAACTAAAAGACCTAAAATAGATATTAAAAACTATAAAATAAATATAAGAACTGCTATGATTTTTCTTATTATCAATAAGAATTTTATTAAAGAAATCTATAAAATCAGAAATAAATATAAAAACATAAAAATGAATCTTAAAAATTATAATAATATATAGATATTCATATGAAAAATATAATTTTTTTTCATATAAAATTTTATAATTTTTTATCATTTGTTTTATGTTTTATATTTATCTCTAATTTATTAGTTAATTTTTTTTTCATAAGAATCAATCTTTTGAATATGAATTTCTAAATTTAGTTTTATAATTTCTAAATATTTATTTTAAGTTATTATATTTATCTCAAATTTTGTTAATTCTTTGTTGATTCAGATTTTATTGCTCAGATTAAAGGAAAAATAAAAGAAAATGAAAAAGAAAAGAAGGGCAAAACAGGTTTGTAATGTTTATAATTATAGTAAAATAATAAAATAAAATAAAAATCACGTCACGTCAACAAACACCTTGACCAAACTTTTTTTTTGAACCTTGTACGATCGATTGACCAACTTAGTGGATGTGGTTTGACGATAGTCAATGTCACATATCTTTTTTAGAATGGGAAGAATAATGAATCATAATGAATTTATTTTTAAATTTTTTTCTTCAATTTAATACTCCCTCCCTCCCAAAAAGATAGTCCAGTATTCCATTTTCGTTCGTCCCACAAAGATAGTCCAGTTACCATATTTAACATAGCATTAATTTTTTATTTCCACGCATACCCTTAATTAATATTCTTAAAATACTAATTCTTTACCTCGTAAGTTGAGAATTAATGATTACAATTCAAAATATTATTATTCCAATAACAAATATACTAATTTCAACACTGATTTTTATAATTATTAATTGATATTAATAAATTTAAGAAGGGTATAATTGGAAAATACTAACTAATTAATGACTTAACTATATAAACTACTCATTTCTTAATCTGTGTGAAATCAACCGCAGGACCATCATTTTGGGACGGAGAGAGTATTTAAAATTTAAAAAAATGATAAGAAACTATTGAATCATGCCCCGTCAGTAGAAAAGCTCGATCGGAATAATCTTGATACCTTTTTTGATAATTTTACCAACTTAGTCCGGATATTTTAATACTGAATAATATTATGATTCTTTTTGAAAAGTGAACCATATAATGGACTAAAAATATAACTTTTCTTAAAATATACGTTAAGTACAAGTTGCACAAATTTTTATTTTTTACCCTAATTTAAATATACTACGAGTCTATCATCATTGATAGAATTAAGAGGGTGAGATTAAGATTAGTATGGGTGGTATAAAACCCTTTTTCTTAATCTTGTTGGCACATCTACATATCTACATATATATAGTGATTAATAATGACCGGATGACAACAACTATACTACCTACATAATAAACCCTACATGTAGGAGACGTAATATTAGAATTCAACATGTAGCTAATTCGCTATAAAGGACTTAATATTTACAACGTCATGCTTTGATATCAAGGGCGAAAATGGAGCATTGGAATTTTTATATAAAAAAAATATAAAACTCATAAATAATATTTTAAAGTATACAAAAAGATTCTAGAATATAAACTGTTTCGTCCGGAAAGTTACACCGGGAACACTTGCTCATTCTTTAAGAAAATCTCGACTTTCTTCACAAGAAACACGTTAGAAAGGATCACCGGGGATTTTCCGGTGGAAACCTCGACGATACTTAAGTCAGTAAAGCGTTTTTGATCGGAATAAGCAAAATCAAAAGAAGAATGCTTAGAATGTCATACCTCTCTCAGCCTTAGGGCTGAGATATTTATAGTTTTTGCCAAGTGGGACCCTTCCGAGATCCCGCAAATGGAAACCCGCGAATCTCGGCCGTTATTCAAGACGACCTGATCTGGAAGCTTCCTCAGACCAATTTTGTCACTAAGCTCTCAAACTCTTGATCATATCTCTCAAAACCTTACCCGAGGCTTATGATCAGGTCGGGACGATATCAATCAAGTTTTAGGTTTACCTTCCGCTTCATCATTCTTTTCCTAAGGCTTTAAGCCAGCTCATCCCTGCCAGGCCTGTCTAGGCAAACCGCCACGCAGACCAGATTATCCTATTTAGGACAAGTGGAGGCGTGACCTCGCCATTTTAGCCTTTCTTGATTATATTAGTAAAGTATGATTATAATTGAGTTAAATTTAGACGGTGGAATTTTTTGTGAGTCGAGTCGATTAGAACACGAATCGAGACGAACATTGATTTTTATCAATTATACGAGTGTTTTCAAAAAATTTACACAACTTTGAACAATTGATCTAATACGTTCTTTTAATATCATGTAACTCAAAATCAAATAGCGGCTAATTTTGGTTTATTATATTTGTGTCAAGTACAAATCAATACGAATTTTCACTCTTATCAATTGTACGAGTGTTTTCAAAAACTTTACACAACTTTGAACAATAGATCTAATACATTCTTTTAATATAATGTAACTCAAAATCAAAAAGCGGGTAATTTTGTTTTAATTATATTTGTGTCGAGACGATTAGAATACGAATTGAGATGAACTTTGATTTTTATCAAATATACGAGTGTTTTCAAAACTTATCGCCGTTTAAAAAATTGATCCAATACTTTCTGTTTTTTAATATCAGGTAACTCAAAATCAAATAGCGGCTAATTTTGGTTTATAATCCCATCATCATATCGATAGTAGGACCATAAATTGTGAAAAAGAGTACGCTCGGAGTTCGAATACTCGGAGTATCCACAAATTAACGGGTTTACATTTTCAGCATATATTAATTTTTAGTTATATTAATGTTATAATACATATACTCAAGATATATCAAACCAATTTACGAAGTATATGCTGTTTAAGTTATTAGTTCAAATAAAATTAGAGAATTCAAAATAGTAGTTGTTCAATTAGAAATTAAAACTACTTTACATATTTGTTTTCGATTTATCTTTACTTAATTAGACATAAATGAAATTAAAAGCTAGTACTTTATATTTTGTATCACTAGTATACAAATATAAGTTATTTAATCACTTCAAAAATATTACTTTCATAAAAGCTTGCGAATCTATGTTCACTATAAGGTTTTTGTTCAACCGACATATTAAAGCGTTTGTCCAACCGGCCTACTCAATTGTATATAATTAATTATTATATGTTAAAAAATAAAGTTTGGTCTTGTAAAATAATATCATTAAATTTAGTTTTTGAACCAATGCTATTTAATAGTTGTGTCTACACTGTATGATTTTACTGCATAATAGGATCATAGTTTATAAACGTTCAACTTTAATAAGATTCCAATAAACATTAGTGACTCGATTTAAAGTGTAAATTTATGCGATTTGCCTTCAAAGTCAATCACCTCATCGTATTTTACACTACACACAATAATTCACTAATAATATTAATAAATAATATATTTATAATCATGTTCTAAAATAATTTTTATTTAATTAACGAAGATAATAATATATTGCATGTTGTAGTTAAAATCCTCCAATCATTATCAATTACTATAAGTTATTTTTCCAATATATATATTAACATGAAATTTATTTTTAAATGTTAATATAGTATAATATATATTAACACGAAACTTATTATTAAATTCATACTTAGTAAAAATAATTTTGCACTTTCATTTCTTACTTTCGCTTTTATCAATTTTGGAACAGCGTGGGTCTGACCCAACCCCCAACCCAATTAACAAAACACATCAAATCAGGGTTGCAATTGAACTTGGCTTAGTTAGCCTCTCGCACCCCCCGACCTCATTCAGACCTACCTCTTCACCGCGAACAAAATCCCTTCCAGTTCAAATCCACCATGAAGTCCACCAGATCCTCCGCCCGCCTGAAATTGCTCGCCTGCACCCGTTCTGGCATGCGAGATGAGGACCATCCACAAGAATCCCGTGAACCCACTGCTCGGCGGCAGCTCCGACTAGAAAAAGGCACGGTCCGATTGGAGCTTTGATTTGCTCGATATGGAAATCTCCAAACGCATCAGGGGTTGAGAGTCTCGAAGATCGTCCAGGTTAATTAACCTAATTCATTACTATTTTATGCCCTAAAATTTAAATTTTAATTGCTTGATAATGCCTGAGTTAACTTGGAGTTTGATGTTCTTGACCTAGTTTTAAAATTTGTTTTCGATTATTTTACAAATTTTAAAAATAAGTGTTTTGCATGTTGAGGAAACCCTATTCCCTATTTTTCTCTGAATTTAGTTGCAGATAAATATGTTGATAAATAAATAAACTTATCCCTAAAATAGAAATATTTTCAG
>BMAC01000409.1:882093-917774 GCA_014905375.1 Phtheirospermum japonicum
TGCCCCCCAAAATCAATCACCTATCCCCCAACATCAATCACCTATCTCCCAAACCCCTCCTGCCCCTCAAACTCAGTCACCCATCAGTCAAACCCAACCTGAGGACCCTCAGAGTCAATCTCCTATCCCCCGGTCTGAATCAACTAACACCCAGACTAGTTCAACTGGGCTTCAGACTGATTCAGCAGGCACCGAACTTCAATCAACAAACAACACCGAAGACTCATCACATGAAGATGAAGAAGAGACATGTTTATGTTTCTTACATTTCAATTTTTTTCATCTTGGTAATAGTCTTGAATCTGCTTCATATGTATTATGTGCTTTGATGTATAATAATTTGATACCTAGTGTGATTTGTGTTATTTGAAATCAGTTGTAAGTTATTATGTTATAACAATTGTACATATATAGTACATGACATTGTCAAGTTTCAAAATTGGCAAATATTTCATAACGTGAAACTTTTCTTTTTTATTGAGATTCACATGTATTAGATTTACTTTGATCTAAAAGTCTGCTATTGTTTATATGTAGTTCATTCTTTATAGAGTCACCATTTTTTATTCTAGATTCATCTGATTGGGCAGAGACGTTACAATTCCTAGTTTACGGTTAACTTGCCTTTGCCTAAAAGTTGGTATTACATAGTTGGATATAAATATCACTGGTTAAGTTGGGCAATATATTATTTGGGGTAGAACTGTTGATGTGTAAATTAGTTTCTCGAATTGGCGTTTGTTTAATGTACGCATAATATTGTTGATATGAATAATTATGAAAATGACTTTTGTTAAAAGTTGTTTGGTGGTTGATTTAGAGTGATATACTTCTTTGTCCTCGTATGAAAACATCTTATTAATAAATGAAGTTTATTTAAACATTTTTTGAATACATTAAATAAGGTTCAGTAATTTAAATTTCAAATGAGGTCTTTGATATATATATATACTAATTAATTGTTGTCCAGATGCTGTTTCCAAAATTGTTAAAAGGAAACGTGGCCCAATAATGGGAAAAGGCATCATGAAGGCATTCGACAAGTTTTCGGGGGAAAAAATGAAGATAGAGGTTGATCCATCGATTGGAAGACCTAAAATTCGAGTGCAGTCTGCTAAGTTCTCGAGTCAGATTGGGGTAGTGACCCGGGATGTCCTTCCGGTGCCGAGGAGGTGGAAGGAGGTAGATGTAGAGAAGAGTCTGGGTCCGGGCATTGACCATATGCAGGTAGGGTTTTTACACTTTTTTCTTTTGATGAATTTTAATCTTGTATCAGCTTAATGATGCATCGCTGTGTTATATGCAGATTCACATGGATGTCAATCTGAAAACCCGGGTGTCAAACAGTGCTTGATTGAAAGAATTCAATCAAGTTCCCGACAACTGCGCTATAGGCTGCACAAGCATTACTTGAAGTACCCTAACATTGAGGAGGCTAAGAAAAATAGGCCACGTTCTTGTCATGACCAACAGAACTGGGAATTGTTGTGCGACCATTTCAACTCAGTCGAATTCAAGGTAATATAAATCAAAATAAATACTTTTGTTTATATAGTATGATATATATCATATGTGTGGTTCTGCCATGAGAATATTAATATTTGTGTTTTTGCAGAATCAAAGTGAGGCTAATACCAAAAATCAGAAAAAACTGTGAGCTCCACATACTACAGGCTGAACTCCTTTCACAGTACTTCAAAATGAATTTGTAAGTGTTACCAAGATTTTTACAACAAAGTTTTTAGATATAACTCAATGTTGTGAAGTTTGTTGCGATATAAAGGGAAAATCTTTGACAGTGAAGATTTCAGTATTAAGTTTATTTCTTCTTGGTGCAGTTTTTATATTTCTATTCTGACAAAGGCATTTGTTTTATTTTCTTTTTTGAATGCCGATTAGTCTGAGAAGGACGACGATGAATGTGATATTATTGATTTTTACAAGCGGACGCATTATACGGTGAAAGGTGGTTGGTCAAGCGATGAGGCGGGAGAAAAAAGGGTAACTAACTAACTAACACATGATTTTTGTAATCCAACTTCGTTAATGATCATGTTATTATTATTATAATTAAATCGATGTGTTTTTAGGATGAGATGATAGCAATGAAAGAAAAGTGTGCCGAAGAAGGGATTGAGAAGACACAACAGGAGATAGCAATTGAGGTTCTTGGCCATGCTTCTGGTTATATCAAAGGCATTGGTTATGGACCGAAACCTTCAGGAAAGCGCGCTGATTTGAACACCCGACTTCTGCAAGAGGAACTGGCAGACACTCGAGGGAAGCTACAGGATTCGGAAGGTCAAGTGACGGAGCTCAAGAATGAATTCGGTGATTTGAAAAATCATCTGACTCAGCAAGGCGAGTGCATCAACAAGCTTATGGACTTCATGAGAGCAAATGAGTCTGCTTCGGGTGGGAATGCTTTGGGTGGGACCTGATCCATTATATTCCACGTAAGTCAGAATTTCCAGTCTCAGTTTTGTGAACTTTTTATAGTATCTTTTTGATGGTTTGATTATTAACTGATTTAGAATTATAAATTTCAAATATGCAGGTCTGATCCCACTTTTGTTTTTGTTTGGAAATGTTGGCATGTGGAACAAGTCAAGCTCAACTCTTGCAATATGACATAACTCTTTTGGTTTACTTTACGCTTCCTGGTCCTTGTTTTGAATTTTCAAGTACATAGATGTCTAATTTGGTATGTGTTCGGGATATTTCAACTTAATATTTTGGAGATTTGTAAGTGTTTTGGTGAATGTTCGAAATCGTCGAAGAAATATTTTGGAATATTGTTATCATTATATTGTAATGATAAATGCTCGTTTGCTTTCATTTTCATCGTTACGATATTTTTTTCTTACTACAGACTAATGACGAGTTAATGTAAGACTATGCCGTCATGGAAGTAAATAATCAAATCGAGTTCACTCAATTATTACAACTTTTAGCGTCACAAAATTATTTCAAATTTATCACTTTAATAAATTATGACAACTTGTTTCATCACATAATACTTTCAACTTGTCACTTAAACTACATAATTTATGACGATTGGTTTGTCACCATATAAACTCATTTGATGACAATAGATTTTATCACCATATGTATCCATTAAATCATCATTGAACATATATTTTTTATGATGATAATAAAATTCGTCACATATTCTTAATTCTTTCGTGACAAATAATTTCATCACCTTTAATATTAAATGGTGACATAATGGTTTGTCATTGTAAGTTTAGATGTTCAGTGACGGTCACTATTGCGTCACTATAAAATAGATCTATCGTGACGAATTATATTATAAATGGAAATTGTTTAATACATATTATGACAATATGAGCGTCGTGATAACTTAAAAAAAATTGTCACTGTATTTATATTTGTCACGGAAATTCAAATGTTTTGATGACAAATTAAGTATTCGTCATTGGAAATGTTAATATATAGTGACAAAATCGATATTTTTATGACAATTTCTCAATCACTTACGTGACGAATTCTGCGTCACCAAATAGTATCATCTATGATGACAATTTACATCAGCGTCATCAAAACCGAACATTTAGTGACATGCTTGAAAGAATTATCATCAAATAGAAATGGTGACAGCAATACTATGACAACTGCTTTGACGCACAATTTTCGTCACCGTTTCTCTTCAGTGACGAAAAAATGGACTTTCAGTGACTAAACGTATTGTCATCGAACATCAAATTTCTTGTAGTGTCAAATTCATTCTCTTTATACTCCACAAAATCAATTCCTAAAGTTCTTCCATATATCGTTTGGCTTGTTAGTTACAACCATTTACATCGCAAACACGTTCATATCATCAAACATCATCTTTTTCACTGATTCAACTTGGGATTTAAAGAAAACTCTTAAGATTCTAAATTAATCTTTGAAATTGAGGATTTTATATTTTGGGCTTGAACTTACATGGGATTTTGGTTGCTTGATGATATGTTTGTTGGATTGAGTGATTATTCACAGTGTAGGACCATGTTAGGTTCTTTTGGAGTCTTTTGTCTTATGATTTTTGGGAAAATTGTTTTTTGGTCCATTATATTATCCACTTTCCAATTTTGGACCAAGATATTGCCCGATATCAAAATACATACATGAAGTTGGAAAAATAATCAAAAAAGGTCCAAAATTATCATGTTCAGGCCGAATTGCTGATGTGGCAGAATAATTTATTTTCTTATCATTTTTCATTTATTTTTAAATATTAAATGGAGGAAAAAAGTTAATTTTGCCCTTTTTCCTTTTTGTCCTTCTCCTTCAAGAAGAGTAATACAAAGCTGTCTGTAGCAAATGCACATCTTAAAAGCAATACAAAGGATGGATGTGTTCTAACTTCTAAAAGTAGAAATTAAAAAAAAAAATTATGTAAAACACAAATATCTAGATTCGGGATGTGTTGTGGGCTTTATCTTCTACTCCACCATGGAGTCAGCCGAGGCTGGTGTCGAGACTTCTCCATCATTTTTTTGAGATTTTTTCTGGTTTTTACCTGCAGTAAAAGAATTGAAAGCCAATCTTTAATTTTAAAAAAATGGAAACACAAACATAAACTGAAAGAATGAATAACAACCGTAGCAATATGAATCATTATGCATTAAAACAGAAATATAAAATTTTCAAGAACCTCTCACCTCTATTCTTCAGTTGCTTAACTCTTAGTTTTGAACTCTTCTTCATTGCGAATTTAACAGAAGTTTTATTGGCAGCTTGGGATGTCTCCAAATCCCCATCAGAATCTACCATCTCCACATCTTGCATCGTAATTAAGCCCTTTTCCGCCGCCTCCTTCTGATCCCGGCGCCATTTTCTTAGCAACTTGCGTAGATGCTTGCCGGAGATGGAGTGAGGTTGGATTTTCTGGTGAAGTTTTCCCGAAGCGGGGTCTCCGTGGACCTGCCTCTTCTGAGTGGCTATGGCGGCTCGCTGCCGCTTCTGCACAACATTGAATTTCGCCATGTTCACTACCACCTGGTCAATTTTGCCCTTAGTAATCTTAAAATTACTATTTAACTTATAATTGTTAATTACAGTTTCTCCCTTTTCCCATCTTCCCCGTTTTTCTTCCCAATCGTCCGAAACCAGAACCCAACCAATCACCATTGACAGCCACAAAACCCGAACGAAATTCCAACCGTCCCGAAACCCAATCCTTCATCACCTGCCAATCCCCTTTTACCCAAAACAACCACTGTCGGCCGCACGTACGAACCCAAAGTCAGGGCATCGCCGCTGTACCACCGTCGCTACCTACCGCATCCCAATTAGCTACCCTATCAGCAAACCACAACCACCGCCTGTGACCATATCCACCACCACAAACCCAAACCTGTCAGCCGATTTCCAACCCGTCAGCCTATTTTCGACCGCCACGCTGCCAAACACCACACCACAGCCGTGGTCGAGAGTCATCGTTAAGTCGAGCCCGTCACCTCTGCCGCCTCGCCTGAAACCCATCGCCGGATTTTCTGCCACCTGCACGCGGTCGCCTTCCTACCGCCGCCATTGAGTTTCATAGCCAGAGAGCCGCTGGCCGCTACAGGTGTCACCTTTCTAAATGCCGCCGACGATCCGTCTTATCAGCCACCGATCTCTAGTCGACGGAGCCGGGCCGTCGATGGATTTCTAGTTTCGGTCAATTGGGAAGAAAAACGTGGAAGATGGGAAAAGGGAGAAATTGTAACAATTATAAGTTAAATACTAATTTTAAGATTATTAAGGGCAAAATGACTTTTTTCCTCCATTTAACATTTAAAAATAAATGAAAAATGATAAGAAAATAAATAATCCTGCCACATCAGTAATTCGGCCCGAACATGTTAATTTTGGACCATTTTTTGATTATTTTGCCAACTTCATGTATGTGTTGTGACACTGGACAATATCTTGGTCCAAAATTGGAAAGTGGACAACATAATGGAGCAAAAAAGAAAATTTCCCTATTATTTTTCATTAAAGTCTTTGATCGAACACCTACTATGAATGAGTTCTTGATTTATTTTATGCTTCAACTCTTTATGATTTTCAATGGGATTTATTTGATGGAAGCCTTAGATTATCCTTGGTAGTTTTTTTCTCATAAATTAGGTCCTTGTTAGGTTTAATAGGTTGGTCCATGTGTGTAAGGATATATTCTTCAAATTATGCTCTTGTAGGTACTAATGAGTTCACGTTGAGGACAAGAACACAGAAGAGGACACAATCAGGCGAGAATAATTCCAAGACTATGGAGCCTTCTACCAATACAATTTCACTTCCAACATCCAGATCACGACTTAGTCACTCTAACATTTTGGCTACCCATTATGAGGATGTGGGGTGTCTTGCCAAGTTGGATTTGCTTAATAATGTGAAGATTATATTTGAATAGATTGGTGAAAAATGTGTTTGATGTTCCCACGAGGCTCTAAATCCCATGTCAGATATCGATATCATGGATTTTTGGAAGTGTTTGGTTAAAACAACCAATATATGCAAGCAATTATATGACCCTCAATTGGCAAAGGATTCATGCACATAGAGCCTCATTCTTCAGTATGTCAACTTGATGCTTGAGAGTTTAAATTTATGATCATTCTAACACTAAAGTGATTTCTCCATGTGAGATGTAGGTACTTTAGACCTTTCTTTATGGTGTGTGTGTGCATTTAAGTCGTTTATTTATTGAGAGCACGTGGCCACGACAAAGAGCGGTGATGTTTGTATTGGTGGACTTATCACTCGTTGATACAACACTAAATATTCATGAAAGATATATGCTGGTATTTATGGTAAGCGACCTCATTTCTTAGAAGGAGTATTCTTTCTAAGGGATGGGTGAGCTATTTTATAGAGTAGCAACCTGTAGTAGGAGAGTGGCGAGCTCTCATATAGGGTAGCGACCTCTTATGGTTTTACCAGCTCGGCGTTGAGTGGTTGCTCGACGCTGGGTGTTGGACTTTATGATTGTTGGGCCCGAACAGGCTAATATGGATGGTATTGTGGGGTCCCGACAAACTATATTAAAATAATCACAGGCCAAGGCATATTCTGGTAATTTAGCGAGAAATCCATTATTTATGGGAACTTAGTATATAGGGGAAATCCTAATTCTAGGTCGGTTGCAGTATTTATGAAATTATAGTGGGAGAAGGTAACCCTAACTTAGGGAATACTTCTCTTGTCTATATAAAAGGGTTCAGGCCTCACTTTTAAGTTGTTTTATCACGTTTGAGCTCTCAAAATATCTCTCGCACTATCTAACTTAAGCATCGGAGGACCTTCACCGGGGCTGTCCACTGCCATGGCTGAGGTGTTGTTTTGCAGGATCGATCAGGTCACCAGGAGGCTCTTTGAGATCAATCAGGTCGCTTCAATGTAATTTGAAACTATTCAGGTTGCTGATCTCTTATTTGAGGTTAGCACCCCATATTCTTGGTGACCCAATCTTTTTGGTCGCATCAAGTAGCACCGTCAGTGGGAAAGAGGGACAACGAGTCCTTGGGCGAAAGACATGAGAAAATCCGCAACATATTATGAAGGACAGAAACATGCTACCCAGGGTTTGGATTTTGGCCCTGGATCAAGCAAATAAAAGAAAAAGAACAAAGAAATCGATAAAGGAGAGCAAGCAAAATCCGGACTAGCACCTCCCCCAGGAGGGCTAGCGATTCAGAATCTATTTGTCACACCACCACCCTCGCCAGAGAAACAGAAAGAGAAGGAACCTGAAGGAGAACAACAGGAAAAAAATCCGGAAGTTATTGGGCAAAAAGTTGTTCATATAGGGACAAAAGAGTGGAGGGAGTTGCCCAAGGACAAGCTTTGTCAAATCAATAAAGGATTCTTGGAAGGGCTTATGGAATTTGTACCTCTGGAAAAACAAGGAGATCTAAACAAGTATCTAGCAGGCGAGCTGGGTATGGCAGGGGAGAAAGCTGAGAAATCAGATAATGGGCATGCGAAGAAATCAGTAATTGAAAAGCAAAAATGAAGTGGAGGATCTCCATCGTGGAGATCATCTCACGAGCGGAGGGGGAGCTTGAGCAAGCAAAGATATGCATATTCCTCAAGATCCACCTCATCTTCGGAGTCCCGTACTCAAAAGTATAAATATAAGATAGGAAAGAAGTTGAGGTTAGCGCGAAAATACTACAAATATCGAGGTCGACGATATAGTAAGCACAATAGTGAGGATGAAACAGAAGACTTAAGTACAGAGTTTGAGTCCAGGGAGAGATCTCAAAAAAGTCAAGGTCGGTATCGTGAAGAGAAGGGGGAGAGTGAGTTCAGGCCAGGTAATAAGACGTTCAGGTATATGCAAGAAGCATTGCTAGCTCTATAGAGGCAAATGGGGGGAGAAAAACCTGACGAGGAAAACTTAGCTTGAATGTATATGAAATTGAAAGGAAAACTACTTGAATTAAGAAATGAAATAAAGCTTGAATGTAATTGCATCAAAAGTAACAATCCAAAAGAGTATTAGATTCTTCTTAGGCTTACAAACCCAAGGAGGTACTTGAAATTAAATCTAATCTAGGAAAAGAAATTACATCAAAACTTGAAATTAAATCTAAAACCTAAGAAAGAGAGAATTGTCCAATAGCTTGAGAGTAATTTTTATCCCAAACCCAAGTTAGGGTTGGTAGGGGAGTTATTTAAAAAAAATGAAAGAAGTCTCCTCTTTATACAAGGTGTAATTGGGTTCAAATGGGCTAATTTGATCTTAAAGCCGGGTTTGACCAAATCTTTTCCCATGTTGACCAAGATGTCTCAATGTGGCTTGGTTGGTTGGTGTTGGCAAGGTCTTGGGCATTTGGCAAGGTCTTGGGAATGTCTTGGCAAGGTCTTGGGCGTGTGGATGGCAAGGAGAGGCGCTGTCATGTGCTTAAGGTGGAGATGGCAGCGCTGAAGGTGGCTGGGAGGAGCTTTGGCTTGCGCCATGTCTTGGAGATGGCAGGGCACTGGAGATGGCAGGGCACTGGAGATGGCAAGAAGGAGCAAGCCTTGGGCGCTGCCATGCTGGTGGGCGCTGGAGATGGCCAAGATCTTGGCAGCTGGGCGCTGCCATGTGCCATGGGCGCTGGAGATGGCAGATGATGGCATGGGATGACAGCAATTCCAGAATGATTGCTACTTTGAAGCTCGTTCTTGGCACTACTTTTGGCAAGCCATGGCTTGAGTTTTGGTCTCCATGCCTTACCTTGAATTCAAGTCATTAAACCACCTATTAAATGAGAATTTTTAATCATAAAAACCCAAGAATTTCACCAACCTTAAATCAATTAAAACCATTTACCCAATTAAACATAAAATCAAAAGAAGAACACAAAAACCCTAAAATAAGAAAAGCAATCTAGAAAACATAGCTAAACGACTCAAGAACCGCTAAAAATAATATAAAACCTTAATTAAAAACACAAGAAAAACACAACAATTACATGCAAAATAACTACCTCACACTTATCGGTTTGCTCATTCTCAAACAACGAAAAGGATCGAGAGTGTACATGCAATGAACATTATGTAAAAAAGAGAAAAATCCTTGTGCTTATACTTATTAATATGATGGGATTATTGACATAGACTCGCTATCGTTAAGCATTGCTCGCATTACTCTTTCTCAAATGCAAGCCAAATCGATGGCTTCCTCTCCAAGGATATTTTGAGGGTGTTCGCTCAATCCGCTCAAGTGTTTGATATGGGACGTATATACGCTCAAGTCGGACAATGCATGCACCTTGTCAAGATTTCACAAATCGGACGCTCAAAATTGCTCATAGTACATGATCAAATAAGAATCGAAAGACGTATTTATTTTGGGTTGTAATGTTGGCTCTTTGGCAAGGTATGGAACATTTGGATATAGTGTCTAACACACGATCAAATGTGATCAATAACACACACGATCCTAATCTCTAAAAACTTGAAGCTTATAATCGCTTCACCTTTCCCATTTCACCAAACTCTCATTCGAAACACTTTCGTATTCTCACACACTTTTCCGACTTTTATTTCACAACACTTCGAAACTTTTTGAATTTGCTTCTTTTCACTAAACTTAGCCTTTTTGAACATTAGGCTTTACACTTGAACGCACGCTTTATCACTTTTCGTGATTTGTGTTGGAGGTATTATTATTATTATTATTATTATTATTATTATTATTATTATTATTATTATTATTATTATTATTATTATTATTATTATTATTATTATTATTATTTTTCCATTTTCTCTCCTTTTTTGTATAAGAAACTCAAAACCCAAAACCCACAATATATTTCCCTCACATCTCTCGTCAACTAATAATAAACTCTCTCTTTTCTAACCATCTATGAAGATATAAGAGCTAAAATTGAGCTCAGCTAACAAGAAACGTGATATAGGCTCAAGGGGGCTCGTTTGGGATTTTTAAAGTAGCTTAAATTTATGGATATGGCCGGAACAAGGGTGATATATGTGCCTCGAGGTCATTTTAGAATTCAGTCATGTACGAGCAAAATCAAACCTGCTCAATGCAATTACCATAAAAATGCAAGCAAACCGATAAATCACACAAGGCTACTCACTAGTTTGCACCGAATTTGGGAGAAAAATCTAAAGAGATTTTAGAGCGTTGCAATCTTTTCACGAGTAAAATGTCGATTATATATATATATAAACGGGTTTTCGGCGAAGCACAAAAATTCAACTCCGCACACAAGAGGTCATAAACATGTAAAATCCCGACAAGTAAACTATTCAAACTTCCAAGTACGTGGAGTTGTTCAACAATGTAATAAAGACACAAACAACATAAAAATTGACTCAACCATATAAATGCGCAAATAGTAAGCGTCACTTCGCCAAGGCTCGAGTTAAAAACAACAAAATATGCTCAATAGAAACCCGGACCCTAACCACCTACCCACCCCACACTTAAACCATGCATTACTCGCATTTTAATGAAAACCAAGTAAAAGGAGGGGGAATAGAAACTTCCTTAACTGAGCGAGTTTTGGTCAAGCTCGGTGGGGTGCACCTTGGCATCTAAGCAATCCAAGCAAAAATCGAGCATGACTAGTATCTCCCGACTTCATGAACGCTACTCACTTATCCAATCGCCCAAGGTTGAAGTCGGAAAACACACACTATACAAGAAAGTCACACACAATTAAAAACTCAAGAAAATATGTACACGAATCTCAACAAATTTTTTTTGTTTTTCAATTTTTCAAGTGTTTTTGGATTTTCTTTTAAGAAGAGAGAAAAAAAATAAAAGAAATAAACGAGAAGAACTTGGGTTGCCTCCAAAGAAGCGATTATTTTACGTTATTAGCTCAACGTACTCCCTTTTGGTCAATGTGGAAAGATTACGGGAGGGCCCACCAACACAATCTCCTCCTTATCGGGAGGATCCACTCTTTGAAACGTCCTTGGCGTATTGCATAGCTCAAATAAGATCCGCCAAAAAGAAACGTTCCAAATGGGCAATCGACACTTGCCTCGGCTAGGTCCTCAGGTGGAATGGTGGTTTTGAAGTGGCCCGACGAATCATCCCCAAAACAAAATGAGTAATGGCCAGCTATCTTTTCCAACATGTGGTCGAGCAACGGGGGAGGGAAACAATTGCTTTTGATATCCGCATTTAACTTCTTAGAATTGATCAACATCCTCCATCTCGTCGTAGCCCTCGTGGCCAATAACTTTCCCTTTTCATCCTCGATAACCTTCTAGTCTTCCACTATTTCCTCAAAATCTGGATTCAAACGCCTTTGAAATCCTCGAGATGGTGTGGCATCATCCTCCAAGAGGAGTTTATGCAAGTAAGTCCAAGGGCTAGCTCCCTTTATCACTCTGGGTCTCCAACCAATCCTACTCTTAAGAACTTTAATCGCTCCAATCTACCCCTCCTCTTCACCTCGATCCGAATTTTCCAAGATGGTAATCGGTTGGATCTCCTCTTTCTCTAAATAAGCATGCTCGAGGGGAAATGGAGAACGCTTAAGCTCGGGCTTGTGCCTCCTCTCAGCCTCATCGGAAACTAACTCAAACAATCCACCGACCCCCTCAAGACACTCTTCAAGATCTTAAATATTAGCATCACTAACCTCCACGTCCCCATCTAAAAAGTCATCGTTGCCCTAAACGACACATCGAGAATCATCTACACACATATCAGGGCAACATAGAGGCACAACGGGCTCATCATGAAAAACAAGGGGCTCGTCCTCACAACATCCCTCAATATCGACATCCGGGCCAATCCTCCTCATTGCTCCTCTCTTCCAAACAAACTTGTTCGACCGTGGCCTTTATGAAGTCTATATACTCCCACTCTTTGCAAGATTGTTTTGAAGTAAAAGGTAAGGGGTCAAGAGGGGTAAAAATACTCGGAATCGAAACCACGGCCTCCTTCGTTGGTGAGACAACCGAATCAACTACCACACACTTTTCAAGAAACGTGATCGGAAGAGTAGGCGAAGGTAGCGGGTCCACATGATAAGTAACAAGAGTATCGTGAGGCGACGGTGGAGTAGGACAATCGGGTCCCGCACAAGGAGGAGTCGGTCCCGGGCTAGACATTTGAGCGATTTGAGCCTTCAATGTTGCTATTTTCGTAACCAACTCAAACTCCTTGGATGATAAGGGTGGAAACACCTCATGAGCATGTGTTGGTGGAGGAGATTTTGGCTCTTCAAGAGGAAAACCCCCCACAAAGGGTCTACTAAAGTCTCCCATGGTGAGGACGGGGGGTGCATTGGAGATCAAACCTCCAAAGCGATCATAAGCATCGAGAACTTGGGCATTAGTAGCGGCACCACTTAGGGCTTGCTTGAAATTGAGAGGATGAGAATCGCCGTACGGGCCGGGATTCCCATAGCCACCATTATACATATTCGGATAGGGTGTGGGAGCACTATAGCCACCATATGGAGTGGAATTCGGATTTTAGTTACCAACGATCCCATTTGGATTAACAAAGCCTTCATTATACATGTTCGGAATTTGAAGAGTAGGGGCTCCGTAACCTCCATACGAATCGTTTAAACCCAAAAAATGCTCGACCCAACATGGTTTGCACCATGCCCTCCCATGTTGGGTTGATCATAGCCGAAATCACCATTGGCAATGTGGTTTGCACCATGACCTCCCACATTGCCAATGCCATTAAACATCATTCCATTCCCGACATGGTTTGCATCATGCCCTCCCATGTCAGGAATATATCCACCAAAGTAGTAGGGACCTTGCATACTTAAAGAAAACGTAAAATAAAAACAAAAGCTAGAAACGCAAAGAAACTACAATAAATTCAAAAACCTTAACCAAGCCGAGTCGCAACGGCGCCATTTTGTTGTTAGAGTTTTCGTGGTGTTGAATAAATCATCGTGTTCTTGGCTTGGAATTATCGGAACTCGATTCAATTGAGGAATCTATGTGTTTCAAGCTTTTGAAATAAAAGGAAAATGAAAATAAAGCAATTAAACTACTAAACTAATCTAGAAATTGAAATTGCATGTTGGTAGAATGCCTCGTCAGATGCCTTAATATGAAAATGCAAGAAAATAATGAAAACAAGCACAAACAAGCATTGTTTCACCAAGTACAAGCATGCATGCACATGATACAACTATGCATAAAATCCTAAATAATGCAAATTAACATAAATTTAAAGCATGAATGGAAAGAAAAATGGAAATTGATGAGAAACTTCAAAACTTTAAGGAAAATAACAAGCAACAAAACCTAGATCTAAGGTTTAACCTAAAACTGTGCATGAAAATCAAATTGCAAATAAAGCATAGGAAAAACTTGAAATCAAGACGATCTAAGACTCGATCTATGATCTAGATGTGTCACTCATCTAGATTCCATAGCCAATTATTAAGATCTAACATGAATTCAAGGTGCTAAGACAAAAGGCATAAAATGAAGAACAAGAATGGAAATGAAGAACAAAGCATGGAAATAAAGCATAAAACATGAAATTGAAAGGAAACTTACTTGAATTAAGAAATGAAACAAAGCTTGAATGTAATGCATCAAAAGTAAAAACATGAAATTGAAAGGAAACTTACTTGAATTAAGAAATGAAACAAAGCTTGAATGTAATTGCATCAAAAGTAACAATCCAAAGGAGTATTTGGATTCTTCTTAGGCTTACAAACCCAAGGAGGTACTTGAAATTAAATCTAATCTTGGAGAAGAAATTACATCAAAGCTTGAGATTAAATCTAAAACCTAAAAAAGAGAGAATTATCCAATAGCTTGAGAGTAATTTTTATCCCAAACCCAAGTTAGGGTTGGGAGGGGAGTTATTCACAAAAATGAAAGAAGTCTCCTCTTTATACAAGGTGTAATTGGGTTCAAATGGGCTAATTTGACCTTAAAGCCTTTAAAATCCCGGGTTTGACCCAATCTTAACCCATGTTGACCAAGATGGCTCAATGTGGCTTGGTTGGTTGGTCTTGGCAAGGTCTTGGGCATGTCTTGCAAGCTCTTGGGCGTTTGGATGGAAAGGAGAGGCGCTGCCATGTACGTAAGGTGGAGATGGCAGCGCTGAAGGTGGCTGGGAGGAGCCTTGGCTTGCGCCATGTGTTGAAGATGGCAGGGCGCTGGAGATGGCAAGAAGGAGAAAGCCTTGGGCGCTGCCATGCTGGTGGGCGCTGGAGATGGCCAAGAACTTGGCAGCTGGGTGCTTCCATGGGCCATGGGCGTTGGAGATGGCAGCTGATGGAAAGGGATGGCAGCAATTCCAGAATGATTGCAACTTTGAAGCTCCCTCTTGGCACAACTTTTGGCAAGCCATGTCTTGAGTTTTGGCCTCCATGCCTTAGCTTGAATTCAAGTCATTAAACCACCTATTAAATGAGAATTTTCAATCATAATAATCCAAGAATTTCACCAACCTTAAATCAATTAAAACATTTTAACCCAATTAAACATAAAATCAAGAGAAGAACATAAAAACCCTAAAACAAGAAAAACAATCTAGAAATCATAGCTAAACGACTCATGAACCGCTAAAAATAATATAAAACCTTAATTAAAAACACAAGAAAAACACAATAATTACATGCAAAACTACAGTCTCAGCCAGACCAGGCCTTGACCCTTGCTCTTCCTGCCTCTACTCCTTCCCCCACCTTCGCCGGTCTAGGCGAGTTGCCTGGTGGGGGCTCCCCTTAAGATCTGCCCGCTGAAGAAGCCGTGGATCAACTGGCGGCAGATTTGGATGCGGAGGCTTAGATGCAGTATAGACTGGCATGCTTTTGCCTTCTTTTGTCTTTCCGATTTGATCTGTATTATGTTTGTCATTTTCTAGAACAATAATCTTGTACTTTTTTAGGGTTTCCATGGATTATGGAAACCCTAATATTTTTATGAATGCTTTCTTTATATATACTCTTTGTTGCGCCGCTTTATATATGTGTGTTTCCACCTGCTCTTTTCTTCACTTCATTATGGCCTCTTCAACGTCACTCGAGATTGAAGCTCTCAAAAGGAAAAATCATTCCTTTTTCAACTCTCCGATGAAAATGCTCAACTTTAGGAGAAACTTCTGCAGATGCGCAAACTTCTGGAATGAAAAAGGCAGAAGAAACAATTTTACAAACGGGAATGGGCGGAGCTCCACATGCTCAACCGCCAACTCCGGGAGGAGAAGGCTGATCTTCTTGAATCAGTAAGTCGATTAACCACCGCCGCTGGCGAGCCGCATTCTGCGATCGACCGGGCAGGAAGGTACCGTAAACTCCTCCATGCGACTGAACATGAGCTCTGGCGTATTAGTCGAATTTGATCTTCCGATAAGAAGATCTCTTCTTAGCCATGATGTTTTAGTACCTTGATGTATTTCTTGCTTTTCTTGGCAATTTTCTTCCAAACCGTTAAGTATATGTATTCAAAGTTTGTGGAGATAATAAAATTTCGCTATGTTTTCTGATTATTCTTGCTCTCCTGGTTCAAGTATCCATTTGTTCATGTGCTTTGAAAGCTCATGGACAATCAAGTCAAGACTACCATTGGCACCCGCCTTTAACTGACAACCGGGTCAGGGAATTTATGGACATCCATCTTTAGCCAAATCTGATTTTAAAATTTTAAACTGACAATCGGGTCAGGAATTTTATGGGCATCCTCCTTTAGCCAATCCTGGCTTTAAAATTTTAAACTGACAATCAGGTCAGGAATTTCATGGGCATCCGCTCTTAGCCAATCCTGGCTTTAAAATTTTAAACTGACAATCAGGACAGGAATTTTATGGGCATCCGCCCTTAGCCAATTCTGGTTTTAAAATTTTAAACTGACAATCAGGTCAGGAATTTATGGGCATCCGCCCTTAGCCAATCCTAGCTTTAAAATCTTAAACTGACAATCAGGTCAGGAATTTTATGGGCATCCTCCCTTAGCCAATCCTGGCTTTAAAATTTTAAACTGACAATCAGTTCAGGAAATTTATGGGCATCCGCCCTTAGCCAATCCTGGCTCTTAAGTTTTAAACTGACAATCAGGTCAGGAATTTTATGGGCATCCGCCCTTAGCCAATCCTGGCTTTAAAATCTTAAACTGACAACCAGGTCAGGAATTTTATGGGCATCCGCCCTTAGCCAATCCTGGCTTTAAAACTTGAAACTGACAATCAGGTTAGGAATTTTATGGGCACCTGCCCTTAGCCAATCCTGGCTTTAAAATTTAAAACTGACAATCAGGTTAGGAATTTTATGGGCACCCGCCCTTAGCCCATCCTGACTTTAAAATTTTAAACTGACAATCAAGTCAGGAATTTTATGGGCACCCACCCTTAGCTAATCCTGGCTTTAAAATTTTAAACTGACAATCAGGTTAGGAATTTTATGGGCATTCGCCCTTAGCCAATCCTGGCTTTAAAATTTTAAACAGACAACCAGGTCAGGAATTTTATGGGCATCCGCCCTTAGCCAATCCTTGCTTTAAAATTTTAAACGGACAATCAGGTCAGGAATTTTATGGGCATCCGCCTTTAGCCAATCCTGGATTTAAAATCTGTATAAAACAAAGACATTAGAACTATTATAAATACTTGGCTTCGTTTTTCATACATAATATTTTCGTAAGTTTTATATGTTCCAAGCTCGTCGTAGTTTAACCCCATCCAATTTCTCCAACTCATAAGCTCCACCCTTTAAGATTTTTGTAACTTTCTAGGGCCCTTACCAGGCAGCATCCAGCTTTCCCTTTGTTCTTCTTAAATCATATCTGCGAAGAACCAGATCTCCCACTTGGAAATGTCTCTTGATTACAGATTTATCATAGGCAGCTTTGACTCGCCCCCTAATGTGTTCCATTCTTACGGAAACTCTTTCCCTTTTTTCCTCTACCAAATCCAGGGCATCTCGTATAAATATCTCATTTTGCTCCTCATTAAAGTTCTGAACTCTATGGGTGTCCATACTGATCTCCACAGGGACCACAACATCCATGCCATATACCAGGCTAAATGACGTTTCTCCATTGTTCTCTTTGGGATTAGTTGTATATGCCCATAGGATTGAACTAAGCTCTTCTACCCATTTTCCGCCACGCTTTTCTAACCTTGCTTTAATTCCTTGAACTAAAATTCGATTAGTCACCTCAACCTAGCCATTGGCTTGCGGATGGTAAACAGATGTGAAATTTCGATCTATCTTCATTTCAGTACACCAATCTTGAATCAGAGCTCCCATGAATTGGGTGCCATTATCTAATACCAAAATCCTTGGGATTCCAAACTGGCATACTATGTCATTCCACAAAAAACTCATTACCGCGTCTTCTGTAATTTTTGCTAAGGCCTCAGCCTCCACCCACTTGCTGAAATAATCGATCGCCACGATCAGGAATTTCTTTTGGGCCGGAGCTGTGGGAAAGGGTCCTACCAGGTCTATCCCCCATTTTGCAAATGGGCAAGGGAAGCTCATTATCATGAGCTCTTTTGAAGGCCAGTGTATTAGGGTTGCATTCCTCTAACATTTATCACACGTGCGTACGAAATCCTCTGCCTCCTTCCTTAATTGTGGCCAAAAATAGCTTGCCCTCATGATCTTGATTGATAGAGCTCTAGCACCCATGTGATTAATGCATCATCCTTCATGGATTTCTTTAAGGACATGGGTGCCCTCCCGCGGGCTTAGGCACTGTAAGAGGGGTTGTCTAAATCTCCTTCGAAACAGCTCTCCCTTAATCAAGCAAAATCGAGATGACTTTATCCTCACTTTTATTGCTTCCTTTTTTCTATCCGACAGCTCTCCTTTCTCAAAATATGTCTTCATAGGAGAGCGCCAATCTTATCCCTCGTCCACTGAGCATATCCTCTCTTCCCCGAATTCTTGATATGTCATTAATAGGGTGATCATTCTTTCCTAGCAATCTACTGCAGAGCTGGCTATTTTAGCCAATTAATCCGCTTGACCGTTTTCTTATCTGGGGATTTGTAGGTCAGTCAAATTCCCCATGGTGCTGGTTAACTCCCTAAATTGAGCTAGGTATTTTTGCATGTGCTCATCTCTTATCTCAAATTCACCATTTATTTGTCTGCATATGAGCTGCGAATCTACTCGCGCGCATATCTGCTCTGCTCCCAATTCCTTTGCCATCTGAATTCCTCTCAAAAGAACTTCATACTCTGCCGCGTTATTAGATAAGGGATAGTTCATCCGTACTGCATGCTCAGTGGTCACACCTGTCGGGTCGGTCAACACTATACCCGCACCACAGCCCTGGCTTCCTACCGGGCCGTCTATAAAAATTGTCCATTCTTTCTTATCCTTAGGAGAGCTGGTCATCTCTTGCATAAAATCAACCAACGCCTGAGCTTTGATGGTTTTCCTTGCTTCAAAAGTAATATCAATTTCTGTAAGTTCGATTATCCATTTTACCAGGCGTCCTTAGGCCTTCGGTTTATCCATGATGGCCCTCAGAGGTTGGTTAGTCTGCACCACTATGCTGTGTGAAAGAAAATAAGGGCGCAACTTACGCGCCGTCCCGACTAGGGCTAGCAGGGCTCGCTCCACCTCCACATATCAGAGTTCAGCATTATGTAACACCTTGCTCCAATAATATTCCGGCCTTTGCACTTTACCTTCTTCTTGAAGCAAGACCGTGCTCATAGACTGCTGCCGGACAAACAAGTACAAGATCAAAGGTTCTCCCTAAACTGGCTTGGTGAGCAGTGACATGCTAGCCAGGTTCTCTTTCAACATTTAAAATGCCTCCTGACACTCTTCACTCTACTGAAACTGATCTTTCTTACGCAAGGCCTGGAAGAATGGTAGGCTTTTCTCAGATGAGCGCGAGATGAACCTGCTCAAAGCGTTAATTTGGCTAGCCAAGCACTGCATCTCCTTAATATTCCTCGGGGGCTGCATGTCCATAATGGCTCTAATCTTTTCTGGGTTGGCCTCTATTCTCTTTTCTATAACCATATATCCCAGGAATCTTCCAGCTCTTACCCACAATGCGCACTTATTGGGGTTGAGCTTCATTCTGTATCTTCTCAAGGTATCAAAAGTTTCTTTTAGATCATTCACGTGCGAGGTTTCCTTCACACTCTTAACCAACATATCTGATTAACATAGATTTGTTCTTATTTTTATTAGCCTTTTTAGTTCTTTTTTTATTTGTTTTTGGTATAAGTTGGATGATTTAAACTTAATTCCGTATTTTTATATTCTCAGCTTATTTTACCGTATTTTGATCATAATTGATGAGAATAGGTGATTATTCGTTGTTTTTCACCTTACAGCTAAGTAACCGGAAGAGTTTAGCGAGTAAATAGATAAAGTTCGATGTTCAAAAGTGGAGAACGATCTTTCCAGTGAATGAGTAGCAGAAAGATCAAGGAAAATGAGACGTACTCTCAGTCGCATCGGTCGACGCAAGCGTCGACGCTACATCGACGTGGATCTTGCACGCTACAGTCGACACTCTGTCGATGCCAAGTTGAGGCAACTTGTTGTTGCGTCAATCCAAGACCACGTCAGTCGACGCCCCCACCCAGTCGACGCAAGCACACAGGCAGCATCGACGCCAATCTCCAGCACGCGTCAGTCGACTCGACATCGACGTGGCTGCCCAGAAATGCATTTTTGGGGTTTCTTGTGCGCCAAGACATGCTATATCTATAAATACCCTTCATATTTAGGATTTTTAGTGGAGACACGACTACCTAAGAGCAGAGATGACTTCCTAGGGTTAGCCAGCACAAAAATAACGCATTTCTAGACTTTGTTACGAAGTTGGAGATCGATATTGAAGATTCAAGTCCGTACGATTCAAGATTCACTTCAATTTGATGGATCTGTCGTTCCATTATATTCAAAACCCATGGAGCTGTATGAAACTGAAAGATCATCCCTCATGACCTCCTCTGTGAACAGAGTGCTCCATCGCGCCTGACCTACCATTGCCCCGGCCATTTTCCGCTTCACTTCGCTGATTACCTTCTGCAAATTCTGCATTTGCTCAGTAAGATCTAGGTTAGTTTTGCTTGAAGTTTCGCTTTCTGAAGCATCAAATATTTCTTCATCCCCCATGAGGCAGAGATTTAGTTGTTCGTTAGATTATACGCGGTGGTTCCATCTTCTGCGGCCGGCATTCCTTGAGGGGTGGTTTTGAACGTTCAACAAATTTCTTCTCCACGACCACCTCCACCTCTTTTACAATAAGATCTGATAATTGCCTCAAGAAGAAATCGTTTAGCGATCCTTCTGCGTGTGTTTCTCTCGGAGGGGATTGAGCTGTGCCTGGCCTAGCTGTAGCCGATGGCCTTACTATCTCTGATGCCTCCCTTGGCATAGCAAAAGACAGCGTTCCACCTATTTCCCCTACCAGATTCCGTCTAAGCCCATCTGATGCCATGCCTTCTACTCATATCTTAGCTTGGAATTTTCCACAGACGGCGCCAATTGTTTCACCCACAAAATAACCAAACCAAATCAAATATTCCCACTCAGAATATCCCGATCTTCCTGGAAATAAACCTAACCTGCACCCAATAATACGTTAGAAAGGACCACCGGAAGACTTCCAGTGGAAACCTCTCCGATGCTTAAGTCAGTTAAGCACTTTTGTATATTTCAGCATGGAATGAAAGGAATGCACAAGAATATCATACTTTTCTCAGTCTTTGGGCTGAGCTATTTACAACTTCCAACAGTGGGGACCTTTTCTGGGATCTTGGAAATAGAATCCGCAAATCTCGAGTCTTTATGAAAATAATCACAACAAGTGGACCCACATGTTCCCTCCTGGAAAATCAGATTGTCTGACCTCCCACAAGCCTGACCTCCTATAATTCTTCTCTGATGATTCAGATCAAGTCAGGATATTTCTCCTGACTAGGCTACTTGACCTTAATCTCATCCGAGAATTTAGGTCAGATCAGGATTATCCTGGGCTAAGATAATTCCTTCAACTTGCATTAAATTATTTTTCCTGACCTTCTCTAGGAAAGTCAGCTCAGGAAATTCACAAGGGAAAATCATGTTAGCTTACTGGACACTTTCTTAGTGACATTCGACCAGGTCTACCCCAATCCAGGTCTCCTTATTCAGGTCATATCGCTGATTAACATGGATTTGTCCTTATTTTATTAGTATTTTAGTTCGTTTTTCTATTTGTTTTTGGTATAAGTTGGATGATTTAAGCGTAATTCTGTATTTTTATAGTTCCAACTTATTTTACCGTATTTTTTCGTAATTGATGCAAATAGGTGATATTTCGTTGTTTTTCACCTTACAGCTAAGTAACCGGAAGAGTTCAGCGCGTAATTAGATGAGGTTGATGATCATGAAATGGAAAACGAGCTTTCCGGTGAACGAGTAGCAAAAAGATCAAGAAAAGGAGACAGAAGCTCTATCGCGTCGATCGACGTGAGCGTCGATGCTCCATCGACGCGAGCCATGATCCGCGACGATCGACGCGGAGACGACGCACTGCCGATGCAACATTCTGAGGCGTCAATTGAAGAGGCGTTGGTCGATGCAACTTTCTGAAGCGTCGACCCAAGCACGCGTCAGTCGACGCACCCGCCCAGCCGACGCGCATAACCAGACCGCGTTGACGCCGAGACCCAGCCAGCGTCGGTCGACGCAGCGTCGGTCGACGCAGCGTCGACGCGACAGCACAGTTTTGTGATTTGAGGGTTTTGTGCGCGCCAAGACTTGTTATATCTATAAAAAAAACCCTCCATATTTCGGCTTTTCAGAGAAGTGACGACCTCCTAGGGTATTTTAGCTTATAATAAACATAATTTGACATCTCATAATGAGATTTGAAAATGGAGATAGGATCGAAGAACAACGCGTCCAAAACATCGAATTCGCATTTGGGATTCAATCTTCGCCCAAGATCGAAGTGCAACTCCGGAATAGCTGGAGCTTTTCATTGATTTTATTAGTTACAATAAGTACTCTAAACTCTTAGTTAATTTCGTAGTTAATTGCTTAGTTAATTTCGTAGTTAATTCTTGTTTTAATAATTAGTTTAATCGATTCATGCTTGAATATTGGATATTGGATATTGGATTACTTTAGTTTATTTATGCGATTGARRTATGCTTAGTTATTCGTTCTTAGATTCATATGATACATTTCTTAGTGATAATTTCTTATGTTCATGCTCTTAGATTCTTTAATTAGGTTTAATTCATGGTTGCGTTTCATTGATAATTTAGTTATTGCTCGTAGTTGATAATCTAGTTTAAAGTAATTAGTTTAATTAGTCATAGTTTAATTATTTCTTTAGCTATAATGATCAACTCAAAATCTTTCAAAACCCCAAATGTACATGTATTTTATTTTAGTTCGTAAAGTGAGAAAAACATCCGAAAGACCGAATAGTTATTTCCTCGAGAGATACGAGTCAAACTCATCACCCTACAAGTACCTCGTACTCTTGCGAGCAAACTGACATGATTTTAAATTAATTTATTAAAAAGGAGTGCACAAAAGTTTGGTTCAAAATTTTGGCGCCGTTGCCGGGGAAGCAACGAGTAGGAATATAGGATGTTTTCCGTTTTAAGTTTTTAGTTTCTTTTTATTTATTTATTTATTTTATTTTTGCACTTGGATTTTTTTTGCCACTTGGTACGTTGATGCGTTGTTGAGTGTATGCAAGGTAGACGATCACTTCGACGCGATCTTTCACTATTCTTCGACGACATCCACGACACACGTCCAACGAGACCAAGACCCGAACCAGTTTTCGAGAGCGATTCTTATTTAGACATGAATTTTGTGTGCGACGAGATTCCCGAATCCATGGCGAGACGATCTAACCATGGAGGCGGGCACGATGAATTGTTCGATGCATTAAACAATTAGTTGCCTTTCCAACCTCCACAAAGACATCGGGGAGAGTATGGAAGCGAGCCACGATACTTTGGAGGTTACAATCAACCACCAAACAATCGGGCCCCGCTACAACTAAGAGGAAGGAACGCTCAACGTGATGAAGAAATACATGACGATTATTCTGACAGACCAATCCCTCGACGAGAGTTTGTAGATGAATGGTTCGATGATCGGGCTTACGAAGGAGATTATGAGGCTGCCTATCAACAAGAGAGAGTACCGAGACACGCTCAACCACCTATTTGGCACGTCCGAAGGTTGTACCTTTTGGGTCTGCTATTGTTCTTGGCCCGACTGCAAGGGAAGTAGAGATTAAACCGCATCAACTCAATTTACTTCCGAATTTTCACAGAAATGCCCACGAAGACCGTTTAGCTTTTTTAAACTACTTTATTGATGAAGTGGGCAGATTTGTAGGTCATGGTCTTAACCGGGAGGAGATGCAAATGATTTGCTTCCCCAATAGCATGAAAGACAAGGCGAAGACATGGTTACTGTCTTTAGAACCAAGATCGTTAACTGATTGGGAGATGATAAGCGAGAAGTTCTTAAATCAATATTATTCGGCACAGACAATGGGGCAACTTTGGAGGCAAATCGCTACCTTTGAACAGTTAGAGGGGGAATTATTTCATGAATCATGGGAGCGCTACAAGACACTTTTACAAGCATGCCCCCACCATAACTATTCTCCCAAGATGGTTAATCAATTTTCTTTGATGGTTTGTTGAACATGGGGAAAAGTGAAGTTGAAATAGCGGCCGGAGGAGACTTTGGTGACTTAACGGCCCTCGAGGCAAAACGAGTGTTGGAGAAACAAAGCGAGAAATCTAGACAAACCAACTCACGACCTCGTAAATTGAAGGTAAATGAAGTTTCCACCATCGAGACAGATAAAGAAGAAGGAGTTAAGGTTTTGGTGAGAGATGGTCAAACGATCAAGGAGATGATCAGGGAAGTACTTAATGAAGAATTAGCAGCATCGAGAGCCCCGCGAACGAGCCAAGTTTCGTCAAAGGAGACCGTAGTGACATGTGACAAATGTGGATCTCCCAAACACTTAGCGAATATGTGTCCAACCAACAACGAACAACGAGGGGACGTCAACTCCATCCAGTATTATTCGAACTAACAACATTCAGGGCAGAGACTACCACATACGCAAGCACCAACTCCGAATAATTTCCAAGTGCAAGGGCAAACACCTACTTCAGTTCAGTCGACTGATCAACTTTTAGTCTGGCAGCAAAACCAAGTCGCCGAAACTATTCGGAATCGAGACGGCCTCACACATGTTCAGGAGGAAATGAAGGGAGTTCGAGACGATATGAAAGAATTGAGAATGATGATGACTGAAATGGCCAAGAGCACTATTGAGAATTCATCAGGACTAAGAAGATTGGAGATAATGGTAGGACAATTGGCAACTGACATGGCGTCAATGAAGAAGGAGAAAAATACTTTTCCAAGCCAAACAGAACACGCCTCGGCTATTCATGTGCTGAGAAGCGGAAAAGTAGTGGATAACGGCATCGAGCTAGAAAAGGAGAATGATGAGGAAGAAGCCAAAACCCAACCACAAGTAGATGCAACCAAGTCGGACGATCTAATGCATAAATCTTCAACTCCAAATATTCCGAGGCCATTGAAGAAAAATAATTCGACAGCAACTGAAGACCCAATCGATTCCTTAAATGCACCACCGAAGAAGTTGACCATTTATGATCATGTTCCCTTTCCAAGTCGCCTACGTCCGGCCAAGGAGAATAAGAAACTCATGGAGCTATACAATTTATTGAAAAATGTTAATAGTAACCTCCCCCTGATAGAGGTGATAAAGACAATGCCAGCGTTTGTGAAGTTTCTCAAGGAGCTAGCATCAAGGGAAAGGCGTTTGGCTACAAATCAACATGTGGCTTTGATAAGAGAGGTTAGTGATATATTTAAAAAACCATTGCCACCCAAAGAAAAGGATCCCGAGACTTTTTGAACTATTTCTCTCGGGAATGAACAAATGGCAAGAGGGATGCTTGATCTTGGAGCTAGCATAAATTTGATGCCCCACTCAATTTACAAGGACTTTGACCTATGACCACTGAAACCAACAACGATGAGGTTACAATTGGCGGATATAACGATAAGGCTACCCTTAGGGATTGTGGAGGATGTTCTAGTCCAAGTAGACAAGCTAGTGGTACCAGTCGATTTTGTTATTATGGACGTCGGTGACGTACAAAGCGAGAATCGAGACACACCATTTTGTTAGGACGTCCATTCATGTCTACAACGTGCACGGTGATCGACGTAAACAAGGGAAGGGCGACTATGTCCGTTTTAGGTGAAACGGTGACATTTTCACTTCAAGATATTCACAAGACTCCTGCACCATTTATAAAGGACGTATGTTCTACTGTTGATTTAGTGGATTCTTGCGTGAATGAACTCCTGAGCATCAGCACGATCAAA
The DNA here is from genome assembly GCA_014905375.1 of Phtheirospermum japonicum. Taxonomy (NCBI): domain Eukaryota; kingdom Viridiplantae; phylum Streptophyta; class Magnoliopsida; order Lamiales; family Orobanchaceae; genus Phtheirospermum; species Phtheirospermum japonicum. Next base: position 907,932 of record BMAC01000409.1, read on the forward strand.
GAGTTTGATAATGTCGAGGCATTTGATGATGGATTGCCCATGAAGTTTAACGTGCCTAAAAACGAGCCAAAAGTGGAGTTGAGACCACAACGAGATCATTCAAAGTTTGAGCCAAGATAAGAGATGAAGCCACCGCATAATCGTTCAAGATGTGTTTCCCTTGACCCCTATAAGAATTTTAAACGTACGAAGAAAAAGGGCGAGGCTAATAGCAAGGATTGGACAAAGAAGAAGAAGAATTCGAATGAAGTTTTTAACGAGAAGTTCAAGGTTAGTCAACTAGTGCTATATAATTCCGATCGTAAGTTCGATCCAACCAATTTTAAGGTTGCATGGAGTGGACCGTTTTTAATAAAGGAGTTGGATGAGTATGGAGTTGCCACTCTATACGATGAGAGTGCAAATATGGGATTCCAAGTCCACAAGCATCGACTTAAGCCTTATTACGAGAAATATATGAAGAGTCGAGATAGGAGCAAGAAGGAGTTCATGGGCCCACCACGAGCTAAGGTTTGATCAAGCAATTGCGTCGAGCATATGACGTTAAATGTTGCGCTTCTTGGGAGGCAACTGATTAGAGTAGATTTGTCCTTATTTTTATTAGCTTTTTAGTTCGTTTTTATATTTGTTTTTGATATAAGTTGGATGATTTAAGCATAATTCCGTAATCTTATAATTCCAGCTTATTTCACCGTATTTTGATCTTAATTGATGCAATTAGGTGATGTTTCGTTGTTTTTCACCTTACACCTAAGTAACCGGAAGAGTTTAGCCGAAGTTCGATATTCAAGAGTAGAAGAACAAGCTTTCCGGTGAAACGAGTAGCAAACGATCGAGAAATGGAGACCGACGCTCAGTCGCGTCGACTGACGCGACCGTCGACGCACCGTCGACACGAGCTGTGCAAGCGAGCCATGGTCCGCATCAGTAGACGCAAGGACGACGCTCTGCCGATGTTGCGTTCTGAAGCGTCGATGTCGACGCACCAAAGTCGACGCAACGTCGACACTAGCTGCTGAAGCGTCGATGTCGACGCACCTGCCAACCGACGTGCGCACCTGCTGACCAGACCCGCCGAGCGCCTGCTCGCGTCAGTCGACGTTCCGTCGACGCGACGTCCCAGAATTCGGAAATTAGGATTTCTTGTGCACCAAGACTCCTAATATCTATTTAAAACCTCATTTTTACGGATTTTAGGACACACAGAGGAGAGAGCGACGAGAGAGACGATATCCGAGGGTATTTTAGCGTACAATAACAATAAGTCCACATCTTATAACAAGATTTGGAGACGAAGATCACGGATCGAAGAACGACAAGTCCGAGACTTCAATTTCGCGTTCGGAACTCAATCTTCGCCCAAGATCAGCGTTCAAACTCTGGAATAGCCGGAGCTTTTCATTACTTGTCGTAGTTACAATAAGTACTCTAAACTTTTAGTTAATCCCTTAGTTAATTGCTTAGTTAATTTCATTGTTAATGCTAGACTAGTTTTATTAGCTTAATCGTATTATGCTGGTATTTTGGATATTGATTAATTTAGTTTATTTATGCGATCTAGTTTATGCGTAGTTAATAGTTCTTGGATTCGTATGTTAGCGATAGATTCTTAAATTCATGCTTCAGTTACGTTAATTAGCTTTTAAACTTCGTAGCGTTAATCGATAATTTAGTTGTTGCTTTTAGTTGATAATTTAGAATAATTAGTTTAATCAGCTTTAGAATACTGCTTAGTTCGTAATTGATAATCTAGTTTAAGGTAATTAGTTTAATTAGTTTAAATTATCGTCTTAGTTTATAATGATCGAATCAATCTTTTCAAACCCCCAAATGTATATGTAAGTTATTTGTAATTGAGAAAAACATCGATAGGACCGAACAGCTGTTTCCTCAAGTGATTCGACTCGAGTCAAACTCATCACCCTACAGTTACCTCGTACACTTGCGAGCAAACTGACGTGCTTTTAATTATTAAAAACGGGGTGCACAGAAGTTTGAGTCAAAAATTTGGCGCCGTTGCCGGGGATGCAACGAGTAAGAATTAAAGATGTTTTTCATTTTATTTTCTGTTTAAGTTTTTATTTTATTTGCTTTTACTTGATTTTTGCCATTTGGTGCGTTGACGTGTTGTTGAGTTTATGCAAGGAAGGCGATCACTTCAACGTGACCTTGTGCCATTCATCGACAACATTCACCATTCAAATCCACCAAGACCAAGACCCGTTCTTATCCCCGAGGACAACTCCTCGACAGCAACCGATTTTGCTTGCGATCAAGTTCCCAGCATCATGTTGGGAGGACATTCAGTTCGGAACGGCGATTCACCGCCGAGATCACCACCAGGCCCCATTCGAACTGGGTATGGTAGTGAACAAAACAGGTCACACTCTACTAGACGTGAAGAAAGGAGAAACGAAGGAGTGAACCAGCAGCACAACATAGTCAATCACCCGCTCAACATGGAGAATTTGGGGCAAAACGAAGAGATGAACAACAATGTCATGCGTCAGCACAACGTCGAGAACGTGGCATTTAGTAATGAAGATGTTTTGCAGCGAAACGCCTATGTTAACAATCAAAGGCACGTGAACGAGTGGTTGGAAAATCAAGATCATGGTTACGAGCAAAATAATTTCGGAAGGGGATACGAGCGCGAGCACCGTTACACGCATAACGACCACTACGAGAGAACATATGACCAAGTTCGAGAACCAAGGGGAGATCGAGCACTTAGACAGCGCGACTTGGCACGTCCAAAGGTTGTACCCTTTAGGTCCGCCATTGTTCTTGGACCTACCGCAAGAGCAGTCGAGATCAAACCGCATCAACTCAACCTACTCCCAACCTTTCATGGGAATGCACATGAAGACCCCTTGGCATTTTTAAATTATTTTGTTGATGAAGTTGGCCGATTCGTAGTTCATGGCCTTCACCAAGAGGAAGTCCAGATGATTTGTTTTCCGTACAGCTTGAAGGACAAGGCGAAGTCATGGCTACTATCCTTAGAGCCTGGTTCGTTGACCGACTGGGATATGATTAGCGAGAAATTTCTAAACCAATATTTTTCAGCCTAAACGACGGGGCATCTCCGGAGGCAAATTGCTACTTTCGAGCAGTTAGAAGGAGAGCTATTTCACAAAACGTGGGAGCGCTACAAAACACTTTTGCAAGCTTGCCCCCACCACAACTATTCTCCGGAGATGACTAACCAGTTCTTTTTCGATGGTTTATTGGACCATGGGAAACGAGAGGTAGAGATAGCAGCGGGAGGAGATTTTGGAGACTTGACGGCACACGAAGCGAGACAAGTATTGGAGAAGCAAAGCGAAAAGTCTAGACAAACCAACTCTCGGCCTCGTAAAATGAGAGTTAATGAAGTTTCCATCCCCGACCCTGATTTAGACGATGGCAAATTAGTTAAAGCAAAATGCGAGGAGATTTTCGATGAGAAATTAGCTGCTTGGAAAGCCGAGCGAGCTAGCAAGGCCGCTGCACAGAAAATGGCTGCGAATTGCAACCAGTGTGGATCCCTCCAGCATTTAGCAGATGTATGTCCTAACAACAGTGAGCAGCAAGAGGAGGTAAACGCGATCCAGAATTATTCAAATCAAAAGAAGTTCATGCCACAACGTGACAATCCTCTCTTCAAGTGGGGTCCGGGCAATCCAAATCATACGCCGTTTGATCCACAATTTCCCCCACCGCATTATGCTCAAGTACCAGTCCCACCGGTACAAAATAACTTTCATACACAAGGAAAGACGTCAAGTGCAACTCAACCAAATGACCAGCTGTTGGTTTGGCAACAGAATCAAGTGGCTGAGATGATCAGTAATAGAGAAGGGCTTACGAAGGTGAATGCGAAGATTGATGAACTCTCGAAGAAGGTGAGCGGAATAGACCAACTGTCCGGTATTGTGCATGATCTAGCTAAAAACATGGATAGAATGGAGAGAACTATGGGACAAATAGCAACTGATATTGCTAGATCAAATAAGGAGAAAGACAAGCTACCAAGCCAGCCGGAGCAAGCGTCGGCAATTCATGTCCTTCGCAGTGGGAAGAAGATCGACAATGGCATAGAAAGCCAAGATGAGGAGCTAGTTCCTAAACCAGTGGATAAGCTACATAAATCCGCCAATAGATATGTTCCTGGTTCTATTCAAGGGAAAATTCCGAGCGACACCTCTGGCATTGATGAACCACCGCAACCGAAGCAAACAACGATGCAGTATAAGGATGCTGTTCCTTTTCCGAACCGATTACATCCAGCGAAGGAGAACAAGAAATTCATGGAGCTGTACAATCTCTTGAAAAATGTGAATATAAACCTGCCACTTTTAGAAGTGATCAAGACGATGCCCGCCTACGTCAAGTTTTTTAAGGAACTTGCCTCGAGAGAGAGACGTTTGGCGACAACTCAATACGTTCCGTTACTGAAGGAAGTTAGCGCAATTTTCAAGAAACCATTACCAGCTAAGGAACGCGATCCTGGCAGTTTTTGCATAATGATTTCACTAGCCAATGGGAAGAAAGCAGTAGGTATGTTGGATCTTGGAGCGGGCGTTAATCTAATGCCTTATTCGCTTTATCGAGACTTTGATCTTGGACCCCTCAAACCGACAACTATGCGCCTACAGTTGGCTGATCGCTCCACTCGACGACCATTAGGAGTAGTCGAAGATGTTTTAGTGCAAGGTGGAGAGCTCGTATTTCCAGTAGATTTTGTGGTTATGGACATTGGTGAAGTTCCGATTGAGGACAACGAGCGCACCATTTTATTAGGGAGACCTTTCATGGCAACTTCCCATACTCTTATTGATGTTCATAAAGGGAGAATGACGATGACCGTTCTGGGCAAAACAGTGACCTTTTCTCTAAAAGATATTCACAACGCTCCCTCTCCTATTATGCAAGAAGAAGATTCATTCGATGACCCCATATCATCGTGCGTGAACGAATTACGAGAAATCGCGACTTTGAGTAAGTTGGGCGACGGAAACAACGCCAGAGTTTCTATCAAGGGAAGGGACGAGCAAGTCAATTCGTGTAAAGATCACAACCCCTATGATCATATGCACTTAAGTGGAGAAGAATTGATCGAGTTGTTGGGAATTGACTTACGCGACATCGTGGCAGAATTCGGAGGCAATCTTGATGAAGAATGTTCGCACAAATTAGAGCGAGAGGTGGAGTCGAAACAACCGATAAATCGTTCAGGGCACGATTTCCTCGACCATAGCGACAATTTCACTTTCAAAAAGAACACGAGCAAGGAGTGTTTAGGCGATTGGGCGAAAGGGATGAAGAAATCAAGAAAGGTTCGCACGAGTGAAGTCAAGAACTTGCAATTTTAGGTTGGAGAATTAGTCTTGTATAATAACGAACGTAAGTAAGACCCAGCCGATTTTGGAGCTTCATGGAGCGGACCATTCTCGATTAAAGAACTTGATGAGTACGGCGTAGCCACGTTGTACGATGAGATTGTCAAATCGTTCTTTCAAGCTCACAAGTATAGATTGAAGCCTTATCATGACGGACGAGGTAGAAATGGCAATCGCATGATGGTGGATTTTGGAGATCCACCGTACGTTGAAAGATAAAAAAGCAAGATAGCGTCGAGCAAGCGACGTTAAAATTTGCGCTTTTCGGGAGGCAACCCGAGCGTTTGTATTCTTTTGTACCTTTTTTCTATTTTATTTAATTTTGATTTTTGATTTTTATTTGTTTAAGAGCAGATGGAGAACTCGAACGAGGAGAATTGAACGAACGAGCGAAGACAAGTCGCCCAAAAATCACTCTGTTGCGTCGACTGACGCAGCGTCGACGCAAGTGGCCTGGGATTTTGTCCTCTGCTGCGTCGACGCTCGGTATCGGGAGAATGGCCTTTTGCCGCGTCGACTGACGCGGCGTCGACGCGACCCGCGGACCGGCCCAGAAACGTTTAAATTTTGGATTTTTGGACCACGACCTGACCTATGACCGTCTCGACCCGCGGGATTGACCCAGAAATCTGTTTAAAAACATATTTTTCTCCCCCTTTTCACTCACTTTTCTTCCTTATCAAATTTCTTATTTTCCTTTCTCTTGCTATAATTGTCTTGCATAATTTTCAGAGTTTGGACACCACAACACCACAACCCAGAATTCTTCCTACACAAGTGGTGATCGAGCAACCCCTCAAAAACGGATTGCAAAGGAGTTGGGACAAGCAAAAGGCCAAAGTTCAATTCGTGCAATTTTCCGGTAAACGGACGGAATTCGGGCTACAACTCGTTGAGGTACTTCGCTTGAAACTTCTTGGAGATATTTAAACCATTGTTGGTTGTATTGGGAAGTTTTTGGTGCAAGTTTTGTTGAAACTCTTAGTTGATTGAACACGCACGCCAAGTGTTCGACAAAATTCCCCAAAGAACAAAGAGTCTTATTTTTCTCAAGGTTTTTCACCCCGTTCAATTTCGTATTGTGTGATAATGTCTCGAGCGGGTAAACGTAAGGATATCTCGGGGAAATACAACGCACCGTTCCCAATTTTCGATAAAAAGGAGGGGGACATGTTCAAAAATATTAGAAAATGGGGATTTGCTACGCACGGACTTTGAACGTCCAAGGGATTGCGGATGAGGCATCGAATGGGTCGGAACACCACACCGACCTCTCACGATATGTAGATGGCCTCGGGTGTGGGTACTTTGCCCAAATGCACTTGCTCGGTTTTCGAGAACTCATGCTCGAGTTTTTCTCAACTTTGGCGATTCGGAACGACGAGACGTTCTCTTGTCGGCTAGGAGGGAATGATGTGGTTGTCGACGAGGAGATTTTTGGCAACATTTTCGGTTTCCCGACCGTAGGGGACCACCCGGTTGGAGTTCAAGGCTTCGATTTAGCCTCTTTTTGGGGGATGATTACCGGGGGAAACACGGGGGATTGTAAGAGGTTTCCTTGCTCGAGGATTCAAGACGACGCCCTCTATGTTGCCTACAAGATRCTCGCGCACATCATTCTGTGCAAGAATGAGGCCACCTACGCGACTAAAGCCGAGCTTTATGTTCTTCAATGCCTCGTTGATGGTCGTCAAGTCCGGTTGTACCCGCTAATTTTGCTAGGGATTTACAATGTCACCAAGGGTACTCCGGGAAGCAAGTCACCACTTCTCTCGTTTGCGCCTTACATTACCGGCCTCGCCCGTCKCTTCGGGTTCGATCCGGCCGGAAGCGGACTTAGCCCGCTTGGGWACTCTTCACTACCACTCGCGCGTGCGCCGGCACCCCGAGTGAGGTCATCGACTAGAGGAGGATCTTCGTCTCAACTACACGACGAAGACGATGATGGCGACGAGGATATGGAGCAAGCCCACCGTTCTACTTCGGGCCCGAGTCCCGATTGGGGGCAATTTTCCGAGGAGAACCGAGCATTTCAAGTGAAAATGTTCGATAAGCTCCAAATTATCGACGAGAAGATGGATGCGAACCACGATAAAAACCGGAAGAGCTTGAAGAAGATGCGAACTCGCATTGCGAAGCTCGAGGAGCGTTTTGAGGCGGCATACCCCACACCGAGTATGGATGTCAACGAGACCAACAACGAGGATGATGAGTCCCGCGAGTTCTAAACTCGTTCTATCTTTATTTTTATTATTTATGCTTTCTTTATAAAAAAAAATATAAAAAAAAAAGTGAAAAATATAAAATCCAAAAATATTGTTATTTTCTTTGTTTTCGTTTGTTTTGTTTTTCTTAGGGCATTTCGCATCACGTACGTTGAAGAAGTGGCCAATTACACAAATCACGACTAGCGGCTCGACTACTATTATTTCAGGGATGTTTTCTTTTTCCTTCCTCTTTTTGATTTTTGGATGTATTTGTGGCAATCCGGAGATTGCCCGGATTTTTAGAGGGGGGGTGGTCGAGTGTGATTTGTATTGATTAATTGTGTAATTTTATTTGATACTTGGCCTGTAATAATTATATGCTTAAACGTGACTAATTGCTATTTCTACGCTTAATTGTGTTTGTATGGCATGCCTGTCGAAGTTGACTAAGTATGATTATTTATTTTCGTCTTTGAGCGTGCATAAGTGCATAATTTTTCTAAAATTTATTATATATTGTAAAATGGTACTTGGACGCAATCGATTTTGCAAAAACTTAAAAACAGCGTCAATTCAAAATTTTTCATGCAAAAAGCCAGTAAGTAGCCTGAGTGTTTATCATCATTGCATGTACGTGAATAAATTTCAGTTTTGATATCTCTTTGAAACCGCTGTGTGTAGTCGACTTTGAAAATGAAGTTAAGGCGCATATAAAACCTTATTCCGGGCATATCCATATATTTTTAGCCACTTGATTTGCATCTTTTTGTACATATTTTCATTACCGTTTTTGTTTCAGGTTGCGTGTTTTTCGCTTACTTTTTGTTGATTTAGGAGTCGGGTTGGCCATCGTTTCGTATTTCTAGATTTTCTTAATTTTTGTACGTTTTAGTATTGATTTTCGTAGTTTTTTTCACCTTTCCGTTTTTCTTGGCCGCAGGACGTCCAAGCGGGACCCACGCTCATTTGGCATCGCTGATACTCGACTCGGAAATGGATGGACAAGCAAGGAAGCGCAACCAACGAGGTTCGATAAATCGGCGGACGCGAAAAGAACGAGAAATCGAGCTGGGCGCTGGAATCCAGTCGGCCGACTGGATGTTCAGTCGATCGACTGACTTTGTAGTCGATCGACTGACCCGGCTAAAATCGACTGGATTCCAGCGAGTTTTGAAGTTTTTGACATGGCAGTCGATCGACTGCCTACTTGGCCGATCGACTGCTGTCGATCGACTGGGTCCTCTCAAGATCGACGGAATTACAGGGCTTCAGGCCATTTTGACATCACAGTCGATCGACTGCCGACACGATCGATCGACTGCCAGTCGATCGACTGAAAAGCATATTTTTTTGAAGATATTAGCAATCAGACGTCATTTCAATAATACAACTTGCATCTGGGCTTTCTTCTCCAAGAGAGCTTCTCCAAACAAGAGAATAACCTTCCCTTTTCATGTTTTAGCTCATTTTAATTCCTATAAATTCTAGTAATTAGTTATAGATTAGTTAAGTTTAGATCTTAGCTAGTTAGTGATCAAGCTTGGTTTTTAGCTATCTTTTGTGAAGAATCATTCAGCTTTCAAGCTTTCCTCCTTCAAGCTTTTGTAATCACACACATTTGGTAATATCCTTCTATAATCTAGTTTTATTTTCATGTTATTCCTTTTTAATATTGTGTTGTATTTTGGATCATTAGTTTAGTGTTTCTTTTGCTTATCAAACTTTCAATTTCATTTTATAGCTTTCTAGCTTATGAACTTATACTTTTAAGTTATAAAGTTATAATCAATTTCTAAATTAGTAAAAGTTTATTAAGATCTTCCTTTTTAAACCCTTAATCAATGCTAAGTATTTATGTTGACTTATTCAAATAAGTTGACTTTGATTTTCCCTCCATTTCCTTAATTTTAAATTATTAAGTTTTAATAAGTTAATTAGTTTAAATTGATCGTTTTTAATATAAGCTTTAATTTCCTTTAAGAGCTTTTCATGTTTTTAAATCTTAATTTTCAATTTCATTCTTAGTTTATAGAAACCGAAAAATGATTATCGCTTTTCTAGGGTTAAATTAGCTTAATCGAACCAACGATAAGAACATAATAGAAAACCGAAAGCCGATCACATCCATCCTCGAGAGACACGACTCGGGACAACTCACCGCACCTACAGTCGACTCCGCTACTATTGCGAGACGATTTCTAGAGCGTCGAGAAATCTTCGATCACCACTATAAATTCCGAATGAGCCAATCA
>BMAC01000409.1:919413-939725 GCA_014905375.1 Phtheirospermum japonicum
TTCTTGTGCGCCAAAGAGACTCCTAATTATCTATTTAAAACCTCATTTTTACGGATTTTAGGACACACAGAGGAGAGAGCGACGAGAGAGACGATATCCGAGGGTATTTTAGCGTACAATAACAATAAGTCCACATCTTATAACAAGATTTGGAGACGAAGATCACGGATCAAAGAACGACAAGTCCGAGACTTCAATTTCGCATTCGGAACTCGATTTTCGCCCAAGATCAGCGTTTAAACTCTGGTATAGCCGGAGCTTTTCATTACTTGTCGTAGTTACAATAAGTACTCTAAACTTTTAGTTAATCCCTTAGTTAGTTGCTTAGTTAATTTCGTTGTTAATGTTAGACTAGTTTTATTAGCTTAATCGTTTTATGCTGGTATTGATTAATTTAGTTTTATTTTGGATATTAATTAATTTAGTTTATTTATGCGATCTAGTTTATGCGTAGTTAATAGTTCTTGGATTCGTATGTTAGCGATAGATTCTTAAATTCATGCTTCAGTTACGTTAATTAGCTTTTAAACTTCGTAGCGTTAATCGATAATTTAGTTGTTGCTTTTAGTTGATAATTTAGAATAATTAGTTTAATCAGCTTTAGAATACTGCTTAGTTCGTAATTGATAATCTAGTTTAAGGTAATTAGTTTAAATTATCATCTTAGTTTATAATGATCGAATCAATCTTTTCAAACCCCCAAATGTATATGTAAGTTATTTGTAATTGAGAAAAACATCGATAGGACCGGACAGTTGTTTCCTCGAGAGATTCGACTCGAGTCAAACTCATCACCCTACAGTTACCTCGTACACTTGCGAGCAAACTGACGTGCTTTTAATTATTAAAAACGGGGTGCACAGAAGTTTGAGTCAGCAACCCTAGCGTTCGTTAGTTTTCGTTTACTTTAATTTTTATTTATTTTATTTTTTGTTTTCATATTGTGTCAATTGCCATGGTACGTTTATGTGTGTGTTGATGTGCAGAAAATACGATAAATCATTTATTCTGGACAACGGTTATATAACGGTATCTCACTACCTCAAGGCCTTACCGCTAGTCCCACTCAAGGCGTTAATGATGACAATCAACCGCTAAACCTACCGCTAAACGTAGCATTCATGGATAACGATGAGCTTACCGGTAGTAGCGTCTGCCGTATAATTTTCTTCGATCGAGGTCGCAATCCGACCCAAGTTAGCCGCAGTCCGGCAACATTTACGACGTTGAGCCGCAATCCGGCCGTTTTATTTCCCAAAAGACGTGCCACCGGGCACTTGCGCGTAGCAATTGATAGCAATCGTGGCTTGTTTTGTTTTGTTTGTTTGTTTATTTTTCTAGGTTTGTTCGGGACAATACAATCACGAGGTCTGAGACGGAGGATAATTGCACAAGCATTTTTGGAGAGACTCGACCATCGAATTTTCAGGGACGTTTTCTTTTCTCCCTTGCTCTTATTTTCTTTTATATTTATGACACTCAGGAGATTGCCAAGTTTTTAGGGAGGGGGGTGGTTGAGTATGGTTTATATTTAAAAGAAAGTACAATTTGATGTCTTTGTTTCGAAATGCATAATTTTTAAGCGTGATTAATTGCTATTTCTGCGCTAAATTGTGTTTTTATGGCATGTCTATCGAAGTTGACTATGTATGATTATTTGTTTTTGTCTTTTGAGCGTGCATAAGTGCATAAAATTCAAAAATTTTATTGTTATTTATATATTGTAAAATGGTACTTGGACGCAATTGATTTCACAAAACCTTAAAAGCAGCGTCAATTCAAAACTTTTTCATGCAAAAAGCCTGTGAGTAGTCTGAGTGATTATCATCATTGCATGTGCTTGAATAAGTTTCATTCTTGATATCTCTTTGAAACCGCTGTGTGTAGTCAACTTTGAAAATGAAGTTAAGGCACATATAAAACCCTATTCCGTCCATATCCATAAATTTTAGCCACTATAAATTCCGAATGAGCCAATCATAGCCAAATAATCAATGCCTATAGCCATGAGTGTTTTTGAGACGACCCTACAACCCATTAAAAGCGTGGGGTAGGAGTTCATATTTTTTATTAGTTATTTGAGTCTTGGAAATTTTTATTAGAAATTTATTATTTTTGTAATTAAGGACCACCATTCAAAAAATAAAAAAAAGATACCCCATAAAAATTAATAAAGGGGGAAATAAAAATAATAATAAGGATGGTGAGTCTTGTGTTAGTAACTGCCTACGCGCTTTATAAAGTTTGTATTTTTGAAGCGTATTGTTTAAAGGCAAGAGTTGTGTAGAAGTACATTTTTAAGCTTCAAGTGTACTTAAGTGGTTTGAGCTTATAGTCGGATAGAGTCACGAGTTGAGAAATAGCCTGTGTTTATAAGGCTACGTTATGAGAGTTAAGTGAGGTTTTTATTTTTGAGCGAGGTGAAGCAATTTTCTTCTTGATTAGATTAGGTTGAGTGAGCGATTAGCCACACGACTTATATATTCCACACCCGTCCAAAAAGCCTTACACTACAACCCGTAAAGACCTTTTCCGATTCTTAGTTTTGACAGCACACTTAATTTGCGATTGAAAAGAGATTGATTTTCTGTGCTTATTTATTGTGCTTGTAATTGTATGATTCGAGTGTATACACGTCCCATGCACAAAATACTTGAGTGATTTGAGCGTACACATATATATATATATTATCCTTCGTGAGGAAGCATGATTTTATTTTGAAGCGACAATGTAATAATGGACAAGTGTTTGACGTTGCGTGATTTGTACCTATATTTTCAAAATTATGTGTGTAACATAGCACGACTCATTGCTTGAACTCATTTTCATTCTAGTTATACTTTGAATTTATTATTTGTTCGAGGACGAACAAACCAATTAAGCGTGGGGTAGTTGATTAACATGGATTTGTCCTTATTTTATTAGTATTTTAGTTCGTTTTTCTATTTGTTTTTGGTATAAGTTGGATGATTTAAGCGTAATTCTGTATTTTTATAGTTCCAGCTTATTTTACCGTATTTTATTCGTAATTGATGCAAATAGGTGATATTTCATTGTTTTTACCTTACAGCTAAGTAACCGGAAGAGTTCAGCGCGTAATTAGATGAGGTTGATGATCAAGAAATGGAGAACGAGCTTTCCGGTGAACGAGTAGCAAAAAGATCGAGAAAAGGAGACAGACACTCTGTCGCATCGATCGACGTGAGCGTCGACGCTCCGTCGACGCGAGCCATGATCCGCGACGATCGACGCGGAGACGTCGCACTGCCGACGTAACATTTTGAGGCGTCGATTGAAGAGGCATCGGTCGACGCAAGGTCGACGCAACTTTCTGAAGCGTCGACCCAAGCACGCGTCAGTCGACGCACCCGCCCACCCGATGCGCATAACCAGACCGCATCGACGCCAAGACCCAGTCTACGTCGGTCGACGCAGCGTCGACGCGACGGCCCAGTTTCGCGATTTTAGGGTTTCGTGCGCGCCAAGACTTGTTATATCTATAAAAACCCTCCATATTTCGGTTTTTCAGAGAAGTGACGACCTCCTAGGGTATTTTAGCTTATAATAAATATAATTTCACATCATAACGAGATTTGAAGACGGAGATCAAGGATCGAAGAACAACGCGTTCAAAACATCGAATTCGCGTTTGGGATTCAATCTTCGCCCAAGATCGAAGTGCAACTCCAGATTAGCTGGAGCTTTTCATTGCTTTTATTAGTTACAATAAATACTCTAAACTCTTAGTTAATTTCGTAGTTAATTACTTAGTTAATTTCTTAGTTAATTTTAGTTTTAATAATTAGTTTAATCGATTCATGCTTGAATATTGGATATTAGATATTGGATTACTTTAGTTTATTTATGCGATTGATCTATGCTTAGTTATTCGTTCTTAGATTCATATGATACATTGCTTAGTGATAATTTCTTATGTTCATGCTCTTAGATTCTTTAATTAGGTTTAATTCATGGTTGCGTTTCATTGATAATTTAGTTATTGCTCGTAGTTGATAATCTAGTTTAAAGTAATTAGTTTAATTAGTCATAGTTTAATTATTGCTTTAGGTATAATGATCAATTCAAAATCTTTCAAAACCCCAAATGTATATGTATTTTATTTTAGTTCGTAAATTGAGAAAAACATCCGAAAGACCGAATAGTTGTTTCCTCGAGAGATACGATTCGAGCCAAACTCATCACCCTACAAGTACCTCATACTCTTGCGAGCAAACTGACGTGTTTTTAAATTAATATATTAAAAAGGGGTGCACAAAAGTTTGGTTTAATCACTTATTATATAGATTGATGTGAAAATTAGGGTTTTTATTCTATTGAGTTGAGGATTGATAATAATTGTATTTGAATTTGAAGAACCCCCGGAGTACTCAAATATCGTATTCACTTGATATAACTTGTGAGCTTTTAAGCCTTGCTTGAATTTTTATATGATATATTATGTTCATTATAGAGTGCTAAAGTGATCTCAAATGCACTATTTTTTCTAAAAAAAAGTTTGAGGACCACCTGCAAAAGAACGGGGTCGATCATAGTGAGGAGCGATGACTCAAGTCGAGTCACATGAGAGACTAATCAAAAGCAGAATTCATGTTTGAATCATGAAAAAAAATAAAGAAAAACTATGTTAAACACTCGATGATTTTTGGGTCTTGGGTTGGCATCAACTAAGACAATAATTTAAATAATGAGAAATGAAATCAAACTATAAAAAGACCATCAAAATGGGTTTATAGGGTTCAAACTCATCCCCATGACCAATTGAAAGTATATTGAATACTTAATCCACAAATCGGGGTTGTCAATCCCGATTCTCAATTAAACACCCGATAATTACCAAATGATGGTTTTAAACTCCTTTAGATCCTAAACCCATAAACTCTAACCTAAAATAATCAAGAAATATAATAAAATAAATTAAGAGCAAGCATGAAAATAATTAAACCAATTAGGAGATCCATAATTCAAGCTAGTAAAATCATAAACTCATAATTAAAGCACAAGTAAATTAACTCAAGTATGGGAGGGAAAGTACAATGAAACTACAATTGAATAAGCTTAGCAAACTAATCCTACACATCTACTAACCTAAAAATTACTATATACTATAAGTCAACAACAAGCTAAATGTGGCTAAACCCACTTGCTCTACCAACTACCTAAAGCATGCCAAAAGAGGTAAAAAGCTTAAAAATGAACAAGAAGTCAACAATGGTGGAAACTGAAAGGCTCATCAATAACACAAGAAAATCATATACATCTAAACTACAAACCAAATACAATAAAACAAATTACTTCAAACATTCGTAGAAATTACAAGCAAAAGGCAAGAGAACATGAATTGAAATTTACCTTAAGTAGAACGTTCTTCAAATCTTGAAAGCCAAAAGAAGGAAGGTTACACCAAGTACAATAAGCTTCTTCCACACTATAAACTAAGCTAATCTAACTAGAGATTTTAGGCTAAATAAGGATTATTTGTGCTTGAAGGTGAAAATGAAGAAAGGGATAAGATTGGGATTTCAAACCTTAAGGCTATCAAAGGCTCTCAAAATGAAGTTAGGTGGATTGGTTTATACAGGGTGAAAGTGGGGGTGAAATGGTCGTTTTGATAAAATGGGCCAAAAATGGCCTTCGTTAATTGATCGTCGATCTACTTTTGACTAGGTGTTGATTGATGATAGCCATCGACAATGGGAAAATGTGCATGTGTCGATGGTGTGTCAATCGATTTTTGAGTGGTTGGTCAATGTTGTGCAGTCGACGCAGGCGGAAGGGCTGCATCGATTGGCTATGAATTGATGGTTGTGCTTCATGGGCTTAGATCGTCTTTTCATCAAATCGAAACAGTTGTGATCCTTGAGAATGCGCTTGGTCTCGCTAGACTGTCCTAAAATCAAGAAAAACAAAATAACATAAAAAAGTCTACAAAAATAAGAAAAGATTATAAAAAACTTTAAAAAGACAGCAAAAGCTAGGAAGGCGTAAATATGGAAAAAGTGAACAAAATACTACTCAAACACGACTAATGAACACAAAAATAGACACAAAAATATACAAATATACACACAAATATGTACAAATCAAATCTCCCACACTTAACTTTCTGCTTGTTCTCAAGCAAAACCGAGCCTAGTCATAGACAAGAAAAATCTAACCAACCAATGAACGAAGAATCAATGCATTCAAATTATTCAAGGAGTTATACATTAAATCAATTATAAACTCGACTAAAAGGAAAACACGATACATTGAGATAAGAGATTTAAACTCTCTTCCAGACGCCTAGAAGTAACGAGTTGTCCTTCATGTACGTCCCTCCTCCATGCTTGG
Organism: Phtheirospermum japonicum; assembly: GCA_014905375.1. Taxonomy (NCBI): domain Eukaryota; kingdom Viridiplantae; phylum Streptophyta; class Magnoliopsida; order Lamiales; family Orobanchaceae; genus Phtheirospermum; species Phtheirospermum japonicum. The sequence continues at coordinate 925,765 of BMAC01000409.1, forward strand.
GACAAGAACACTCAAACCACTAAGTCGGGACCCTACTAGTGCAATAATCTATGCACCTCTTCAAATATATGCAAAAAAACCTGTCAGGTTTGCACGTTTATTACCTGATTCGAACTTTTCATACCTAGTTTTAAAAATAAGTTTGTCAAAACTTTAAATTTTGCTTACAAGAGTACGAGTTCGCTTGTAGGTTTGGTAAGTTTAAACCGAGTTGAATCTCGAGGAAACTGACAATCGGAATTTTAAGTGTTTGCATAGTCACAATATCACACTACAAGAAGTATTTTTGAGGTTTTTGACTTTATATACTGTAAATTGAAAAGTAGGAACTATTATCGAGAACTAATTAATTAAACTGATTAAATTATACTAATTAATAAAATAGAACTAAAAAGCTAAATAAACTAAAAACTGTAAACTAGGGTTTTAGAAGTAGAAGAACAATTAAAGATCATGAACAAGATAACTACTATAATTACCAAACAAAAATAAACGAAACGAAATTGAAAGGGAAAAGATTACGCTCTATATCATTTGCTGAATCCAAAGTACTCGAGCAACAAATAGTTCAAAATCCGAGAAGAAAGAATTAAATATCAAAAAATCAATAATTAACTAACAACTAATCTAGAAAGTTTCTCTCTCGATCTTGAATCGATGTTATGGAGGAAGGAACTCGGCTTTCTATGCGTCTTGGAACCCTCGAAATACCAAAAAACGTTCCCCTTGTTGAAGTATGGAAGGGTATATATAGGTTCCCAAAAATTAAAAAGAAAGTTTCCTTAAAAATCATGTATCTGGGCCCATTAACGGTAGCTTGATGGTAATGCTACCGCTAAGGCTACCGTTAACCTGTCTCTGAAACTCTGTGTTAGCACTTAACGGTAGTGCTAACAGTAGGGGCTACCGTTAAGCCTACCGCTAACTCCTTCTGGCACCTCTCTAACATCCCTTAGCGGTAAAGATGAACCGCTAGGGGTTGACGGTAGCTTAGCGGTAAGAGATACCGCTAACCCTACCGCTAAGTAAGTAAAAATATTACTTTTTCGCCGATTTTCCCATTCTCGTCTCTCATTTCTCGCAACGGTTTGCAAGTTTCATCTTGTAAGTACCGAACTTCCCTGGTTACTTAGCTGTATGAGAAATAAATAATAATCACCCAATTCCAACATTTATGTTCAAAACACGGTAAAAATAAGTTGGAGATACATAAATATGAAAATATGCTCAATATATCCAACCTATACTGAAACTAATAACAATTCTAACTAAAATATTACCTATATATATAACAATCAAGACAAACGCATACTAATCAACTACCCCACGCTTTATTTGTTTGTTCGTCCTCGAACAAACGACGATTCTAAAGAATAACAAGCATAAAAATAAGTTCAAGCAAAGAGTCGTGTCGTGCTACAAAGATAATTTTGAAAATATAGATTATTGCAAAGCAACTCAAACGCTAAACTCTTGTTACAATGTCGCTCCAAAAATAAAATCATGCATCCTCACAAAGGGTAATATATATATATATATGTGTACAACTTAAAACTCTCAAGTATTATTTGTAGAGGGACGTGTATATGCTCAAATCATCAAAATACATGCACTGAAAACCAAACTTTCTCCATCACATAATAAGTGTGTAATTAACAAAGAATCGAAAAAAGTCTTTAACGGGTTGTAATGTAGGCTCTTTGGACGGGTATGGAATATATAAGTCGTGTGGCTAACTCACGATCTAACATAATCAATAACTCACCAAAATATTCTAATCACGAAGCAATGTGCTTCACCTCATTCAAACAAAAACTCACTTAACTCTCAAAACATAGTCTTTATACTCATGCTATTTCTCAACTCGAAACCCAATATCGACTTCTGAAAAAAACCACTTAAACAATTTACAAGCTTATGATACGCTTCTTCGTTCAAACTCAACTCTTGCTTCTTAATCATGAGGCGTCATAAGAAAATCAACAATACTAAACACAAGCCTTTATAAGCATAGGCAACAACTCAACACGATTCACCATCCTCTTCATTCATTTTTTTTTTTGAAGGATAATGATCCATAACACTTATTACAACCTTTTCATAAATCCCTGATCATAATTCTAAAACACAAATAACCAATAAAAAATAACTAACTCTTACCCCACACTATTAATGACGTAGGAGTTAACTCATTCAAAATTTATAGTGGCTAATATATCTTGATATGGCCGGAATAAGGGTAATTTCTTTACCAAATCGTCATATTCAAACCTAACTACACACTTCGATTTTAAAGAGATCTCAAAACAGAACCTACCCAATTACATGCAAAGATGATAAACACTCACGCTACTCACAGGCTTTTTCATGAAGAGATTTTGAATTGATGCTGCTTTTAAAGTTTTGCGAATCATTTGCGTCCAAGTACCATGTTAAAATATATATAAATAATAATTTTGAAAAATTTATCCACTTATACACGCTCAAAGACAAGAACCTCAAATCACACATAGTCAACTTTTAAAGGATAAACCAGACAAACACAAATAAGCGAAGGAATAACAATCAATCACGTTCAAATAATAGCTATTACAAAACCACGAATTCAAATTGCGTAATTATAAAATACAAACCACTATTCGAGTACTCTCCCCCTCCCTAAAAATCTGGCAATCTCCTGATTACCATAAATACATATAAAAATTAAATTAAAAGAGGAAAGGAATAAGAAAAACATTTCGAAGACTAAATTGTCGAGCTGCTCCAAATAGAACTGCGCAATCATCCCATCATCTTAAATCGCGTGATTTGGATTGTCTTGATTAACAAACTACGAGACAAACAAACAAAACAAATAACAAATCAACTAATTTTTTAATTTTCTTGATTTTTTGATTTTTTTTTAGAAAATAAAAACAAAAGGCAATAAATATATACAAAAGCAACCAACTGGCCCGCCTCTCCCAAGTGCCAGGTTGCACGTCATCAAAAGGGCCCCGATGCTGAATGATCCATAGGATCAGGAGGAGCAGATGGGCAACGACTCATCATATACATCTAGAACTAGGCAAAATTCACCGTCAAAGCAGTTAAGAGCTCGTGGTTCCTATCACCAACCTCACGAGCTAAACGAGCATTCTCGCATGCTGCACGAGCACCCTGGCCAGCTAAACGAACGTCGTCCTCTATGACAGATAATCGATCATAGATGTTCGTCTTAAATTCCGCACAATTGGCCTAATAGGCATCAAACTTCTGCCCTCCTGAATCGAGATGACTCGGCTATGAGCTCGTCATCGGACTCAACATGAGTCCCAGTAGCAGTCCTGGTAGCCTCATCTGTCGCGTCATGGTTATCGACATCATCCTCATAGACACGCACTCGGTACTCCCACAATTTTGTGACTGCTTTCGACATGCCCTTGGCTCCCCCCGGAACACGCACTATCCTCGTCCCGAAAATCAACGGCTGGTGATCAAAACCAATATCATCTTTCTTTGGCGAATAACCGTACATCGTAGCTAGCCCTGTGATAAAAATACCATGAGAAAGTGGAACGGGCCTCTCTCTACCCATCTTACGAACGTTCTCAATGCTACGCAAAAGGAGAGGATAAATCTGAATCGACTTACCCCTTTTCATGCACCACAAGTTATACAGCTCGTCCTTGTTCATAAGCGTCATCTCTTCTTTGCCGAGAACGCATCTCAAAAGGAAATGGTAAGCCGTGTAAAGTGCGTTATCCTGCACGAGCGTGAGAGGATACTGGTTCGTCGCCTCCAGATCTCTGAGCTTAATCTCCTCCCAAAACTGCCTCTCATTATAGTCCCTGTCGTGTTCGTCCAAAATCATCCTCCCGTTGAATTCGAAATACGCCTCTATCGCCTCGGTGCTAAACACATGCTCCTTACCCCCGAATTGACACATCAGTGAATAGTCGACCATAATCGTGTAGAACATGTAAAACTCGAGCATCAATTGCTCATAGGCCTTTACTCGAAATTGAGCACATTGAAAATAGCTGAGGGCTCAGATATACTGCACAAACCGCTCGGCGAAAGGGTCATTGCGTGCGGCCAAGCGGAGCCAATGGTCGATGTCGATAACAACCGGTCGGATAATTTGCCGAGTATTTAATGATTTATACAACTCGACCTCAGAATTGTAGACTTTACATTTACCCCCTACGCTTTTCTCCATATTTTGCATTTCTTGGAGGGCTAAGAAGTCGAAATATCACCGGCTATAAGGGTTGGATCGGAATCGAAGAAATAGAAGTAGTCGGATTGCGGATCAAGGTGGAAATTACTGGAATGCGGCTGGGGATTAACTGCTGGACTGCGGCTTAAATTTGGTCAGAATGAGACCTAGATAATGGTTTAGGATTGGGAAATAATCGAATGGGCAGAAGGAGGCTAACGATAGGTTAGCGGTAGAGGCTACCGTAAAGCCTACCGCTAAGTAATGTCAGAGAGTTGCAGAAGGAGGTTAACGGTCCGCTAACGGTAGGAGAAACCGTTAAGCTACCGCTAACTCAACCAAAACACAAAGGTAATATATCGAACACCTTATGTGCAGAAATTATCCCAACAACGTAGGCCAAACTAAATGATGTCCTAATCTCCCAACAATCCGAGACCAATTCCAAACAACCTGCAACCTCAACCAAAGCAATAAATCGGAGTTAAATCGGAGTTCTAAGCATAAGACACGCTTACCAATTTGCCAAGAAGAGGGCCGTCGTCTTACTCCTAAACGTCAAAAATTAAATCTGCTGGAATATTCTGAACTAGCCGAAAAGTGGCTCGTGCTCGCCGGAGTGCGGCGAACAAAAAATTCATGGTTGGATTGAATTCCTTGATAAAGATGATGAACTGTGAATTTTGGTTCTCTGGTTGCGCATAGCGGAAGTGGGTTTGGAAAGATGAATTAAAGCCCCTATTTTTCATATACATATAGTTCCAGCGTCGGGCCGGGCTTTTAACTCGCTAACGGTAGGTTAGCGGTAGGACCTACTACTAGGCTACCGCTAAGTGCCTCTGAATGTAGCTAACAGTAGTTTTAGCGGTAGCAGCTACCGTTAGGCTACCTCTAAGTGCTATCAATTGTACACTTCTTGACATATCGAACCAAGGGCTCAATGAAATAATAAGCATATCAAATCGTACGCGCAAGAAATAATAATAATAAAATAAAATAAAAATCTTAAATAATTACAATAAACAATCCCAAAGTCAACATAACAAAAGAAATAAAATAACTAACTAGAATGAGATACACTAAACATCAAAAGAATTCATGGAACTAGGGCTCAAGGGTGATTTAGGTTCATAAAGTAAAGTGTTAAACCTCTCGACCTCTAGAGTAAGCTCATCAATCGTCTTATTCGCTTTCGCCAAATATCCCTCCATCTGGTCAATATTTAAAATATGCACCGCTTCATTAAACATAAGCTCATGATTATCAGATATTAAATCCCGAATCGTCGCTCTAGCCTCAAGCAATTGACTATAAAGCGCATTCAATGCCTCTTCATGTTCTTCTCTTCTCACCATTCCATGCTCTTGTCTCGTCGCGACACGGTCACCGGCAGGTGGTGGCTAGGTTTGTGTCATCATCGTCTACAAGGCTTATGGCAGAGCTTGGTGATTGGGAAATGATTAAAGCGTGGCAAGGGATTGAAGGTTTTATAAAGAATAACGTATTCATGGAGGGTTTATACAATATTTAAGGAACTGGAGTTCTAGATTTTTATTAATCTAAACAAGGTGGGATTCTACAAAACATACCTAATAAGAACATGACTCGTAAAAGGAAATAGGTCAAGACTCCTTAATTAAACCAAAATTTACTCAAGCAAAACTTACCTTAACAAGGTGAGTTTCCAAAAATCTCATCCACGATCAATCTTCAAATTCGCAGCCCTACTAATGGTAGGTTAGCAGTAGGACCTACTACTAGGCTACCGTTAAGAGTCTCTGAATGCAGCTAATTGTCAGAGTAGAGGTAGGTCTAAAGGTGAGTCTACGTCGTAAAGACCTGGAAAAGCTCACTAGCGGTAGAAGCTACCGTTAGTCTACCGTTATACCTCTCTGTTTGTAGCTAGTGGTAGACTTAGTGGTTGAATCTACCGCTAGGCTACTGTTAAACCTCTGTGTTTGTAGCTACTGGTAGACTTAGCGGTTAATCTTCGTCGTTAGGTGCTATCGCTAACCTACCGTAAAATTTGGCAATTTCAGCTGATTTTCCGCACATCAACATATGCATCAACGTACTGTAGCAAATAACTCAACTTAACAAAATATATACAGAAAATGAAAGAAAGAAAAATAAAAAGAAAACAAATACTTGGGTTGCCTCCCAAGAAGCGCAACTTTTAACGTCACTTGCTCGACGAGACTTCTAGCGACCAATCTCTAGCCTGAGGTGGACCCACTAACTCCACCACTTCATGATCTTAATTTGTCAACATCCGATCATGATAAAGCTTAACTCTATGCCCGTTGACTGGAAAAGTTGAATCCTTACTCTCATCGTACAAAGTGACCGCTCCAAACTCATTTATCTCTTTGATTAAAAATGGTCCACTCCACCTTGACTTGAGCTTACCTGGAAACAACCTAAGTCTAGAATTATAAAGCAGAGCAAATTTACCAACCTCTAACTACTTATCAAAAATTCTCTTGTCGTGACGCTCTTTCATCTTCTTCTTTTGCATCCACACGCTATCATACACCTCATCTCTGATTTATTCAAGTTCAGTCAGCTCTAGCTTCCTATAATCACAAGCTTCATCATAATTCATGTTCAACGTACGAATAGCCCAACTCGCTCTATGCTCTAACTCCACAGGCAAATGACATGTTTTCCTATAAACAAGCCAAAAATGACTCATACCTATTACAGTTTTGTATGATGTCCTGTAAGCCCACAACGCATCAATAAGCTTTGTCTCCCAATCTTTCCTGTTTGGCCTCACTGTTTTCTTTAGTATGGCTTTCAACTGATGATTACTGGTCTTGACTTGTCCCGAAGTCTATGGATGATATGGAGTGTCCACCTTATCCCGAACCCCATACTTAGACATCAATTCCTCAAAAGCTCGGTTACAAAAGTGACTACCTCCATCACTAATTATCGTTCTTAGGACTCCAAATATACTAAATATATTTTCTTGCAAGAATTTAAGCACTACCTCGGCATTCGCCTTACGAGTGGTAATCGCTTCCACCCACTTAGACACGTAGTCAACTCCAACCAGTATATACTAGAATTTGCCACTCTTCGGAAATGGTCCCATGAAGTCTATTCCCCAAAATTCGAAGATATCTACCACCTGATCAGGCACCAATGGAATCTCATCCCACTTACCAATGTTTCTGGTCCATTGGCAATTATCACAAGTTTTACAATACTCGTGCACGTCAACAAATAAGGTCGGACAATAGAACCCGACTTGAAGAACTTTAAAAGCCGTCTTCTGAGATCTAGAATGCTCTCCAAGATCATGGAAGAAATGCAAGATACTCATCTTCTCTTCATCAGGGATACATCTTCTACTCAACCCATCCTTGCATCGTTTGAACACATATGGATCATCCCAAAAGAAACTCAAGCATTTATGTAGAAATCTCTTCCGTTCTTGGTAGGATAAATGGTCAGGAACAAGTTTACATGCAAGATAATTTACTACATCAGCATACAAAGGAGTATCAACATTCTAACAAACATATGAATTCTCATAGGGAAATAGATTATCAATCATAACATGCTCATTCAAATCATTCTCTATCACTATCCTAGATAAATGATCAGCTACAACATTATCACAACCATGCCTATCCATCGAATAAGACGCGGTTTACTTTGAGGCTTATAAAACAAATAACTTAACGCAACATGATCATTATGAACAATCACTTTTGCTCCTACAATATATGATATAAACTTATCCAGCGAAAACACAATAGCTAAGAGTTCTTTCATAGTAGTACTATAATTACGTTGGGCATCATTCAACATATAACTAGTATAATATATCACCCTAAGCAAGTTTTCCACACGTTGCCCCAAAATGGCCCCCACTGCCTCATTATACGAATCACACATAATTTCAAAAGGTAGAGTCCAATCAGGGGCAACTAAAACAGCCGCTGATGTAAGCTTCTATTTGAGTAAAGTAAAAGCATTCATGCAAGCATCATCAAACACCAAAGGAGCATCAAGAGTTAACAATTTACATAACAGGCGAATAATTTTAGAAAAATCTTTAATAAATCGCCTATAGAAGCCCGCATGTCTAAGGAAACTTCTAACACCCTTAACATCACGAGGGGGAGGGAGGGTCTCAATCACATCAATTTTAGCCTTACTACTTCCAACCCCTTTTTAGACACAATATGACCCAACATAGTACCGCTTTTGACCATAAAATGGGATTTATCCCAACTCAAAGTAAGACTTTTCTCAATACAACACTCTAACACCTTAGATAAATTAAACAAGCAATTATCAAAAGATGAAACAAAAACCGAAAAAATCATCCATAAATACCTCAAGGAAATTGTCAATGAAGTCGGTGAAAATGGATATCATACATCTCAGGAATGTTGTTAGGGCGTTTCATATGCCGAACGACATCCTCCAGAAGGCAAAAGTGACAAAGGGGCACGCAAACGTTGTCTTGCTCTAGTCCTTTGGGGCGATAACCACTTGATAATAGCCTGAAAGGCCATCCAAGAAGTAATAAAACTCATGTCCAGCAAGCTTATCAAGGAGTTGGTCAATAAATGGCAACAGGAAGTGATCTTTTCTGGTGGCCGCATTAAGTTTCCTGTAATCAATACACATGCGCCACCCAGTCGTAAGCCGTATTGGGACTATCTCGCCTTTTTCATTTTCGATTGTGGTGATACCACCCGTCTTCATGACCATATGAACTGGACTCACCCATTTGCTGTCGGCGATAGGAAAAGTAATCCCCTCATCTATTAACTTCAAAATCTCCTTCTTGACTACCTCATACAGTGTTAAAGTTAATCTTCTTTGGCCGTCTCTTACCGGCCTTGTATTAGGTTGGATTTTGATTCAGTGCATACAAGTAACGAAACTTATTCCTTTGATGTCGCTGATGCTCCATCCTATAGCTTCTTTATACTTAATCAACACCAATATCAGCTTCTTTTCCTCATCTTCCATCAACACTGAAAATATTATGACGTGTTTTGTTTCCTTAGGCTCGAGGAAAATGTACTTCAAATGACTAGGTAGTGGTTTCAACTCAACTTTCCACTCGAGCTCATGTGCGTTAGATATTTCGCACAATTCAAAATTAATTTCTTGAATGCCAACTTCAATTTCAAAAAAATCAATCCCAAGTAATTCAGCTACCTCCTCCCCACTCAAAAAATCCCCGTCGTCCTCGATCTCTGACTTGTCTAAAACAGTTATTCCCTTAAGCTCATGGACGCAAGACTCCATTCACTACTGCAGAAAACAGTTTTAAAGGCGGTTCTGGGAGACTTTTAACGGCGGTTTTTGAACCGCCTTTAAATCCACCGCCGTAAATTTTTACGGTGGTTTTTCTAAAACCGCCGTAGAAAGTGAGGATTTTTACGGTAGTTTTTATTGAACCGCCGTAGAAAGTGATGCTTTTTATGGATGTTTAAGAAACCGCGGAAAAGAACAACGGCGGTGGATTCTACGGCGGTTATTGAAAAATACCTTCTAGGAAGTCTGTTTCAGAATGGATATTTTTACAACGGTTCTTAAAAAGTACCTTCTAGAAAGTAGTACAAAAAAAAAAAAAAAGAATTGAAAGCAGGTGCACCAAAATTGCCAATAATATGATTTTGTACAATATAACATTAATTGTTGCAGAGAGAAACAACAATATTTCCATAAGAAACATCAAACCAAAACTCGTATCCAAATCCTCAGTTCACCTCTTAGATTCGATCATAAACAAAACAAATATCTAAACAATATGTACAGAAAGTGTTACACCTCAAAACATGTTGCTGAAATAAACACTAAATTAATTGTCAAGACTCATAACTGAATTTTGCCCTGGCCAAATTTGGCTAAACAATTGTACCACATTTCTCGTTTAAGAATTTAACTACAACGTCGCGCCTCCACTTAAGACTATAACTTCAAACTCATATTATCGCCAAGTATTCACTGAAAAAGGTATCGAATATGAAACATCCAAAACGAGACCAGCTATTTTACCTAAGAACAATTGTGCACATTGCACGATTCACCTTGTCTGGTCATATTATCAGTATTCTGTTCAAAGGCATGCCTATAATCAACCACCATTTGGTTCAACCATTTTCCCTTTTTTTCCAACCAGATTCATTAACAACAATATCAAGATAAACATTTCTCGAGCAACCCTCAGCATTGCTACCAGTGTTATAAAAGTGCATTGCTATATACTATATGGAACAAGTTAATTTGCAACCATAGTCAATAAAACATATTTCTTTACCAGAAGTAAGCCTACTTCTCTTTGATGTACTTGGGCCAGCCTGCAGATATTTAAATTTGAGAAATTAAACACCAAAACAAGGAATTTTAATTGAAAAGAAATATTCGTATAACCAGAAATGTTTACACAGTTGATTCAATATTAGGCATTTTACATGTGTGAAAAAATATTCTAATGGCTTTTTAACAACTAAAGGGGGCGTTTGCAAACATTTCTACTTCTGTTGGAAGAGGAGATCTATAAACACTAAATCTGAAGAAAACAATTAAGCTAAAAAAACTGATAATCACTAAATTTTTAATGCTTGCAAACACACCCATAAACAAAAATGAAAAGTAAAGTATATTATAAGAAAATGAAATCGAACAGACAGTAGAACATTATAGCAACTTTATGAAATTGAACAAAGAGTACAACATTATAACAATTTTTATGAAATTGAACCTCAGCTTCAGGTTCTGAAAGTTGATTTTTCTCCCGCTCTGTCCACAACCAAAAATTAAAAAATTTAAAATAATAATAAATAAATAAAGTAAAATTTTGAAAGAGAGGCAAATTTAAAATATACAAAATTCAATGAAAAAAATAAGTAAAAAGTGATATTATTAAAAACGATCCATACCTGCACCTCGTCTCTCCCAAACGAGTCTAAGAATTGCACGAATCAAATCCTGTTTCGTGTACATCAAACAAAAGTATAAATGATAGACACTCGTAAATTAAATTCGTAAAATAAATTCGATAAATGGTTAAGATAAAAGGGACGAAAAAAAACGAAGAAGAAGACGAATTTCGTGTTTTCTTTTATATCTTCTTACAGAATCGAAGGTATTTTCCTCCATTGATGGACGAATAAAGAGCAACCAAACAAATACAATTTTTTGGAAAGCAAAATAAATTATTACTCCCATTGAAATGCAATTAATTACTTATAATAGTCTATAAAATATCAAATGGCTAAGCCAATAATTAATTATTAACATTAGATGTCGAATTGGACGAATATACGAACTTCATTTTCAATTTATTGGAAGAAAAACACACCATTGAAACATCTAATACAAAGGATAAACTAAAAGTAAAAGATGATGTCACAATCAAGTGCCTTATCCTGCGAGTCCTTAATTATGCGTGTTAACTTATCTTAAATCCAAATATAATACTAACATTTAATAATCACAACAAAGTTTTCCATAACAGATTAACATGAATTTCAAAAATAATAATTTTGAAATGGTGTCCTGTTTTGATCATATGGAAAACTCACACCATTGACAATCATAAGTTTCAAAAAGTCAAACCTTTTCCCTACAGAAAATTCACTCATACAATAAGCATACTGAAAAAAAGGTGATAAATTAAAACTGACCATAATCCCAACTAGAAGTCAAAGTAAGTTCAAACCCAAAAAAATTCACAATCATAATCACACAACTGCAGAAATAAAGAAGATCATATAAAGAATAACCTACAGAATTGTATGATTTTCATGGCGCATGAATATAAATAACTCGAGAAAACATCCCAGGCACGGAAAGAGCTTTTTTTTTTTTTTTTTTTGCTTCTTCTCTGTTGGACCCTTTAATAGACAGAAAATAGACGTGTATATATAATTTAGTTAAGCACGATACTAATAAGAAGAGTAGAATTGTATTGGTGTGGTGGTGTTTTAAAAGGAAAAGGAAAAACACAGTAATCCAAATAGGAACAATTCTAAATTCAGGGCCTCATGGTGAAATTAATTTAACACTAGTTCAACAACAATCAAGAGCCAATTCACCTACATCTGTTGGGAGTCTACTTTGGAGATACTTCTATAGAGCATGTGTAGGTCCATGTACCAGGGAGCTGAATAAGAACTTATATTTTAGTCGACTCGTATTCACATAACAATACACCATCACTGCTTCAACAAATGATGGCGCACCAGCATCTCCTGAATACCCAATGCAAAAATGCTCTCACACCCTAAAAGCTCCTGAAGCTTCGAATCACAATGAATGACCATAGTACTCAGTGGATCCTACAAAGACGATCAAGGTCAAGATAAACAACTTCTACTGGAAGTAATAAAGTCCAATATGCGATAATATGACAGTGAGTCAATGTAGCTTAGAAAAAAAAAATTCAACTTAATAATAAAGTTTTTCTAAAATTTATGTGCTAAACTTTCACGAGTTTTAGAAGTGTGCTACATCTTTCTCAAAGAATTACAACAATCGAGCAGCTGAATTCCACCAACAGGTTAGTGAACTCAGTGCAACAAATAAGTCGGATCTCGTCTCGTACCAATCAACTGCTTTACAATCTGGAATTGAAGGTAAATCAATAATTACTTAAGCATTCTATATAAACCGGGATAAAAGGCAAAAGATTATATGAACCTCTGTCCTTGGTAATGCTGGCTCATCGACAATGGCCTGCAATTTAGGTGAAACGCTGCATACTTTGTTCAGACCTCCCGGGCCGCCTCTTCTTTTACTTCCAGCTGGGGCCCTGCAATAAAATAGATATGATTACTGTTACAATAAAATGAAAAATAATTGCAGAAGAAATTTCAGACCATATTCCAGTAAAAAAACAATAATTGCCCTAATTTCCAATATTAAATTTTTAGAGCTTTTCAGTTCAAATGACAACTAATACCTGATGGAAGTCACCAGAGCCGATACCGGAGGAGCTGTCGGAGGTGTTGCTGACGCGAACAGGGACGCACTTGATAATCCGTCGGAGCTTGATTTCAAGGTCCTCGTCCTCGGGTTTGGCGGCGGGCGGCGTGTACTCAACCAGAGCTGAGGATGAAGAGGACGGCGGACGCGGAGAGAGAGCGGCCAGAGATCTGTCCGCCACCATAACCAACTGCAAGTCGCCGGTGGCGACAGACGCCGCCCTCCCCGACGATGATAACATTCGCGAGTTTTTCTGTAAAACCCTAAACCTAGGGTTTCAGATTTGGGAAAATAATGGGATCTGTGATCGGAAATTAACGCAAACTCTGAAAGATTAGGGATTAGATGATTGGATTGGTAAAGATGTGGAGGTGTAATTCTGCGGGAACTGAACAAAAGATTTGGGGCTAAAATTTCCTGCCCTTCCTACGATTTTCCAAGTTAATTAAAGTAATTTTTTCTATCTGAATCAAAAAAAAAATTCTTTTATTTTTTTATTTATGACGTGGCGAATACAGATCGTCGAATGAGACACGGATCAACGGTCGAAACAACTTATTTGAGCAAGACGCGGATCGGTGACATAGCAGCCGACTTTCTACGACGGTTTTACGATAACCGTCGTGAAAAGTTGGATTTAAGGCTGTTCTACAAAACCGCCGTAGAATGTTTAAGTTTTACGTCAGTTATTTGTGAACCGCTGTTAAAATAAGTTGGCTCCCAGTTTTAACGTCAGTTCTGTAATAACCGCCGTAGAATAGGTGAAGTTTACGGCTGTTGTTAAAAAACCGCCGTA
>BMAC01000409.1:946112-961824 GCA_014905375.1 Phtheirospermum japonicum
CACATAAGTTGGTTTGTTATACATTTTTTTTACCTCTTCTGTTTACTTCCTTCGGAAAATGAAATCTTGTAGAACATGTTGCTTAGTTGTTAATGCAAAATGTGGTTTTTGAAATCGATGTCTGATTCTATGTTGTCTCACACATGCAGGCACTCAATATGGAACAACCTTATTCGGACGAGGAAATTGATGATGAACGTAGACGTTGGGCCGAGTGTTTCTTAGAGTTCATTACTTGATCGCCATGTAGTTGCAATATTTTGGAGTGTAATAAAACAAACTATTTGTGGATAACTTGAATGGTAGAAAAATAGGTACTCATCAACTTTTGTGGATTTCTATTTTAAAACTTGGTGATTGTGTATTTGGATAAACTTGGAGATCGTGTATTTGGATACTTGTGTTGTTGACTTGGTGATTGTGTATTATTMTTATTAATGACATGTGTTGGTGATCTTGGGATTATATAAATGAAATGTGTTTTGTGATTTAATTAGGTACTAGAATTTTGATATATAAGCAGGCCTAGAAAAGGAAATATAAGAAATATAAATCTGGAATAATGAATTTCCAGAAATATAAAATCTAAAACGGTTATTCAAAAAACCATTCTAGAACACAAATATTCTAGAACGTCTGTTTTAGAGACGTTCTGGAAACTATACATTTTCCAGAACGTCTGTTTTTTGCGACGTTCTTGAAAGTATACTTTCCAGAACGTCTTTTTTTTAGGCGTTCTCGAAAGTATTTTTCCAGAACGCCTTTTTTGAAGACGTTCTCGAAATTATACTTTCCAGAACACCTTTTTTTTGGAGACGTTCTGGAAAGTATACTTTCGAGGACGTCTGTTTTAGAGACGTTCTCGAAAATAAATTTTCCAGAACGCCTCGTAATATAGGCGTTCTGGAATGTATACTTTTGAGAACGCCTTAAAAATGGACGTTCTGGAAAGTATATTTTTCAGAACGTCTTAAAAAGGACGTTCTGGAAAGTACTTTCCATAGCTGCAAAACTGACTTTCTAGAACGGCTAAAATTTTTTAAGAACGTCTCTGAAAAACCGTTCTTGAAAGTCTGACAATCAAGAACGCCCTGCTGAGGCATTCTTGATTGTCAGACTTTCAAGAACAGCTCCATACAGAACGCCTCAGCAGGGCGTTCTTAATTTGCAGAAATAGGTGTTCTTAAAAGCTGTGTCTGCACTAGTGATCGAACGTAGGCGACTTGGAAAAGGAACTGGATCGCAAATTATGGTGGTTTTCTGTGCTGGCCATGACTTCGAGGACTGGCTAGGATCGTCAATTGGTCTTTGAGTAGGGTCTTAGCTTGGGATTGTTCCCTTAATGGATCCCAGGATATAGAGATTCGGTGACTTATGAATCTGGTCCACCGGTTTGGTTGCGCCTTCTTTCCGTGGAAATGGGGTCAGAACAGTGGTCACCTCGTCTTCTTTAACCTCTTGCTCGACTACACCATTATCAATCTTCTTCCCATTTTGAAGGACATGAAAAGCTAAGGCCTGCTCTGGTTGACTTGGAAGTTTGCCTTTCTTGTTCAAAATTTTTACCATAGAAGCCGCCATTTGACCCATCATAGTCTCCATATTCTTCACAATCTTAGAAAGGTCATTTACCTGCACAGTAAATTGCGCAAGTCCGTCCCGATTAAGAATGGTCTCAACTACTTGATTTTACTGCCATACCAATAATTGATCGTTCGGTTTAACTAGAGTATGTCATTGCCCCTCGTAGGAAATTTAGTTGGTGGGGGTGTGGGCATGTACTGTGGGTTGGTTTGCGGAGGTATCGGCATATGATTTGGCCTCCTAGGACAAAAATTGAAATTCGGGTGAGCACGCCACCCTGGATTGTACGTGTTCGAGTAGGGGTTATAGTCCTTTGTAAATTTCTGCCCGGAATTAGAAGGTTGCACGTTATAATACTGAATGGCGGTAACTTCTTCCTATGGCTCTTCGTCAAACTTTACTGGGCATACATTTTCCAAATGCCCTGGTGCTGCGCAACGACCACATACTTTAATGACCTTTTTTGAAGAAGACTGACTCGCTAGCTCGGCCTTTCGGGCTGCCATCTCTTTGGCCATTTCCTCGAACCTCTTGTCGTATTCCTTTTGAGCTACATAGACTTCATTGACCTAAAGTTTCCTAGGACAAGATTTGTTTAACTTGATTTCTCGTTCATCTTCTCTAACACCCTCTTGGCTTTTGGAGCAGTCAAATCCCCAAAATCACCTCCAGACGCTGTCTCCACTTGACTCTTGCATATCGGTGACAACACTTCATTAAAATAATGATTTACCATAATATTGGAATTGTTGTGATGTGCGCACGCTTGCAAAAGTGCCTTATAGAACTCCCATGCTTCGTGGAATAACTCACAATCTTTCTGATCAAAACTAGTGATTTACCTCCTAAGCTGCCCCGTCGTCTGGGCTGAATAAAATTGGTTCACGAATTTCTCATAAACCATATCCCATTCTGTCAGTGATCTACGCTCTAGAGAGAGAAGCCAAGACTTAGCTTTATCATTGAGGCTGCTTGGGAAACATATTATTTGAAGCTCTTTGAGACTAAGTCCCATGAGCGGAATCCTACAAACTAAGGCATAAAAATCCCGTATAAAGTCCAATGGGTCTTCGTGAGCATGACCATGAAAGGTCGGAAGCTGATTAGCGGAGCTCGATTTCAACACAAAATCTCTGGCAGCCCATCCCAACACGATAGCAGAACTGTAAGATCCAACCTGTGGGCATTCCAAATCACACTGACGAGGCTCTCGTGCGCGTCACGTAATTCTATCTCTATCATGAGATCTCTCATAACCTTCTTCGTGCACATACCTCTCATCAAAATTATTCCTTTCATAACGGCGGTTCTCTTCATTTAACCATTCATTAACACGTCTATTTCTGAGGGAGAGTCTTTCGTAATCTTCATCACGTTCGTCACAACCATCATCCATCTCTCTATCTCTGTCATCCCGACCCTTGTTCTCCATCATCAGCTGGCGGTCTACCCAATAAGTTCTGGAGTGTTTCTTGTTCCTGAAATGAAGAGGCTCAATACCATAATTTCCCCTATCGCTGTGTCGGTCTGTTGTTGTAACGCCCCGATTTCACTTTAGTCGAAAAATGATTTATATTTTTAAATAATTAAATGGAGAAATCTTGGCGTCACAATAAATGTCAAGACTTTCAAACTTTACGCAGCGGAAATAATCATAATATAAATAACCAAATCACCATCAAAGGAAATTTATAATTAAAACGCATTTTTATGTCTAGTTCAACTTTTATTTAAAACAATGAAACAAGTTTGGAAACACAAAACCAACATCAACATTTTTATTCCTCTATTCGTCTCCCATCCGATCGACATCTTCATTCATACCTGAAAATAATATCGTTGATTTGGGATGAGCTCAACGTACTCAATAGTTACAGCGACTTAACCCATGCAAAATCATACAACTCAAAAATAGCACAAATGACCATAGAATTCATAGTTTTATCGTAGAAAATAAGTTGACTGCAGCTAAAACGCGCCGGGATATACCCGATGACCCTTTTCCCCCGGTCACAGACACATTTGGTCTCTGGTTTTAATTCGTGGTTATAGCACGTCGGGATATACCCGATGACCCTTTTCCCAGCTCACAGACACATTTGGTCTACGGCTATATTAGTTTTTGGAAACATAGAATTGCATGATACACATAGAACATAAATTTGAGTACATGAAATTTAACATAGGCAAGTCAGTGGTCCCTACCTCGTAAAAATGTCGTGGAAAATCGAGTGGTATGCACGTAGTTGAAATCCTAAGTCCCCTTATTGCTCGTCACCTAATAAATTAGAAAAATATATTTAATTATTATTTATATAATTAAATAATTTTTTTTAAATATTAATATATAATATATATATATATATATATATATATTTATTTAAAATACACAATATAATTTTAAGAATAAATAAGAATGGACTCACTTGAAATTTATTAAGTTTCATTTGGTTGGATTGAAGTCTTGGATAGATTGGGGCTCAATTGAATAAATTCAAAAACTTTGGGGTTAATTGGTAATGGGTGGCAAAGTATAGGGGTTCAATTGAAAAGGGTTAGAAAGGCTGGGGGTCAATTTGTAATTTTTGGGAAAAGTTTGGATTAAAAAAGGGTTTTCAGCCCCTTCTCCTCAGACCCGTCTCTCCTTCCCTTCTCTTACCCAAATCAGAAATGGCGAATTGGAAATCGACCGGCCACGCAGCACCGGCAACTCCACGGCGGGCGACGATAACTTGGAGTCGTGTGTTTGCCGTCTTGTTCTCGGCGACCGAGGATTTGGGTGTCTTGGTTAATCGGGCCGGTAGCGGTTCAGCGTGAGGGGGGAAAGATTGCTTCGGCGGCGTCCCGGGACTCGGCAGCTCCTTTGGAGATTGTGCAGGCGGCGGCGTTTGGCAGGTGGGCAATAACGGCGGCTGCAAGGCGCCGGCGCTTTTCTTCCTAACTGCGACGACGACCTTCGCCTTTGTTCACTCCTTGGCGGTGGCTCGGCGAAAGGAAACGGCGATGGAGTCGGGCTTTGGGTTCGAGGAAGGCGTCGGCCTTTGGGTTTGGAATGTGGTTGCGGGTCTGTGGTTCGGGCTGGATGGAGGCTGTTGGGTGGCAGGCGTGGAGGTTGTGGGCCACTGGTGGCGCGGGCCTCCTGAACCGGGCCATGGTGGTGTGGCTGTCGACGGCAGGGATGGCTTCAGGTTTGGGTTGATGTTGGTTTCAGTCGTTTTGGTTGGTTCGATATGGTGACTCGGGCCTGGGATCGTCGGGAGTTCATTTGGTGTTGGCGATTCGGATGGTTTGTCGTGGGGGTTTGTTGGGTCCCAGTTTTGAAGCGGGCTGTGGGGGTGTTGATCGTGGGGGTGGCGACGATTGTGTAGAATTCTGGGTTTCGGCTGATGGCTTGGCTTGGTGTCGCTGTGGCAGGCGTGATGTTGGTTTCTCGGGTTTGGACAGGGGTCCGGTTTGGGTTCCAGTCGAGAATTGTTTTGTTTGGTGTTGGTGCTTTGAGATGTTGGTAGGGTTGAATGAGGTCAAATTCTATGAAAATTTTTTGAAAACAAACAAGGATTTGGCCATTACCTTTGCTTGCGGACGTTTGCAGAAAAGTGAAGAAGAGTCGAAAATTTTTGAGAAGGTTTGAGGTGGTGAATTGAAACGGCTGGGGAGAAAAGATGAAATTTGGTTTATAAACCAAGGATGAATTTATTTTTGGAAAGCTAGGGCTAAGACTTAGTGGACTCGGGCTAATCGTTGGGCTCGTTTTCAAGTCCGAAAAAAAACGATCCACTAGACGACTTAAGTTTTAAATCGAATAATTTCGTGAATGACCCAATAGTATTTTAAATGATTAAAATAACTATAATACAAATAAATTATAATAATTTTAGAAGTTGAGATTATTTTAAAACTAAAATCTACTAATTTGATTAAAATAAGATTTTAAAATAATTTATGATAATTTATATAGAATACGACTAAATTATAATAGTTTTAAAAATTTAGGTGTATAATAGAATTATCAATCGCGTTAGAAATCCTATTAAATAGATTTTTAAACCAATTAAAACTAAAAGTAGAAAATAATTTATGGCGACGAGCTTGGAACTAAGATTATATATATATATATATATATATATATATATATATATATATATATATATATATATATATATATTTTGCATGATGATAAATAAATAAATAAATAAAAATGTATTGGACGTATGGATGTTACAGTTGTGGACCGTACAACACCAACATTCTCAGAATGAACAAATTTCCCGTGTCTCAACATTGCTGTTGGAATCTCATTGAGGGTAGGAAGGGAAATAGTCTTGGGCCTTACTCGATTGGATCGATGAATGTTGTCAATTAATAGTGTAAGATCTGGTTTAAGTGATCATTTACCCTGCATTTACTCAGTATTGAATGGCAAAACCTTGACCCAAGTTCAATCATACAAATAGGTGGATAAACAAAAGGTAATACGAACAAACATCTTCAAAACCTTTTTCGTTTCCCCGGCAACAACGTTAAAATTTTATTCGAACTTTTCGTATCTACTTTTAAAAGTAAGTTTGTCAATGCTTTAAAGTTTACTAACAAGAGTACGAGTTCGCTTGTAGGTTGGTAAGTTTAACCGATTCAAATCTCGAGAAAACTGACAATCAGAATTTCAGGTGTTTGTTTAGTCACAATATCACACTAGAACAAGTATTTTTGAGGTTTTTGATTTTATAAACTACAAATTGAAAAGCAAACTATTATTGAGAACTAATTATTTAAACTGATTAAACTACACTAATTAATAAAATAGAATTAAAAAGCAAGGTAAACTAAAAACTGTAAACTAGGGTTTTAGAAGTAGAAGAATAATTAAAGATCATGAACAAGATAACTACTATAATTACCAAACATAAATAAACAAAACGAAACTGAAAGGGAAAAGATTACGATCTATATCCAAATTACTCAAGCAACAAATAGTTCAAAATCAGAGAAGAAAGAACTAAATATCATAAATCTATAATTAACTAACAACTAATCTAGAAAGCAATTAAAGAGTTTAGAGTACTTATTAATATCTAGAAAGCAATAATTCTCCAGCAAATCCATAGAAAGGAAGGCGATCTCAATCGAAGAACAAATCACAAAGCGAAGGAATGGAGATTTAGAACTTATGATCTTCAATATTCTCTCTCGATCTTGAATCGATATTATGGAGGAAGGAACTGGGCTCTCTCTGCATATTGGAACCCTCGAAGTACCATAAAATGTGCCCCTTGTTGAAGTATGGAAGGGTATATATAGGTTCCCAAAAATTAGAATGAAAGTTTCCTTAAGAATCACGTATTTGGGCCCATTAACGGTAGCTTAATGGTAAGGCTACCGCTAAGGCTACCGTTAACTTGTCTCTGAAACTCACTGTCAGCACTTAACGGTACTGCTAACGGTAAGAGCTGTCATTAAGCCTACTGCTTACTCCTTCTGGCACCTCTTTGACATCCCTTAGCGATAAAGATAGTGGTGGTGGAACCTTTAGGGGTTAACGGTAGTTTAGCGGTAGGAGCTACCACTAACCCTACCAATAAGTGGGTAAAAATGCAACTTTTTCGCCGATTTGCTTGTTCTCGTCTCTCAGTTCTCACAATGGTATGCAAGCTTCATCTTTTAAGTACTGAGCTTCCTCGGTTACTTAGATGTATGGGAAAAAAATAATAATCACCCAATTGCAACAATTACGATTAAAACACGGTAAAAATAAGTCGGAGATACATAAATATGAAAATATGCTCAATCTATCCAACCTATACAAAAATTAATAACAAATCTAACTAAAATACTACCTAAATATATATAAAAATCAAGACAAACACAAACTAATCATTACCATCATAACTTCAAGGATTTATTGACGCATCCTTTGTTATTTATATTTTTTTTGGTAACTTTTGACTTTTTTTTATTTTTTATTTTTTATATTTTATTCATTTGAGTAACCATAAAGGCAATATATTAGGTGAACACGATATTTACAACACAAAAATGAGAGTTCATTGATTCCGATTACTAGTTTCTAAATGCAACTTACAATATTTCTCGATTAGTCCGTTGAGTTTTTTGGAGTCTCTATAAATAAAAGGAAAAATTTACAAAAATTCTTATAGATGTCATGTTCAAATGGGGCTAATAGACAGTATTAGACTCTAAGATGGATTATATGAACAGAACGTGTAACACCTTTAAATAATAACACGTATTTACATAATAATATAATACTAATAAACCTCTAGCAGCATAATATCATTTCTAGTAATTAACCTTCAGTTAAATCATCATCTATTTTATCAAATTAGACATCAAGAACACTCACAACACTGATTCTAAAAGAGTATACTTGTTTACATATTTATAAAAGTATAAGTATTAGTATAGCAAAATATGAAAGACTTTATCTCCATATAAATAGATCAAAAATTCCTAAAAGATATGAAGATTGTAAAATTTGAAGTTCTATGGTTTTGAAAATAAGTCTCAGTTTTATGATGTTGTTAACAATGTTAAAAAACATTGACTAACAACATCAACCAGAGTAAAATTAAAAATATGCAGCGGAAATAAAATTTAAGAACACGATATAACAAATTCAGTTCATAAGTAAAAGTACTTGTGAACTTGGGTGTACAAACCCGAAAACTATATTACTTTCTTATTTTTCGATCAATACAAAAATATTAAGTAATATATGAAAACTAAAGTATCAAAACACATGATACTAAATACTTGTCGCCTAGGTTGAACAAGCTCTTCTCCATTGTTCACGCAACTTCAAATAGCTTGTCGATCTCGAACAATGGATCCAAGTAGTCTTCGTGTTCTTTCTCTTGCTTGTGCGTCTTGCGTCATGCTCTGCTTTAGAAATCCGTGCGTCAAAGTCGTGTGCCAAGCTTAGTAATCCCTTGTCTTAAATAGACAATTCTAGATTTCTAAACTTGGTAAATAAGCATACTAAAATCTAGACACAATCTAGGAAATTAAAGTCCTATAAATAAACTAGGAAACACAATCTAGAGTTTCTAATTACTTTTGTGCCTAAGAAAGGCAAATAATAAAATAGGAATTATTGCCAAGGATAAATTCCTCAACAATCTTCCCCTTTTGCCTTTTTGGATAAAACACTACGACGCAAAAACATAAAAATTAAAACTCCCCATAAACAAAACACCCAATGTTGTTAAAAATTCAAACCAACATTACAAACCAACATTGTTCAAAATATCGCTTAACAAAACAAAACAGAATAAAGGAACTTATTGACTCTAAACCCTCTTCGAACGACGAGGGGATGTTGAAGTTCCTTCAGCCCTATCCTTCCTCTTCTTCTTCTGCATTCTCTTCATTTCCCTCAAAGCCTTATTGCGATAGCGAATTCACTTCCTTCACTTTTCCTGAGCAAGACTGGCCAAGGCTTCGGCAGCAACAACATCTTCTCCACCAACATCATCTCCAGCAACATCTTCATCAACAACTTCGTTATCCGCATCAACATCGTCTCCCCCTTTTTGACAAGAAAGGGAAAGGGCCACCAAGAGAGAGAGAGACGAAGTGCCTTCAGCTGAGTCATCTGCAAATCAATCGAAGCCACATGGGCACGAAGGACCTGCGCAGAAATACTGACCATGTTGGGATCGGCCGTCCCAACACCACTACCAACATTTGTTTGAAAAGGCGCCTACCAAGGAAGATCAATGACTCTGGCACCGGTAACATGCTGACCTCTCAAAGCAAACCAATCAGCTTCACCCGTAAGCACATCATCGGGACGAAGCGTCAACCCTTGGTTCTCACGCAAGCTGAAAATCAAAGAAGGAAAACACAACGAGGCCGCAGACTTCGTGGTGGCAAACTTAACAATAATATCAAAAACATGCTGGCCAAAACTAAATTTGATTCCTCTCCCAAGCCTATATAAGAACTGGGCCTGAGGCCGTGTAACACACGTTGTGTTCTTGGAGGGAACCCAATTACAAATAGTAAGCTTATGCAGAATAGAATAAAGAGACGAGAGTCGAGTACTAGAAAGCTGTTCAAACCACGCATTAACAAGACCACCAGACAAAAACGAAACCACCTCTTTCATATCATCAACCGTCGAGTCACCTCGGTATGGCCCAGTGCCAAACAACTCATCAATCAAAGCAGGAGTGAAAGAAAACACCTTGCCACGTGCATATACTTTGCCATAATTGACGGACTCCAAATCAACCATAGAGGGTAAAAGATTGGCATAAAACTCGACAACTATATCTCGTACAAAAGGCATTGCCGTTGAAATGGTGGAATACATACCTTTGTGTTGAAGATAGGCAATCATTGTGTTTCTCAAATAGCTCAGCCGGGACTCGGCGCTCGGCGATCATGTGGCGGGTCTGGTAAGTGGAAAACAACTCGACAGCTTCAGCAGTCAGAAACTCCTTCGAAAAAGGCACCATATACTCAAGCTCAGGGGTCTGAAAAGGAGTACCCGCGGAGGATTGGGAATGAGCACAGGCGTCTGAAGAAGTCGGCGTGGGAGCACGAGAATCAATCGGAACAGAGGCAGTGCTGGAGGACGAAACAGACGGTGAATGATGTGATGTTGGTATGGGGGAACCAACATGAATAGTAACATCGTCCTCCACAGCAACTTTCTTTTTCTTCTTGTCCTTCTTGCAACCATTAAGAATATCTCAGAGAGGCACGTCAAACGAGGAGTTAGGGGAATATTCAAACAAATCAGAATCAAGCTCTGGTTGATCTTTACGAACAGGGGATGGAGGAGAACTATCAGCCGGTGACTTAGATAAACTAGTCACCTCTACGGTGATAAAATCCAAAATAGTGTAGGGAGGGGATGAATACTCTGTCGCAGTAGAGCCAGGAGAAACTTTGACTTTTGCCGGGCCAGATCTCTTGTCGGCCTTCCTCACAAGCTATTTCCGGCGAGGCGTCTTCTTTGCCGATGCATTAGGAGCCGAAGGCAACGGAGGCACCGCTCCTTCCGCCAGAGCAGGGACGTAATCATCATCGTCAGGATCAGACATTACAGTGACGTCCTCTGCGAGATTCATGTGCTCAATTTGCACATTGCGGCGTGGTCCAACTTTGATTTTTGGAACGGCAGGCGGCACAACTCTGGGAGGAATATTGGGCAGGCGTCGGGACCATTTCAAGGTAGGATCCCCAACTCTTCCAAGCGTCTCAATAACAAAAGCTAAATCCGGGGGATTATCAACATCAATTTCATTCCCGGGCTGACCTGGGAACACCTGGGCTTCAGGAACGGCGTCAATCGGTGACGGAACTAGTACAACAGCGTGAGTGTTGTGCGCCGGCAATGGTTGTGGCGATGTTATTACTGGTGGTGGGATGGAAGAGGAACCACCACCGATATCTTCGCGTATGTCTAGGACACCAACCTTAGGAATCGGCACAAGGCCCTGTTAGCCGGAATGGCGCACGCCGACAGGCAATTCAGGAACTTTCAATGGCGAGGATTGGACTGACATCCTGAAAAATTGCACAAAAGCACACAAACGAAAATCGAAGCAGATATAATATATTTGTGATAGCAGGAGAGTTGAATCGCAGAGGGTAAGTAGGAGAGTAATCAAACGGTAAAAAGAGAACCAGTATTTATGCTAAAAATATGACCGTTGAAGGAGAGAGAAAATCGAGAATAAAAGGAAATAGCCCTAATTTAACACCAGCGGATTTTTGGGGCTGAACCATGATTTTTATTTCCTTCTCAAACCAACACCACTCCCCCTTAAACTAGGGAATTGATCACACCCACTACAACCATTATCTTCTTTTTAAAAAAAAATAAAATTGCACAACTCAAGTTACAAAATCGACCGAAATACAAAGCTGGATTTGATGAACCATCAGCTCAGTAGAGTCTATCTGATACCAAATGTAAAATTTGAAGGTCTATGGCTTTGAAAATAAGTATTAGATTTACGATGTTGTTATCAATATTAACCAACACTGACTACCAACATCAATCAGAGTTAAAATAAAAATATGCAGCGGAAATAAAACTTAAGAACACAACAAATTAAATTCAGTTCACAAGTAAAATTACTTGTGAACTTGGGTGTACAAACACAAAAACTATATTACTTTCTTGTTCACGATCAATACAAAAATATGAAGTAATATATGAAAACTAAAATATAAAAAACTTGATACTAAATACTTGTCGCCGTGATAATAAGATCTTCTCCGTTGGTTACGCAACTTCGAAGAACTTCTTGATCTCGAATAATGGCTACAAGTAGTTATCTTGCTTGTGTTCTTCTTGATGCTTTGCGTCGCTCGTTCCTTTCTTTTTCATGCATCTCTTGGTTGTGGGAAAGATTATTTTGTCTTGTGTTCTTGTGTTGTCTTAAATAGACAAGTCCTAAACTCCTAGTCTTGATCAACAAGGAATAAATCCTAAACAAAATCTAGGAAACTAATTAAAGTCTTAAACACAATTTAGGAAACAAATCTAGAGTCTTAATTCTAGTTCCCTAATATATTTTGGGCCCAAGAAAGGCAAATAACAAAATAAGGAATTATTCCCAAGAATAAAATCCTCAAAAATCTCCCCCTTTTGCCTTTCTGGACAAAATACCCAAGACTCATGAAAATGATTAAGAGACTAAAAACTCCCCCTGAATTAGAAACTCCCCCTACATTAGAAACTCCCCCTAAATGAAGTAACCATTGTTTATCAAAAACGAACCACAGTCACAGCAGCGTCTTCTACATTCTTCTCCCCTTTTTTTGTTCTGAAAGTAAAAGGACCTCAATAAACGAATCCCGAAGCGCCTTGCGCTGTGCAACCTGGTTATCAAACAAAGTAATCTAGGCTCGGACAAATGGAGCAAAAAAATGAACCATGTTGGTACTGATGTTGGGAATACCAGAACCAACACCAGACATGACACCAGCTCGAAGAGGTGCCTCGGTGCCTAAAGAAGGTAATCAGAGTATGCTTCACAAAAACAGAAAACGGGGATTTGGAGCTCAGCAATCATGCCTCGATTTTGAAATCCCAAGAACAGCTCTTCAGCTTCACTCGTCAAGAACCTAGTGGAAATTGGTTCCATGTCTTCAATATTGACGGCTTGAGACGGAGCCTCACCAGAGCTAGTAGAGTGGTCGGAGGCAAATGTTAACATCGGTGCACTGACAGATGGAACATTATCAGAATCAGAGCTTAGAGAGGATGCAGGATTGTCTGCAGGGGATGTTGGTTTCAGTGTCATAACACCAGAACCAACATGGGCTGACACAGCAGCCTTGGACTTCTTCTTTTTTCTCTTTGGGTGGAATTTTCTTCTTAGCTAGACGCACAGTATGTTTCTGGTGCTTTGCTGGGTGATGGTGAATTCGATATTCTGCAATAGATTGAAAACAACTACAAAAAAAAAATCGAGTGTCGTAGGCAGTAAAATTTGGAGAAAGAAAATGTAAAAACCTTAACTTTATCAATATGGATCAAAGACGTAAGATACGCGTTCTCTATGCTTAAATAGCCCACTATCTCTTATTTGGAGAATAAAAATCACAAATCCCAACTATAAATTAAAACCGAGATAGAGCTAAATTTTTATAAACCATCACCATAGTTGAAACAAAGCCTTTGTAAAGCAATTCTTCACTCGCCAAATTAACCTCTTTATTACCTGTACAACCCTCCGATTTTAACACCACTGAAACACTTGGTTAGCAAAATTCAAAACAAGAATTAAGAGAATTCAAGATAGACACGAACACAAACAACAGAACGCGCTGCAAGAAGGCATCTTCTCAAGGTATGAATGTCCTAATTGATGCCTAAGATCATGACCTAAAAAGGTTAAAAAAATACATTATGGTTTTAGTGACTTGATCCAATGTTGCTTTTTATTACTGATGACATTATAACCAACATTGCCTCAGGTGAAGTCAATGGAAACTTACCCCTTAACCCAAGTTAATGACTACGTCAAGATCGCTCAAGAAGGTGAAATTTAAAGATTGGATCAATTTGTATCCAGATTTTCTTCATCTTTTTAGAGATTTGAAGAGAAATAACATATCTTCAGCAATTGCTGTTAACACCTCTTGTTTTTGGACCTGGGAGAAAAACAGTTTTCTGCGGGCAAGCTCCACAATCACCTAATTGAAGAGGTTAGTCTTTTTGTCATCACTTTTATTGCAACACTAGACCTTATCGCACTTTCAACCAGACTCAATGCATTTGGATTATGTATGAAAAGAAAAATAAAAATGCATGCAAAATTATACAGATGTTGTGACTGATGTTGATATGGTGTGTCACAACATCACAAACCAACATTGGTTCAGACAATGCACATACCGAGATCTCTTCTCAAACGAGAGAAGGTCTCGAAATCTAATGCCTTTGTGAAGATGTCAGCAAGCTGATTGTCTGTTCCTATATGCTCAAGGCTAACTATCTTCCTCTCAACCAAGTCTCGAATAAAGTGGTACCTTATGTCAATGTGTTTGATTCGAGAATGCTGGACCAGATTTTTCGAGATATCAATGGCACTGGAATTATCACAGAGCACAGTCAATGTTCTTCTATGTAGGACCGTAGTCCTCTATCATTTGGTTCATCCACAATAACTGTGTACAAGCACTTCCAGCTGCAATATACTCGGCTTTAAGAGCATTCTCTACTCGCTTGGGCTCTGTTTTGGAAAGAGACAAAGATTCTCGAGTTTTAGAACAATTAGTAAACAAGCAAACAAATCCTTACCATCTCTTTGAAATTTATTTGTCGCTTTCTTATAGTTCTTTCATCGAGATCTACAATGATTTGGCTCATAGGATGATTCTTCTGAATTCTTGAGGGAATATTTCTCTGATGTAAGTCAATGGGTTCAGCTGGATCTTCCATATTGGATTAGAATCTGATTCTGGAGGCAGTTTGAGTAGGTGTTGGGTTTGATGTTGTGTTCCCAGAACCAACACTGATACCAACATCACTCGTTTCTCCAGTTTCAACACCTGCACTTTCATCTACACGAACCGTGACATTATCTTGAGGATTTTGATCATAAACCAGATCATCATCCTCAGCAGGTTTAAAACCACTCATCAAATCATCAAACTTGACGTTAACCGACTCAATCATGCAACACGTTCTAAGATTAAACAATCTATATGCATGACTATTTCGAGAGTATCCCATGAAAACACATTTATCACTCTTGATGTTGCAAGATGATTTCTATCCATTTAGCACATAACAAATGCACCCAAAAATATGAAAATAACTCAAATTTGGCTTTTGTCCATCAATAATTCATAGGGAGTAACACAAGATCCTGGTCTAAAATACACCCTATTAATTATATGGCATGCAGTGTTCATTGCTTCTGCCCAAAAACGTTTAGTAACCCCATTTGAAATAAGCATAGTCCTAGTCATTTCTATAAGAGATCTATTTTTGCGTTCGACTATCCTATTTTGTTGGGGGGTGATGGGTGAAGAAAATTCATGAGTTATACCAACTTGGAAACAATATTTTTAAAAGGATGCATTCTCAAATTCTTTCCCATGATCAGACCTTATTCTACCTATACTCACACCAAAACTTACACACAACCTTTTTGCAAGTTTTTTAAATGCTTCGAAAGTCTCAAATTTTTCTTTTAAAAACTCTACCCAAGTAAAGCGGGAAAAATCATCTACAAGCACAAGAACATACCTTTTACCACCAAGGCTCTCAACTTCAAGTGGTCCCAAAAGGTCCATATGAAGGAGTTCGAAACAATATGAGGTAGTGAGACTTTGTACTATTGGATGTGGCACCCTGACTTGCTTTACCTTTCTGGCATGCCTCGCAAACTGGAATGTTTTAGTGTTGAGCTTAGGTAGTCCGATCACAGCATCCTTTTTGACCAAACTTTCCATCATCTTGTAATTGACATGTCCGAGCTTTTGATGCCACACCTCGGCATCACTCAATTGAGACAATTTGCAAAAGGCATCACTATTGATTTGATAGCAATTATCTGAAGTCCTCTGACCAGTGAGAATGCACGGTCCATTCTCCTCATAGACTTCACACTTCTCACGATTGAATTTGACACTA
>BMAC01000409.1:961849-998199 GCA_014905375.1 Phtheirospermum japonicum
GCAGATGGAACATTATCAGAATCAGAGCTTAGAGAGGATGCAGGATTGTCTGCAGGGGATGTTGGTTTCAGTGTCATAACACCAGAACCAACATGGGCTGACACAGCAGCCTTGGACTTCTTCTTTTTTCTCTTTGGGTGGAATTTTCTTATTAGCTAGACGCACAGTATATTTCCGGAGCTTTGCTGGGTGATGGTGAATTCGATATTCTGCAAGAGATTGAAAACAACTACAAAAAAAAATTCGAGTGTCGTAGGCAGTAAAGTTTGGAGAAAGAAAAAGTAAAAACCTTAACTTTGTCAATATGGAAAAGACGTAAGATACGCGTTCTCTATGCTTAAATAGCCCACTATCTCTTATTTGGAGAATAAAAATCACAAATCCCAACTATAAATTAAAACCGAGATAGAGCTAAATTTTTTATAAACCATCACCATAGTTGAAACAAAGCCTTTGTAAAGCAATTCTTCACTCGCCAAATTAACCTCTTTATTACCTGTACAACCCTCCGATTTTAACACCACTGAAACACTTGGTTAGCAAAATTCAAAACAAGAATCAAGAGAATTCAAGATAGACACGAACACAAACAACAGAACGCGCTGCAAGAAGGCATCTTCTCAAGGTATGAATGTCCTAATTGATGCCTAAGATCATGACCTAAAAAGGTTATACAAAATACATTATGGTTTTAGTGACTTGATCCAATGTTGCTTTTTATTACTGATGACATTATAACCAACATTGCCTCAGGTGAAGTCAATGGAAACTTACCCCTTAACCCAAGTTAATGACTACATCAAGATCGCTCAAGAAGGTGAAATTTAAAGATTGGATCAATTTGTATCCAGATTTTCTTCATCTTTTTAGAGTTTTGAAGAGAAATAACATATCTTCAGCAATTGCTGTTAACACCTCTTGTTTTTGGACCTGGGAGAAAAACAGTTTATGCGGGCAAGCTCCACAATTACCTAATTGAAGAGGTTAGTCTTTTTGTCATCACTTTTATTGCAACACTAGACCTTATCGCACTTTCAACCAGATTCAATGCATTTGGATTATGTATGAAAAGAAAAATAAAAATGCATGGAAAATTATACAGATGTTGTGACTGATATTGATATGTTGTGTCACAACATCACAAACCAACATTGGTTCAGACAATGCACATACCGAGATCTCTTCTCAATCGAGAGAAGGTCTCGAAATCTAATGCCTTTGTGAAGATGTCAGCAAGCTGATTGCCTATTCCTATATGCTCAATGCTAACTATCTTCCTCTCAACCAAGTCTCGAATAAAGTGGTACCTTATGTCAATGTGTTTGATTAGAGAATGCTGGACCAGATTTTTCGAGATATCAATGGCACTGGAATTATCACAGAGCACAGTTAATGTTCTTCTATGTAGACCGTAGTCCTCTATTATTTGGTTCATCCACAATAACTGTGTACAAGCACTTCTAGCTGCAATATACTCGGCTTTAAGAGCAATTTCTACTCGCTTGGGCTCTGTTTTGGAAAGAGACAAAGATTCTCGAGTTTTAGAACAATTAGTAAACAAGCAAACAAATCTTACCATCTCTTTGAAATTTATTTGTTGCTTTCTTATAGTTCTTTCATCGAGATCTATAATGATTTGGCTCATAGGATGGTTCATCTGAATTCTTTAAGGAATATTTCTCAGATGTAAGTCAATGGGTTCAGCCGGATCTTCCATATGTGGATTAGAATCTGATTCTGGAGCAGTTTGAGTAGGTGTTGGGTTTGATGTTGTGTTCCCAGAACCAACACCGATACCAACATCACTCGTTTCTCCAGTTTCAACACCTGCACTTTCATCCACACCAACCGTGACATTATCTTGAAGATTTTGATCATAAACCAGATCATCATCCTCAGCAAGTTTAAAACCACTCATCAAATCATCAGACTTGACGTTAACCGACTCAATCATGCAACACATTCTAAGATTAAACAATCTATACGCATGACTATTTCGAGAGTATCCCATGAAAACACATTTATCACTCTTTGATGCAAGATGATTTCTATCATTTAGCACATAATAAATGCACCCAAAAATATGAAAATAACTCAAATTTGATCTTTTGTCCATCAATAATTCATAGGGAGTAACACAAGATCCTGGTCTAAAATACACCCTATTAATTATATGGCATGAAGTGTTCATTGCTTCTGCCCAAAAACGTTTAGTAACCCCATTTGAAATAAGCATAGTCCTAGTTATTTCTATTAGAGATCTATTTTTGCGTTCGACTATCCTCTTTTGTTGGGGGCTGATGGGTGAAGAAAATTCATGAGTTATACCAACTTTGGAACAATATTTTTAAAAGGATGAATTCTAAAATTCTTTCCCATGATCAGACCTTATTTTACCTATACTCACACCAAAACTTACACACAACCTTTTGCAAGTTTTTTAAATGCTTCGAAAGTCTCAAATTTTTCTTTTAAAAACTCTACCCAAGTAAAGCGGGAAAAATCATCTACAAGCACAAGAACATACCTTTTACCACCAAGGCTCTCAATTTCAAGTGGTCCCAAAAGGTCCATATGAAGGAGTTCGAAACAATATGAGGTAGTGAGACTTTGTACTATTGGATGTGGCACCCTGACTTTCTTACCTTTCTGGCATGCCTCGCAAACTGGAATGTTTTTAGTGTTGAGCTTAGGTAGTCCGATCACAGCATCCTTTTTGACCAAACTTTCCAACATCTTGTAATTGACAAGCCCAAGTTTTTGATGACACACCTCAGCATCACTTAGTTGAGACAATTTTCAAAAGGCATCACTATCGATTTGATAGTAGTTATCTGAAGTCCTCTGACCGGTGAGGATACACGGTCCATTCTCCTCATAGACTTCGCATTTCTCACGGTTGAATTTGACACTAAAACTGCCGTCGCAAAGTTGACTTATGCTTATCAAGTTCGCAGTAAGTCCTTCTACCAGCAACACATTTTCCAGAGTTACAACGCCGGGAACATGGAGAGTTCCTTGGCCATTGATTTGGCCATTTGCGCCTCCACCATATTTTACTTTTCCACCTCGAAACCTGATAATATTGGAAAGTAATTCTTCTGATCCGGTCATATGCTTCGAGCATCCACTATCAAAGTACCAGGCTCCATGGACGTGGGATTTCAGGGAGGTATGGATCATATTGCACTTGATGTTATTTTTCTTGACCCACACTTGTTTGAACCTGGTGTTGGTATTGATGTTGGTAACATGGGAACCAACATGGGATTCAGCAGTCAGCTCCGACCTTTTAAAATGAGTTTGCTTGCCAACAAGCTTCCAGCAGTATGGTCGTATGTGACCTGGTTCACCACATTGATGACACACGTATTGTCTTCTTCTTCTCTTGTGGCGTTTGGTCGACTTCACCTTTTGACTTGAATTTGTCTTTTGAACATGCTTGTATCCAATCCCGTGTTTTGAACAATTCGGGATACTCGATTCCAGAATCTCATCCACCTTGGCCTTGCCCTTGTTGAGGTTTGTGAGGGCTTCTTGGACCTTCTTCAACTCGGTCTTTACGCGTTCTATCTCATCATCCTTTTTGGTGAGGGATGAATCCAATCGGATAATTATATTCAGTTGGTCATCCTTTTCCTGAGTCAGTTTGTCCACCTCGATCTTAAGATCCTTGACTTTGAATACTTATTTTGCCCAACTAACAAATAATTGTTTATGCTCAATACTCAACTTCTCGTACTTGTCAAGAGATTCATCATCCTCTGTGTCCATAGTACCTAGATAAATAAGGATCAGTACTTAAAAGGTTAAGTAACCCGCTCTAAATGCCAATTGTAAAATATGAAGGTCTATGATTTTGAAAATAAGTCTCACTTTTATGATGTTGTTAACAATGTTAAACAACACTGACTAACAATATCAACCAGAGTAAAATTTAGAATATGCAGCGAAAATAAAATTTAAGAACACGATATAGCAAATTCAGTTGACAAGTAAAAGTACTTGTGAACTTGGGTGTACAAACCCGAAAACTATATTACTTTATTGTTTTTCGATCAATACAAAAATATTAAGTAATATATGAAAACTAAAGTATCAAAACACATGATACTAAATACTTGTCGCCTAGGTTGAACAAGCTCTTCTCCGTTGGTCACGCAACTTCAAATAGCTTGTTGATCTCGAACAATGGCTCCAAGTAGTTTTTGTGTTCTTTCTCTTGCTTGTGCGTCTTGCGTCGTGCTATGCTATAGAAATCCGTGCGTCAAAGTCGTGTGCCAAGCTTAGTAATCCCTTGTCTTAAATAAACAATCCTAAATTTCTAAACTTGGTAAATAAGCATACTAAAATCTAAACACAATCTAGGAAATTAAAGTCATATAAATAAATTAGGAAACACAATCTAGAGTTCCTAAATATTTTTTGCCTAAGAAAAGCAAATAACAAAATAGGAATTATTGCCAAGGATAAATTTCTCAACAAAAATGAAAAGCTGGTGGAGAAGGATTGGGATTAGACGACCGAACTTTATTCCATCTTTCTAAATTTCGACAAAACTCCATGAGTCAACCTTTATCTATAACAGGTAAACAATAAATAACATTGCATTTGGTGAGTCGCAAGCTCGACAAATATGATCCAATACATCACCATTAATCTTGACATATTGTCATCATATGCATAAAATAAATGCATGTGTAATTCGTATTCTTTGACTGTTATGGACTAGTTAATGTCAAGAATAATTCATGATTACGATAATGGCCATGTCACTTTTTAATGCATATATAGTTGAGTTCGATGAACTCAAGGTAGCCGTGTGGTACTCTGTATTCAGAAATTATGGAAATTCTTTAATTCTATGATTCAAGGTCAATATTGGCCATAAAAATACTTCATTAATCTCTTATAAATGTATTTTCCATAATCACACATATTTCTGTATCAATATCATCCGTACAGATCACATAATCTAAATAAATAGCGATTTTATCAATAGAGCACATATCTCAATCTCATCAGAATATCACCAAATGAATTACACAAGCACAATAAAGCACATCTTTCAATCACCCAACTAAATAGTCAACATTTCATTCTGAACATATCAATTGTATAATCACACAAGTCAAATAACAAATTATAAGATTATACTTACAAGTGGTGCCCTTATCCGATGAATTCACCTATTTGGCCATTTCAACTTTTTTATTGGGATAATTTCATTTTTGGTTCATTATATTGGTCACTTTTCACAAAAGGTACGTGATGTTGGCCAACATAAAATCACGTCTTCTAAGTTGACAAATTCATCAAATAAGGTATATTTTATCACGTTCGGACCCAAATGCTGACGTGACATGATTATTTAATTTCTTATCATTTTTTATTTAATTCTAGATATTAAATGGAGACGAGAAATTATTTTTCATTTTTTAGATGATAAACCTATTATAATTGTGTATTATTATTATTATTATTAAATGAATCCACGAGAGGGTACTCTTTCATTTCATTTACTTATCGAAGACTCTTTTCAATTTATTATTTATCGTTAGAATTAGTAATAAGAAATTGTGTATGATTTGACAAGAATTTTGTAGTGCTTAGTAAAAAGTTTGCAAAGAAGAGAGTGGTTTAATTTGGGTTTGTGAAACCGATGACAATCCGAACGGTTTGTTCTTAGCACATGCTGCACCAAAACCTCCGAAAGCTACGTACACATTTACTTAGGGGATAAAAATTGGCGGGAAGGTAACTCAAAAGTTTTAAGACTTCCTCTCTCTCTCTCTCTCTTTTTCCTTTCACATTTTTTATTTTATTTTATTTTTTGTTATGATACGTAGAGGGTTGTGATTATTTCTCCGGAGGCTGGGTACGACCCTAAAGGAATGGATGAAATTCCGGTAATTATCGTTCGTATTATTTTAGTTTTGTAATTATCCCCTTATTCATCTACCAAACAAGCCCTTATATCTTGGTTTTTTGTATAATATACAATGGATGTTATGGACTTGCCGTTTCTGAAAGCATATTTGGACTCACTTTTTCATTTCTGAACGATAAGTTTAAAACCCGATTCTTGTTCATCGGCTTCTTTGTTTCTGAACGTATATTTGGACTCACTTCTTCGTTTTTTAGGTTGGGAGTCTTGTATTCTTGTTTTTGGTTCATTCAGTAACACCCTTTATCTTTAGACTACACAATAAAAAGAGGGCCGACAAAGAGTGCCGACCTTGGTCAAGTCGATTCCAACAAGCTCATGAAAGTCACCACGTTAGATCGCTACCTTAAATACCATGTCCAAGAATTCGAGAGGACCTTTATCGATAAGTTCCCCGCGTGCTCCATTGTGGCTAAAAAGCACATTGATTAGAGCACAACCATTTTGGACGTTCAAGGAGTGGTAAGCATATACGGGTGTTAATCTCTCCTAATTAAATTTAGAGATGATTAAAGAAATTGCCTAAAGGTTTAGTTTAATTACAAGACAATTTAGTTATCTATTATAATTAAAAATATCCCCTTGAAGTTTGTATTTGTTTCATAAATTACCTCCTCAATGGGGTGAATTATAAAATAGAAACATATGTCATTGGAGCATTTGTAATTTTGAAAGATTTTTGGGTCTTTTTGGTAATTAGACAGACATCAAGGGTACTTTTTATAATTAACCCTTTTTATAATTGGATAATATGTGCTTCTGTTTTGTTTTGTTTTTAAAAATAATATTTTCTTCTGATATGATCACTGCTTTTAAACACATGGATATCATGTAATATCAATGGACTTAGATTTTTATACAAGTCATGTTTTTGGTTTAGGGACTGAAAAATTTCAATAAGGCTGCTAGGGAACTCATTCAGCGCCTTCAGAAGATCGACAGTGATAATTACCCCGAGGTATACTAACTTTTTTTTTTTCATATTAATACTAATTTTTTTTTTTAATCTTGTTGATATTGATTTTTTATTTTTTAACATTCCTTTTCAGACCCTATGCCGCATCTACATTATCAATGCAGGGTCTGGGTTTAGGATGTTATGGAACACCATTAAGTCGTTCCTTGACCCGAAGACCACTGCCAAGATTCATGTAATTAAGCTACATTCCTCTCCCTTTTAGTACATACATTATCACATATCGATCGACTCAAGTTTCTGCGTAATGACGTTCAGGTGACTTTTGTTAACAGGTTTTGGGTAACAAGTGTTGGAAAATGTGGGCTCAAAATAAATTGCAGCGGAAAAAATATAAACACTCTTGTTTATTCTCTCAATCACACAATTATTAAATGAACTCTCTTATACAACTCATACAAAACTCATACTTGTAAATGAAAATTTACATGGCTATTTATAGGACTAAACTACATAAATGAAAACACACAACTAATCATGTAAAGGCACAAAATATGAAAGGACACATATGTTCATGAATGGACACTGTATCAAAAGTCACATCTATTAATTTAACCAAGAATCTAGCTTATATATATTCTTCAACTTTCAACATCCCCCGTTAAGCTTGATTCTCTCGCATTCCAAGTTTGTGCCTCAACTTTTCAAAAGTGTCGCGTTTGAGGGGCTTCGTGAAAATATCCCTCACTTGGTCTTCGGATTTTACGAACTTAATTTGAACATCTTTCTTAGCAATGCAATCTCTAATGTAGTGAAATCTTGTGTCAATGTTCTTGCTACGATCATGAAAAACAGGATTTTGTGCTAGTGCAATCGTTGATTTGTTATCGACAAATACTTCCGTTGATTCCACGTCACCAAGGTGAAGTTCTTTAAGCAAACTCCTTAACCACACAGCATGACAAACACTTGATGTTGCAGCAACATACTCAGCTTCACATGTCGAAAGAGTAACTATTTGCTGCTTCTTCGATGACCATGTGAATGCACATCCTCCAAAATAAAACACAAAACCACTCGTGCTCTTATGATCATCGGGATCTCCGACCCAATCGCTATCACTATATCCGAACAATTTCATTTCTCCAGTTTCTGGATAAAACAAACCAAAATTGATTATACATTTGACATAGTGAAGTATTTGTTTAGCCACTTTGAAATGATACTTTATAGGATTCTCCATATAACGACTAATGAGACCAACTGCATATAAAATATCGGGCCTCGTGCAAGTTAAATATCGCAAAATTCCAACCAAACTTTTAAACAAAGTTGGGTCGACACGATCTCTATTTATATCCTTTGAAAGTTTGGTCCCAGCATTAATTGGAATATTGGTCGGCACGCATTTCTCCATCTTGAATTTCTTTAAAATTCCATTTGCATAGCCTTCTTAGGAAATAAATATCTCATCTTTCTTTTGATGGACCTCAATTCCAAGATAGTATGCCATTAGACCAATGTCCGTCATCTCGTATTCTTTAGTCATCTATTGTTTGAATTCGTCAAACTGCTCCTCATTATTTCCTGTAAAAATAAGGTCATTGACGTACAAACACACAATCAACATGTTACCTTTATCATCAACTTTCACGTAAAGGGCATGTTCATGAGGGCATTTCTTAAATCCTTTCTCTATAAAAGTTTGGTCGATATGGTTATACCAAGCTCTTGGTGCTTGCTTCAAACCATACAACGCTTTCTTTAACTTCAACACTTTTCCCTCATGGCCTGGTAACAAGTAACCTTCTGGTTGATCTATGTAAACTTCTTCTTCAAGTACTCCATTCAAGAATGACGACTTCACGTCCATTTGATGAATTTTCCACTTCTTTTGGGCTGCCAACGAGATCAAAAAATGAATGGTTTCCAAACGAGCTACAGGGGCAAAAACTTCATCATAGTCAATTCCAGCCTTTTGTTTGTATCCTTTGACTACGAGCCTTGCCTTGTATTGTTCTATCTCTCCTTTTGAATTCTTCTTCACCTTGTAAACCCATTTGACTCCAATGGATTGTTGCCCTTTTGGAAGAGAAGAAAGTTCCCAAGTCTCATTCTTCTTAATTGCACTAATCTCATCATCCATGGCTTTCTTTCACTTTTGACTCTTTGACGCCTCTTCAAACTTTATGGGCTCAGTATCAGCAAACAAGCAGAACAAGTCTGGATTTTGATTGAGCTCGTAAATTTCTCTCAACGATCTTGTCTTTTGAGGTCTTCCGCTATTTGAACTCTCGCTTTCTGATGAAGGTTGATCACATGGGGGTGGCGATGGAGGACTCAAGGGCTCCATCGGCTCTTCTTCGACTTCTTTCGAAATAGATTCAAAAGGGTAAAATATATATTGCTCCTTATCTTGAGTACTCCAGTCCCAAGAACTCTTTTCGTCGAACACAACATCACGACAAAGCTTCCTTTTCTTCTCAATTGGATCATACAATTTGTAACCTTTCGATGCTTGATCATAACAAACAAAAATATATTTTTGGCTCTTCATATCAAGCTTGCTCCTGTTTTGATCTGGTATGTGTGCATGTGCAATACTACCAAATACTCGCAAATGTGAAATGCTTGGTTTAAAACCACTCCACTTCTCTTGTGGTGTTTGATCACGAACACTTCTTGTCGAACTCTTGTTGGACAAATAAACAACACATTCCACAGCTTCTGCCCAAAATTATTTTGGCAAATCTTTGCTCTTCAACATGCATCGAACTATATTCATAATTGATCGATTCTTCCTTTCCGCGACACCGTTTTGTTGTGGAGAATAAGCAATGGTAAGAGATTTTCGAATACCATTCTCTTCACAAAATTTCTGGAACTCCGTTGAAGTGAACTCGCCTCCATTATCCGACCTTATTGCCTTAATTTGATAATCACTTTTCTTTTTTACTAGAGACTTGAACCTTTTGAAGGTTAAAAACGCCTCTGACTTGTTCTTCAAAAAAAAACACCCAAGTCTTTCGACTAAAATCATCAATGAAGGTCAGGAAATATCGATTGTTTCCCTTCAAGACATCATTGACAAATCTGATCAGGATGATTTATCACGGGTAGTCCTCCCACTAACTTTTTGGACGACATCATCCTCAATCCACCAAAATTTATGTGGCCGAGCATTAAGTGCCATAACCAAGACTCGTCTTCAAAACACGTTTTCAAGCACTTTGCCATGTCGTGCTGAATTTTCAACATGAACATTCTATTATTTGACATTTGTACCTTGGCTATCAACCTCGCTTCAGAATTCCTTAGGTACAAGCTTTGGCCCTTAATGTGCACGTCGTACCCTTTTTCGAGCAATTGCCCAATACTCAAAATATTTGCTTTCATTCCAGGTACATAGTAAACATTTTCAATGAATTGGTGTCCGCCATTCTTCAATCGAATGAGAATTCTTCCTTTTCCTTGGATGGTGATTTTTGACATATCACCAAATGTGGTATTTCCGGCAACAGTAGCATCAATGTCAACGAACATGTGCTTCTCCCCGCACATTTGATTACTCGCACCCGAGTCGAGGTACCACGAAGTATACTCTTCTTCGATTGACGCTTTCAATGCCAACAACGATTGATCAGAATCTTTTTCGACAAGATGAGCCTTTTCAAAGTTAGACTCATTTTGGTACTCCGAAGCATAGTTCCCAAACTTGTGACAATTATAACATTCAACATGTTGCTTATTTTGATGCGATTAAATCCACCTCTTCCGCGAGTTCGTGATTGACGAGATTCCGATTGTGACTCTTCATTTTTGTATGAACTTTGTTCTTCTTGACCTCGTTCACGTCCACGACCGTGCCCTTGTCCATAACCACGACCTATACCACGACCACGATATCCAAAGTTACTAGATTTATGTTGGTCGGAATTGATCGTCATTGCTTGAAGGAATTGATCGACTTCCGGTTCTATCGTTCGTCTTTTTAATTTTTCTTCATGCACTTGTAATTTTCCGAGCAACTCATTCAAATTAAGGGTCTCGACATCATTCGACTCTTCAATGGCTATTACAATGTAGTCGAATTTCTGCAAAAGAGATCGAAGTACCTTTTCAACAACTCGCTTTTCTTCTAACTTTTATCCATTGCTTTCGAGTTGGTTAACAACTATCACAACTCTTGAGATGTAGTCGGAAACTTCTTCGGACTCTTTCATCTTCAAGGACTCAAAATCTCCTCGTAGGGATTGGAGTCGAACTTTCTTAACTTTGTCGATGCCTTTGAAAGCATTGTTAAGAATATCCCACGCTTGCTTTGCAGTGGTTGCTTGTGAAATCTTCTCAAAATTGTTGTCATCCATGTCGAGCAGAATTATAGAGAGAGCTCTTTGATCTTTTACCTTGGCTTCCTTTAAGGCTTTTCTTTCGGCTTGGCTTAAAGTAGCGGGATCTTGTGAAAAACCATATTCTCTTTCAATGGTTTCCCAAACATCTTGTCCACCAAGATATGTCTTCATTTGAATGTTCCATCGACTGAAATTATCTTTTGAGAGCTTTGGAAATGGGAATGCTCCACTTGCGGCCATCATCTTTTTAGAGAATCGAACCTTGCTCTTGATACCACTTTGTTGGAAAATGTGGGTTTAAAATAAATTGCAGCGGAAAAAATATAAACACTCTTGTTTATTCTCTCAATCACATAATTATTAAATGAACTCTCTTATACAATTCATACAAAACTCATACTTGCAAATGAAAATTTACATGGCTATTTATAGGACTAAACTACATAAATGAAAAGACACAACTAATCATGTAAAGGCACAAAATATGAAAGGACACACATGTTCATAAATGGACACTATATCAAAAATCACATCCATTAATTTAACCAAGAATCTAGCTTATATATATTCTTCAACTTTCAATAACAAGTACATGAGCAAGATACTTAGAGATCATTGATACTAGGTAATATTGTTGTTGAAATAAAATAAAGTTTATTGTCCTTAGATTTTGGTAATATTAATTACAAGACTGACCCTGAGTTGTAATCTCCTAACAAAATACATAGAAGTTTTTTTTTTTAAAGGGAGGTTAGACTGAGTCTTAATTTTAAGGTGTTAATTGTAATATTTCTCTTAATTTTTTTATGAAATTAAAAATCATGGGGGTAGTTTATGTGCTTATCCGCTCATAGAATCAAATATAATATATATATATATATGTGTATATATATATATGTATATGTATGTATGTATGTATATGCGTACGCGTGTGTGTTAAGTGGGTATATGTAGCTTTAAATATAGTTGTTCTTCTTCTCTGTAAATAAGCTAAACCTCAGGGGAGATTTTTGTAATTAAAGTAATTCTCTTATTATTAGTGCATGTATCATTTTATCTGTTTTGCTCTTTTTATCAGTGAGCTCCCAAAAATAAGAATACAAAAACAATATGTTGCTTCGTAATGAGTGGTGAATATGTATTGCTGAGCGGTGCTCGCAAACAAGAAGTCTCTTACTTCTTCATTGGTAACTGAATCTTTTTTTTCCCTTCTTCTAATGTATATTTATTCTTTTTTAATTAAGTTTGTCGAAACGTTACTCTGGATTATTCTCCTTTGTTATTGATATGGATATCCAATGTTGAATGAACAATTGTGTGACCTTATTTGATTTTTCTTTCAAGCTTTGATGCCATGAATGATTTATATGTCACTGCTCTTCCTTTTAATGTGCAGGAATATTACGTCAAGTTGGTCTCACGGCCTCAAAGGATTAGACACGGGTCAATTGTAAGTCTTGGTTCTTTATTCATTAGCGTCAATTAGACACGTCCACTTGGATTGCTTCTCTTCAAAACATCCTATTGGTATAAACCTAAAATAAAGCTTGCAAGCAATTCTACTTCTGATGAACACTTAGATTTGCTTCATCGATGCATGTAATTACTGACCAGTTATTTAACTAATTCCTTATCCCTGGTTTTTATACTCATCAACTTTGACTGTCAAATTTCAATGTATGTTATCCGCATTGTAGGTTAGTTCTAGTCTTCCTGTAATTTCAACTATAAATCATATCATTCCATCTTGAAACCTAATCTTTTGCATCGTGGGAAGTTTGAGTGGTAAGCTTTTTGCTTATTTTAACTATATAACCTCCTCTTCCCCCATTTGTTTTTAAATTATAAATTTTTTTTTTTGTTATTAGACTAAAATTCAGGGTAGCTTTTGTAATTAACTCATTTTTTAATTTATTGGCTACAAAATCTCATATTGTTCTGACTTAAAATTCATATTTGATCTCAAATCCACGAGATGATCTCAGTGGGATGGATGTAGCTAGAAAGGCATGTACACTTTCTCTGCCCAATTTATGAGAGATTTCCATAAAAGAATTCCTTTTGATTTAAAAGTGATAATAATATACGACTATTATTAGTTAGAGGCGGGATAGCCATGCACATCACA
Source organism: Phtheirospermum japonicum (assembly GCA_014905375.1). Lineage (NCBI taxonomy): Eukaryota > Viridiplantae > Streptophyta > Magnoliopsida > Lamiales > Orobanchaceae > Phtheirospermum > Phtheirospermum japonicum. The sequence continues at coordinate 975,193 of BMAC01000409.1, forward strand.
TTCCTTGTGAAAATGTATTAATTATGTAATTGAGATATATTCCTTTTTTCTCTAAAAAAATTTAGGCGCCGATCCTTGCTCGACTTATTAAACATCGCATTAACATGGACAACATTATGGTTATTAATTATCTACAGTATCATTTTTTTCAAGTATCTCACATTATATTTTACCTTACAAAGAATTAAATTAATTATCTGCAGAATCACTATTCTGGTGTATATCATGACTTCTAAGTTGGAAATATAGTTCATTTTTAATGACTTGAAACCATACTAGATGATTTGCGATGTTGATTTGGGTTTTGGATTATTTGTTTTGCATGTTGATTTGGAAAGAATTGCCAAGGACACGCATGGTTATGTTGGTGCCGATTTAGCTGCTCCTTGCACCGAGGCTGCTCTTCAATGCATCAGGGAGAAGATGGACGTGATCAACTTAGAAGATGATTCGATTGATGCGGAGATACTAAACTCCATGGTTGTGACCAATGAGCATTTCCAGACTGCTCTTGGAATAAGCATTTGTTTCTTCTTCTTCTTCTTCTTCTTCTTCTTCTTCTTCCTCTTCCTCTTCTTCTTCTTCTCCTTATTATTATTATTATTATTATTATTATTATTATTATTATTATTATTATTATTATTATTATTATTATTATTATTATTATTATTATTATTATTATTATTATTATTTGTATCTGATTTTCTGTATTAGTTGAAATTAAGTAATGTTGATAGTTGACAATGGTTTTTGAGGACTGGAAAATAAGAATGAACAATATTTATTATTGAATTTTGGTGTCTACTCTGGTGATATAATTAATATATTCATAATATTTATTATTAGTGATTTTGGTGTATTCCTGCTTTCATTTCAGTTTTATTTTTATTTTTTGAGAATATTTTAGAAGGTAACTTTTGTACACCCGTTCTAGAAACCATACTTCTAGAAGGTATTTTTCAATATCCGTTCTGGAAAATAGACTTTTTAGAACGTATATTTTGAAATCCGTTTTAAAATATAGACTTTTTAGAACGTATTTTTAAAATTCGTTCTTGAAAAAAGACTTTCTGGAAGGTAAGTTTTGAAATTCGTTCTGGAAAACAAACATTTTAGAACGTATGTTTTGAAATTCGTTCTAGAAAATAGACTTTCTAGAAGGTAAGTTTTAAATCCGTTCTAGAAAACAGACTTTTTAGAACTGACTTTTAAAATCTGTTCTAGAAAGTTGTTCCTAGAACGGGTTTGATGAATAAAGGACTGGAAAGACGACTTTTTAGAACAAGTATAAAACTTTTTAAAACGGGTAAATAACCGTTCTAGAAGGTCTGACTTTCTAGAATGAATAAAAAATAACCGTTCTAGAAAGTTAGACTTTCAAGAAAAACTGTATCTAGAACGCTTTAAAATCCGTTCTAGAATGACTTTTTTATCCGTTTTAGAATGTCCCTGTTGCACTAGTGGTCGTCGCTTGTTTAAGTCAGAGATGGTATGGTTTTATAGCTTTATGGTTATGGGATGACGCTTGTTTAGGTCAACGATGGTTTGTATCAATATGGTTGTATGGTTATGAAATGGGATGATGGTTTTATTAGGTCTACAATGGTTTATATGGAATGGGCCGATACTTTTATTAGGTAGGCAATGATTTTATGGTTTTATGGGCCGATGCTTGTTTAGATCGGAGATGGTATGATTTTATGGTTTGTTTTTATGGTTAGGGGCCGACGTTTGTATAGGTCGGCAATTGTTTATGATATTTATGGTTGTGGGTTGATTCTCGTTTAGGTCGATGATGTGTTTAAGGTTTATGATTTTATGGGTTTATGTGCTTTTGTTGTTAGAAAAGGTTTGTCGGGATTAATGGTTATAGAGCGATGTTTAAGTAATAAGGGAAATGGTCTTATGACTTTATATGGATTAAATGGTTTATGGTATTATAGTTTTCATGGTTATTAGGTGACACTTGTTTAGGTCGGAGATATTATATAATTATACTGATATGGTTTAGAACATGGGGGACTAACTATTTTATATTGTCTAGTAGGTGTGGCCTAATGGGTTTATTTGGTTATGTGGTTATATATATTTTATTATTATTATATGAGTTAGTTGGTTTATTTGATTTATTTAAGTTTGGTATGGCTTAGTTCATTTGATTTGGTGTTATATAGTTTGGTTGGTTTATGAAGCTATGGGTTGGTGCGTAGGTCGGAGGAGTGAATCAGGGCTTAAGGATAAGGCTATGGGTATGGATACGGTTGGCTCAACCTATTTTAGGTAGGTAAATGGTTTATGATTAGGGTATGGAATAATTCTTTGGTCGACTTGTTTTAGGTCAGACAAATAATATCTTGGCCGACCTGTTTTAGGTCGGTTAAATAGGTATTTGGGCGACCTATTTTAGTCGGATAAATGGTTTTGGCCGACCTATTTTAGTTCGGATAAATGATTATTTAGCCAAACTGTTTTAGGTCGGATAAATGGTATGTGATTATGGTTTTTGTTAAAATATAGTTTCAAGAATACGTGATGTTTATAAATAATGTGTGAATTGCTGAGAATGAAGTATATAAATATGATCATGTTCTATTACCAGAAATCTTTATTTTTTATATACTACTTGATTTCGTACCTCAATCAGCTAGAATATTGGGAATTAGCTGATACGACATCAAATGTTGGCATAGTAAGAAAACTGATAAACACGTGGCTAATATGGCAAAATATGGTTTTTGGGCCCCGGCAGGTCGATAACATGGAAATAATAAGGTTTTATACTTATTATGAAATTATGAAAAGTAAGAATCCTAATATAAGAATTTTGCTAATTATGGAGATTAGGTAAAATAAGGAGATTTAATCCCATCTTATGAAGGAATCCTATTGGTTGGTGGATAAGTCTAAATAATCTTATAGGTAGGGATTCAAGCTCTTATTTTAATAATTTCAATTATCATGGATCATGAAGTTCATTTATTTTATGGGGAATTATTCTCTCTTTTTATACAATTAATATGATTACTGACTTAAGTATCAGAGGGTCTACGTTGGGGCTGTTCGGCTTGTGCTTTGTGTAGGTCGTTCGTGGTGAAGAAGGCAATTCAGACGATCCGACCTCTTTCTTAGTAAGCCAATACTTTTTGTTAGACTCAGTGATGGTTCGGCCGAGGTTTTGGAGGTTGTAACTAAGTGTAGTTTTTTAAAATTGAAATTGGCTTTTGATGTTGAGAAATATGAGAGGTTGGAGAATAACTGTAAAGGAAACGGACAGTTCTTTGTGTCTGGAATGTTGGAGATCTTGGTGAATTGGCCAAATCCTTGGAATGAAACTCTTGGGTGATGGCCAAGTCCTTGGGCCTGAGTAAAAATCAATTATACAAATGGACTCCTAAATGGGTTGAAACAATTGAACGTAAACAATGGGCTTTTGAAGTCTTCAAACAAAGAACAAAGAAAACTATTAAATGGCTTTGGCTATCTAATAGGTAAAATAATAATAAGTAATAATATTAATAACTTTGAATAGTTTAAGAAAAGGATATATATATATATATATATATATATATATATATATTTAAAATAAATTTATTAATTCAATATAAAAAATGAGATTAAAATAATTGGATTTATGGGAATTTCAGATAAATTATGACTATTTTTAAAATTATGTAGAAATTAAATAGACAATAAGAGTCACTTCAAAAATGTATTACGTGTTTCATTTGAAAACGAAAATGGCTAAATAAAATTAAAAGGTTTTGGGAATTGAATAATAAGTTTAAGTTGTGTCATGGAAGAAACAAATAAATAAATAAATAAAACCAATTAATAGATTAATAAATCAGTAAAATAGAAATAAAATCTTGGGTGTTACTAGATATATGCACATATTCACTTTATAATATGGTTATTATATATTATTAATTCATCTTTACATGAGCATTCATTTCTAATGTGAATATAAAACTCAAAACTCAAACTATACATGTTGATTAACAGGGGCAGATTTAGATTTCAAAGTTCGGGGTAGCCGCGTATATCACAAAAATAATTATGGTATATTACATAATAAAAAATAATATATGTAGTTAAAAAATGGAAATTCAAAATTAATAATAACAATTAGTCTAATACATAAGACCAAACTTTATGAAATATATATCATATACAACTCTCTAATAAAAAAAATTACGTTCCTATGATTTTTAAGTTTTTAATAGTATATCCTCACATTTCTATTCGTTTTCCTTTTTTAATAGATATATTAAATCATTTCAAAGAAGATTAAAAAAGTGGACACAAAAAGAAAAGAGAGAAAGGACACACACACACAAAAAAAAACATACTTGAACCATGCAAAAGAAAAGACAACAAAAGATTTAGGACAAGAAGGCAGTTACGGCTTGAACCATGCACCTCTCGGTTAGAAAAAGTTTATTCTAACCACTTCACCAACATCTTTTAATGTATATAAGTTGAAACATAATATTATATAACCAAAATAAAAAAAATACATAATTAAACTTTTGAAATTTGTTGCAGGGGCCATGGCCACCCCAACATTGGTTGTAGATCCGCCCCTGTTGATTACAAACATTATGAAATATGCTACAAAATAACTTAATCATGATAATAGAATGCAAGGTTTTAGTTTATCAAAATTTTCCCTCTCTTAAAAAGATTTTCACCTCAGAAATTTGCACTTGGGCTGGTAAACAACCATGGGTATTGTTCTTTCATGTGTTGTTTCGTGTCCCATGTAACTTCTTCACTAGAATGATCTTTCCATAGCATTTTCACAAGTGGGATCATTTTATTTCTAAATTGTTTCTCTTCGTACCCAACTATTTCAACAGGTTCTTCAATATAACTCAAATTTTCATTAATTTCGATCCTTTCATCTCTGATAATATGTGATGGATCTAACCTATACCGACAAAGCATACTAACATGGAACACATTATGAATCTTAGATAGGTCAGGAATCAAGGCAAGTCTATATGCCAGTGGTCCAACTTTCTCACGTATCTCATACGGTCCAATATAACGAGGACTCAAATTACCTTTCTTTCTAAATCTAAAAATGCCTCTCCAAGTAGAAACACGCACTCTATCTCTTGTCTATGCTGATCAACATAACTCTTCTTCCTATCTTGAGCCATTTTTAGACGCCTCTTAATTATTTTTACATTTTCAATAATTTCTTGAATCAGATCTGAAACTTCCAATAGTCGCACTTCTTCATCCAATAAATCGGACTCCAACATTTCCTACCATACAATGCTTCATAAGGTGCCATGCCAATATTACTATGATGCTAATTATTATATGAAAACTCCATTAATTCAATTTACTCATTCCAAGAGCCTTTCAATTCAAGAACACATGCTCGAAGCATATCTTTTGAAGTCTATATAATTCTCTCTAACTACCGTCGATTTTTGGATGAAAAGTTGTACTAAGATTTAACTTCTTACTCAAAGCTTGTTGTAAGATACCCCAAAATCTAGATTTAAAACGAGGATCTCAATCTGAAATAATAGATATAGGTACACCATGTAATCTAACAATTTCATTCACATACCTTTTTGCTAGATTTTCAAGGGTAGAACCCCATCAATGGTAAGAAGTGAGATGATTTTGTAAGTCAACAAAAATTAACTAAAACAACATCGTTTTTCCTCAGTGTCAATGGCATGCCATAAATAAAATTCATAGTAAAATTCTCCTACTTCCAAACTGGAATAGATAATGGATGTAATTTGCCGATTAGTGATTGATGCTCTGTTTAATTTGTTGGCAAGTTAAGCACTTTGAAACATACTCAGCTAGGTCTTTCTTCATTTGAGGCCACCAATAATGACTTTTCAATGACTGATACATTTTTGTTCTACCTGGATGCATTTCCTAAGGTGCAGTATGAGCTTCTTTTAATATATCATGTCTTCTTTCAAGATTGTGACATAAATGAATGTGTTGCTCCTGGATGAACAAAGTATAAGCATTAATACCAGAAATAGAGATATTACCAGTTACTACAATTGGTGTATCTTTAGCCTCTTTTTGTGCCATAGAAACCACTCGAGCATGAGCTTGTTGCCTACTTGCATGGCTTTCCTCTTCCAGTACCAAACTTTCCTTGACCCTTACCTCTACTAGGATGAAACCGCTAAATTTTGTTTACTGCACTATAGGTTCTTCACGTGGTTTTGTGGGATTCTTTGCTATGTGACAAGGCACATCTAAAATCCTTTCTTGTAAGAATTATACACTCTCCATAGTGATTCCACCCGCAATGAGTACAAGTGGGAAATCATTTGTGTAGAATTCACTCTTACTAGCTGATTTGCAGCTTTGAAATAATCAAACATAGAACTAACTTTAAATCCCCTCCGTTAAGGCCCAGTGAACTCCCTCTTATTTTTAAATCCCTGAATTTCATCAATTTATTCCTTTTTTACTATTTAGATTTTGTCTTGACCCAGTCTCTAATTTCTCTACGTGTATTACTGAAGCTTTCATTTTGCTATATAACTCAAAATCATAAGGTGTAATATGGTTGCGGATAGAAAATCAAAGTCCAGACTCAAATCTAGTACATATCTTCCTTTCTATTGATACCATATGAGGGGCATAGTGAGAAAGTTTGTTCAAGAGTAACTCATACTCGACAACTAATGAGTTCCCTTGCTTGAGCTCAAGGAATTCTTTTTCTTTCTGATCTTTATAAATCTATGGAAATATGCATCATGAAATGCTCGTACAAAATCATTATAAGTCAATGCAGGTTGTAGCACAATACTATGAGGTATAGTCTCCCACCAACCGTAAGCATTTCCCTGAAGAAGTGACACTGCATAATCAAACTTTTCTTCAGGGGCACATTTCATCAAATTAAAAACCCTCTAAGTTCGCTTCAACCATGTTTCTGCTTCAGTTTGATCTGTAGTACCCAAAAAATCAATAGCTCCCAATTTCCTCAATTTATCATACCTTCGTTCGTGTAGTTCGTTGGGGTTTAATGGTGGATATACAAAGTGAGCAAGTATTCCATGTACATGATGCGAGGATGAATGAAAAGTGTGTGACTCTTGCTCGGATGCTCTTTCCCCTTCGTGAATACTTTTCTCATCATTATATATAAGTGCTTCTTGACTAAAAACCTTAAAATGTGACACACAATAAACTTATACAAATGCATAACTTGAATGATAGTGTGGATATCATGTAATGAGCTACAAAAGCCATACCTGGTCACTGATAACAATAAAATGTAACACCCTTATCCTATAACACGTGTTTACGTCATAATATAATACTAATAACTCTCTAGAGGTATAATATTATTTAAAGTATTTAACATTCGGTTAAATCATCTTCTATTTTATCACATGAAACATCAAGAATGTTCATAACACCGATTACAAAAGAGTATACTAATTACATATTTATACAAGTAGAAGTAATAGTATAATGAAACGCGAAAGCCTATATCCCGTTATAAATATATCCGAAATTCCTAAATGATATGAAAATGATGAGTTGAGGGAGAAGTACTAGGATCAGCTGACCGACCTTGTTCCGTCTTTCTAAATCTTATCAAAACTCCACAAGTCAACCTTTAATCTACAGCAGCTAAAATAAACAACACTGCATTAGGTGAATTGCAAGCTCGACAAATATAATCCTATAACAAGTTATTTAACATCACATAAACATGACATCACCATTAATCTTTACATATCATCCATATATGCATAAAATAAATACACATCTAATCTGTATTCTTATACTATTATTCACCAGCTAATGCCGAGAATAATTCGTGATCATGATAATGGCCATGGCACTTTGTAATTCATACATATGTGAGTTCGATGAACTCAAGGTAGCCATACGGTACTTTGTATCTAGAAATTATGGAAATTCCGTAATTCTATGGTTCAAGGTCAATATTGGCCATAAAGATATTCCATTAATCTCTGATAAATGCACTTTCCATAATCACACATATTTCTATATCAATATCATACGTACAGATTATATATTTAAAATAAATAACCTTTTTTTTATCAATAGAGCACATATCTCAGTCTCATCACAATATCACCAAATGAATCACACAATCACAGTAAAGTGTCCATGTGGGTGAATAGATATATACATATATGCTATATATACACATATATTCACTTTATAATATGGTAATTATATATTATTAGTTCATCTTTATATGAGCATTTATTTATAATGTTAATATAAAAAAAATAAAAATTCATCTATACATACAAAAATTATGTAATATGTGAACTTAATCGTGATAATAGAATGGAAGGTTTGGGTTATCACAGAGCGAGGCTAAAACACTTTTTAGATTCCTCACACTTTATGCCCCTCGCTTACTCTATTGTCTAACAACAGTCTAAACAACCTAAACAAAGTATCTAACCATGTCACTTTATCAAGGTTCACATCATTATCAATCAACACGACTAAAATCATATTCACAAGCAAACATACGGAGCAAGGACCCCCCCCCCCCCCCCCCAACACACACACCACCCACCCACACACGCTTAAACCATGTAATGCCCTCATTGCACATAAAATAAAACAAAATGCAATAATAGTTAAGGGAGAGAGATACGCCCTTATAATCATGTTTATGAAGAAGATAAAAGACTTGTACATAAGTAACAAACATAAATGTATAAAAGAAATTATTTTTGAGAATTTTCTATTTTTTATTAATTTTTAAAATATTTTTTTAATAAAAATGAAAACAAGAGACTAAAGACTCAAACATAAAAGAAAATCATCAAAATATATAAAAAGAAAAATATTATTGTGAGTTTTCAAATCTTCTAAATTTTTTGGGTTTTTGAAAATTTAAATTTTTTTTGTATTTTTTATTTTGAAAAAAAGGTAAAAGTAAGGATGAAAATGTTTTAGAAAATTTTGAAATATAATTTTTTTTGGGATTTTTGTACTCTTTTTTCTTTAAGTCGGGTCGGGTCGGGGTTGATGTTGAGACCGTCGATTAGGCATCGATCGATGGGCTGTCAATAGGGAGGACAAGATATTTATGTCGATTCTCTGTCGATCGATGGACGGGCTTGCACCGATTGACGATTGATCATCAAGTGACTGTTAGGGTCTCATTTCCTCTACTTTTCCGCTTCTGCTAGAGAAAAAAGTCCAATTCTTCAAAAATTGCCCCGGACATGCAAAACAGACCTCCAACCTTGACAATTTCTCCAAAAGAAATTCAAAAGAAGGGAAATGAAAAATGAGGACATTGGTTACCTCCTAAGAAGAACTTTTGTAACGTCTAAAGCTCGACGACCTATAATGAGTGATGTCATCCGAGATCTAAGAAGAGGTGACGATCATGCCACAACTTAGTGTTCTCCAAGAGTAAGAATGGGTGATGATTATCCCTAAGGCAGGCACGACAAGCAAGTTACAGGAGGAGATAAATGAAAACTTCAACTTGATTTGGAGGCCGGAAGCAAGAGTAGTCGATCACCAAGAAAAGACTGAAAGTCAATGGGAGTGTAGAGTGAGGTTCGACCATCAGAGTAACTAGAGAGTTTATCAAACAAGAAAACTCGTCTTTGACCAACCCATGCTCCTTCATTTCTTGGATCACCACCTTAACGCTCTCAAAAGCACGTAATGTAATATCCAAGAACATGGGAAGTGAGTTAGAAACCTTCTCAACTATCCCTTCCACCACCTCAAACTCAAGATTCAATAATGCATCAGGTAGAGCTACAAAAGGCTAAGTCATCTCGAATTCCTCCAAAATTAGCTCAAATTCATCACCCTCACAAAGATCAAGTAAGCTCGAATCTCCAACGTCCTCTAGGACCTCATAAAGGTAACACCACTACACTCTAGTTCATTACTTTGTCAAAAAATCATAAGAGGGGTGATGCACATATCCTATTCCTCAACCTGAACCTATTTATACACCTCTTATAAATGAGCATTCATCTTGAATCACCAATAACAAGGATGGGCTCCACCACATTAAAAAATGGCACCTTGTCAAAAGTAAGTCGTTTCACCTCATCACCATCATGCTATTCATAAGTTTCCACTTGATTTTCATGCATCATTACCACAATAATGTATTCCATTTGGTTGGAGTGCTCTTCTCAATTTTTAGAAGCCAAGGATGCTTCTAATATAGTGTTTATGTTGCGAAGAGTATCTTCAAAACTCGGCAAAAATTTAAGAGGTGGATGTGGATGTTCACACCCAATCGAGTAAGGATCATAATCGAGTGGGACATCGAGGCTAACTTGTTGTTTGTGGTGGGGAGGAGGATGTGGGGTATAATATAATAGCTTTGGTAGTAGGGAGTCAAGGTAGGTGGAGCAAAAGAGTCGTATCTTGGATAAAAATAGTTGGAGTTCGGTGGACCATACAAGTTATAGCTCGAGTAGAAAAAGTAGGAGGTAAGAGGAGCCAATGAATCATTATAATTTGGATTATAGAAATCGAGAGGTGGGACATAAGGATCAAAACTTGGATCGTAGTTATCAGGTGGAGCAAAGGGATCATTGTGGCTTGAATTGTATGAATTCGTAGACGGGGCCCATTTATCACTCCATTGGTGATCTTGAGCTTCATATTGAGGGGAATAGAACGTCCCCATGAACTGATGATAGACCCTATCCCATGTTTGCAAGGAGTCAGGTTCCAAATTCATCAATCGTGTTCTTGCCCAATTCTTTAACGTGTAGACAAAGAGTTGCATCTGGTGAGGCCTTGAAGAGGGAAAGTTCGGGTGATGGCATCATACTTGTGAATGAAATTAAGATGATCCTTTCTCGGGAACCCAAGTAAAACTTTGACTAGTTCAGAGTAGAGATTGTTAAGATCATTCTCTCGTATTGTGGGGCTAAGTGAAATAACCATTCCAGGGGCTCGAGGAGTAGAAGGAACGCCACGTGGTTGAGGTGCTCAACACTTGGATAATAATTTTCTCTCTCTCCCTATTTTTTATCCTCGAATATTGAAGGTTTGCAGTTAAGGTCATCGATCTACATTGTACACACAACACTCAACAAAAGAGATAAAATGTACCGGTGGTAGATAATAAAATGAAGAAAAAAGAAAATCAAACATGAACAAGACACAATAACAAAACAAATAAAAATATTGCACAAAAGTCATGAAGAACGAACATAAAATCATGACCTTTAGCCTTCCCCGACAATGACGCCAAATATTTGAAGTGATCTTACACACACTATTTTTTCTAACAAAAGATTGAGGATCGTCCGCAAGAGAACGTAGTCGATCGTAGCGCAATGATTTGAATCAATTCAAATATCACAAGGAAGACTAATTGGAAGTTCTCTATGTTTGAATCACGAAAACAAAAATAAAGAAAAATCTACACTAAACATACAATAAAATATTGGGTTTTTGGCTTCTAGCAACTAAGACGATAATTTGAATGACGTGAAATGAAATCAATGACTTTAAGAAGATCAATAAAATGGGGTCAATGGTTCTAAGCTAGTCTCTATGACCAATTGGCAATTTATCTAACACTTAATATACAAACCGAGTTTGTCAATCTCGATTCTCAATTAAACACCCTATAATTATCAATTGATGGTTCTAAACTCATTTATACCCTAGACCCGTAAATTCTAAACTAAAATCATCATGAAATTTAAGAACATAAACTAAGAGCATGCATGAATATAATTAAATGAATAAGGAAATCAATAATTCAAGCTAGTAAAATCCTATAATCTTAATTAAAACTAGAATTAAATTAATTCAAGCATGGGAGGGACAGTATATTTAATCTACTCTTGAATATGATAAACAAGTTAATCCTACATATCTACTAATCTAAAAGCTACTCTATACTACGAGTCAACTGCAAGCTAAATGTGGTTAAGCCCATTTGCTCTATACTACCAACTACCTAAAGCATGCCAAAAGAAGTAAAAATCTTTAAAAGGAATAAGAAGGAAACAATGGTAGAAATTGAAAAGTTCATAAATAACAAGAAAAGTTTAAACATCTAAACTACAAACCAAACATGAGAGAATAAATTACTTCAAGCATTCTTAGAAAATACAAAGAAAATGCAAGAGAACATGAATTGAAATTTACCCTAGGTAGAAAGATCTTCAAATATTGAAACACAAAAGACGGAATGTTACACAAAGTACAATAAGATTCTTCCACACTACAAAACTAAGCTAATCAAAGTGCTAAGATAAAACTCTACAAGATAATCTAACTAGAGATTTCAGGCTAACTAAGGATTATCAGTGCTTTAAGGTGAAAAGGACAAAAAGTAGAAGCTTGAGATCTCAAACTCTAAGGGGTTCAAAGGCTACAAAAATGCAATTGGGTGGATAAATTTATATAGGGTGAAAGTGGGGGTGAAATGGTAATTTTGTCAAAAAGGACAAAAATGGCCTCCGTCGATCGACCGTTGATCCACCGTCGAGATGGTGTCTCTACGGTAGAAAAATATGTGCATGTCAATCGACGGTGGCAGACAATACTTGGTCCGTCAGTCGACGCTGTGCGGTTAATGCATGAGGAAGGGTCGCATCAACTGACCACTGATTAGGTGTTGATCAATAGTTTTGCTTCATGGGCTCGAGTTATCTTTTCATCAAATTGAGCCAGTTAGGATCTTGGGGAATGCGCTTGGGCCCGTTTGACTGTCCAAAAACCAAGAATGAATGATTACATGCATTTTGATCGTTAGGTTCATCTTGATTTAGTTGATAGGTTTACAGACTAGTTTAATTGATCATCTATGACGATGTGTAGAGCTCATAACTTTTGCATCACAAAGAATGAATGATTACATGCATTTTGATGCGTCTTACTTGATACCTAAGTTTCACTTTATTATTATTGATCACACAATGGAGAATGTGAAGAAAGGGAGTACCATAGTACAACCAGGTTGATATGTGAAATAAGTAGGGGTTCAGGTATTTGCTTAGGACGTTGGAATTAGTTAGATCGTTCGTTCTTTCACTTGTTGGTTCGCATGTAACATTCTTTTGTTGATATAAATGAATGAGAATTATTTTTTAGTGATTACGATTGCAAATATAATTATTTAAGTATTTTGTGTGTGTAATCATAATGAATTACCAATGATTGGGCTTTCGAATACCAACACTAAAAAGTATTGACCTAATGTAATCCTATATTTAATTAAAAATATAACATTATTACTTTTGCAACAAAAAGTGTCACTTTTTCACTAAAAGATATCACTTTGACACATTATATTCTAATTAAATATTTAATTTGAAAGTGTGCATATATATTATAACTTTGTGTATATATATAATCATTTTTCCGCTAAAAAGTGTCACTTTTGCATATTATAAGATTCATTTTTTGTGAACACTTTATGAAAAATATTTGTGCACAGAACTTTGTCACTTTTCCACTAAAAAATATTTGTATATTTCACTTTGTGCATAGATTTTCACTACTCCGTTAAAAACTCCACTTCTGCGTATTATAAGATTCATTTTTGTGTGAACACTTTATGAAAATATTAGTTACTTGTGTAATGAACTGTGTCACTTTCCACTTATTATTGTCCCATTTTCACTAAAAGGTGTCACTTTTACGCATTATATCTTAACCAGTCATTTAGCTTAAAATATAATAATTTTGAGTAATGCACTTTCATATATGTTTTTTTTAGTATAATTTAAAGTATGGAAAATTTCTCTTTAGTTGTAAGTTTTATTGTTTAATATAGACAAATAAGATATATTTCCAGCAAAAAATGATACTTTTAGAGCCAAAAGTGATACTAATATTGGAAAAGTGATTGTGTTATATTTTAAGATAAATATTTGATAACAATATAATATGTTAAAGTGACGTTTTAGTGCAAAAGTGACACTTTTAACTAGAAAAGTGACAATACTAATTATGAAAATGTGGCACTATTATTTATTTTAAATATTTGATTACAATATCATATGTTGTAAAGAAGTGACTACTTTACTTTTGTATACTAGCTATTTGTGATATTTTTTGGTTTCAAATCAATAATATTAATTGAAAATGTGACACATTTAATGAAAAAGTGACATTATTATATTTCACAATTTATCGTGCAAAAGTTATAGTTTTCATGCCTTAATACTAACACAAAAAACTGAACAAAATGAACTTCTTGAATACAACATAACACTTATAATGAAGTTATAAAATAGATTAAATGATAAATAAATGAGTTTCAATCCAGATTGAACCAGATAAAATGACCTCTATTTCCTAGAGTTTCACACACACACACACACTTTCTTCTACTTTCTCACTCTGCAACAACCACCGCTTTCACAGTCATACTTATTATTATCAATACATGAATTCTAACATATAAATAGAGTAAAGGCATTTGGATAGACCTTATTTTACAAGTAACCCAAATAAACTTGTTACATGTATGACTAGTAACTTCAATGGAACCAAACAAAATGAATTCGAAAAAGGTGGATATCTGTTTTTATAATTTTCTTTATGCATTATAAAACTATTCTCTCAACAGGCTGACATGGCTGCTCCCGGCTCGGTCTTCTTGTTTTCCGCTCCAGTCGTCCGCCGATTGTCGATCCTTGTTCACGCTAAGTTCCCTTGCTTGTCTTTGCTTGTTCGTCCCATGGAGAGTCGAATGGAATGACCTAAACGTGTGCGGGTCTCTCATGGTCATTCTACGGCAAAAAATATAAAAACGAGTGAAAAACTAGGAAAACACAATAAAAACCACACAAATGCTACAAAAACCTACAACTAACAAAATAGGCCAAAACGACTCCTAATACCCGTAAATGCAAGCAAAACACATGCAAACGTAGCACAAAAAGTTAACAAAAATACGTACAAAAACGTGCAAATCAACCACCCCACACTTAGAATGATTGCTTGTCCTCAAGCAAATCTAATCTAGAATTACGAAACTACCCCCGGATGATCCTAAACTAATGCACAAAAGTCTAATTCGAGACATCGCATGTTACAATGCTCGTTAGCTTGATCAAAAGTGACGACAAAGATGCGTTGACAAGGAAAGTTTAGATCAACTCCCGGAACCTAAAATTACTAGGTAACCATCTAAGTCAGTCCCCTCGTCCTTGCCTCGACTAAGATCTATCCACGCTCGAACCGTTAATCGGCTCCCTACTAGCCCCAATCATCTACAACTCTCTTTAACAAACAAAATCTAGAAAGAAGAAAAGAGGAAATATGCAAGAGTTTCACGTTTATTACATAATAATTTCAAGGATTTATAACGTATCCTTGTATATTCATCATCATTTTTTTTTTGTTTTTTCGTTTCTTTTCTTCTCTTCTTTTATTATTATTATTAATTTTTTTTAATAATACATAGAGGGTACAAAGTCTCCGATCACTTGTTGCTACTAGCAACATACACATATTTTTGATCAAGCACATGGAGCAATTGACGACTCCAAAATACAAAACAAAAACCCTATAGAGAGTGTTCGATGACGAGGCTAGTTGAGGCACTAGTTCTATATTGAGCTCAAGGACAGCACGAAGCTAAAGCCAAACAAAGTTTCCAACATATCAAATTACCTAAGTACAATAAATTCGATCGAAATTCTAAAACTTCCTAATCATATCATAAAAACCGCATCACTTCGCCATGGTCATACTTCTCAAATTATCACTAGCAAGCATACAAACAATCTTAAAAACCTAAGGCAAACTCTAACCACCCCACACTTAAAACGTAGCAATGTCCCATTGCAAATTAAGCAAAAAGGCGGTAAAAGTGTAAGGGAAAAGAAAACTCCCCTATTCTCGAGCTTGTAAGGATGCGGTCGTGCATAAGTTCTCTCGGAAGTCGAGACAAGTGATATACAAGAAATGAACAAACAGGGGGTTGCAAAACAAGTTATATACAAAAAGTAAAAATCTTTTTGGGATTTTTGAAATTTATTTTCTTTTTGGGATTTTTTTTAATTGGGTTGCCTCCCAATAAGCGCTACTTTAACGTCTATAGCTCGACGATTTATACAAGTGACTCTATTCGGTATCCAAGAAGAGGTGGCGATCATGACACGCCTTGGTGTTCTCTATTAGACATACCGGGTGATAAAAATCACCAAGGTGGGCAAGTCGAGCAAGCCGGAAGATCAAAATAACCAAAGCACGGGATTGCTTCGGAGGTCGGAAGAGTGAGTAGTAGACCACCAAGACTTGATCGTCACAAAATGGGTCGACGTACTCTTTCATCTCCCCGACCGCCATATCCTCTCTCTAAACTTTAGAAGTAGTCATAGTCGGGCTCAAGAGAGTAGGATCCAACGTGTCCCCCACTACCTCTTCCACCTCCTCTTGTTCAAGTCGACATAAGGCATCGGGTGGTGGTAAAAGAGGCTCGAGTGTCTCCACATCCTCCAAAACCGGCACAACTTCATCATCCTCTCCAAGAGAAAGTGAACTCGACATTCCAAGTGCCATTTGAAACCCCAAAGGTGACTCCCCCACAAATTCCTCTAATAAATCTTTAAGAAGCACGAGAGGGGCAACGCCAACTTCCTACCCTTTCTCCTCACCCTCTAACTCCACCTCCTTACAACCCTCTTTCACAAGAGCGTCAAAGCTTGAATTGCCATAAACCAAAGTGGGATCCACCACATCAAAGATGGGCATCTCGTCAATACAAGGTTTTTTTAGCTCGTCCACATCGTTAGTAATTTGCTCTATTTGAGTCTCCATGCGAGCAAGGCGTTCATCCATTTATTGAACCGCTTTCGCGAGCTCGGCTAAAAGAGACTCTAAGTTCGAGGGTTGGGACATAGACAAATCTTGAGAGAATGTGGTGTAAGGATCATCACTCGAAGTATACGAGCTTGAGGTGGGTGGCTTGTAAAAGTCGTAACTCGAAGAATAAGGATCATAGTTTGGTGGAGCATACGAGTCAAACCTCGGATAAGGAGAAGGCGAGGCGAGTGGAGCATATGGGTCGTCAAAATTTGGATCATAAGAATCACGAGTCGGTGCATACGGATCCATGTTCAGGTTAAAGGATTGTGAAGCTGTGTGAGAAAATGAAGGGCTTGGGTCGGAATAATCGAAAGGGTGGGTCCATTCTCGATCGCTCAAAGCATACGGGTTATCATAAATCAAGGGGACCCGATAGCTTGGCGGAGTGGTGTACGGATTTGGATATTTGGGAGTTTGAATATAAGGGTCATCATATGGCAAACTAGCTCGATAGTTTGCCATCTCCGGTCGGATCAATCTAGCGGATCGTGAGGTGATGAAGCGAGCCCAGAAGATACTTGCGGAGGAGGCATCCCTTGATCGTCGTGTGTGTGGGCGAGCAGCATCGGATTCTCGAATGAGTTGGTCATCGTTTGCTCTCGTCCGAGAGATCGCCTACCTTGCAAACACAACACTTAACAAAAGATTACTGGCATCGAATGTAAAACAAAAATTTAAACTAACTACTAACTAATATAACAAGAGAAGTAATTAAGAACACCATTAGCCTTAATCTATGCCCGGCAACGGCGTCAAAATTTGATCTAAGATTTCTTAGCACTCTAAGAAATCGTCTCCGCAACAGTACGAAGTTGATTGTAGAGCGGTAAGGTAGTCATGTCTCTTGAGAATAGATATTATTGGCAATTGGTATTTTTTCCTTAATCTCTTGTTAATCGTGATTAAAATAATCTATACTAGAAAATCATTAAGTCATTTGTTTGGTTTGAGTTTATGCTAAATCTTGAATTGAAATAAAAACTTGAACTACTAACTAATGCAAAGGTTAAAGAGAATTAAAAGCTTGCTTGAAAGTACTAATTCTAATGACAGTAATTAAACACTACTTAAGAACCTTAAATAAATTAAAAACTACTAAACCTAAGAAAGTTTGTAAATTGAAAGAGAACATGGAGGGAAAAACAAAGCGTGAAACTTAAAAGAAGTCAAAGGGCATTAAATAGGAAAATGCCAAATTGATTGAAGAAGAAAGTTCCATACATCTTTTAGAGGCTAAATGTTTGTCTAACTAAAATGAGTAAAAAGCTTCAAAACTATGCTACAATGGAGTTTTGCAAACAAGGAGAACAACAAGATAGAAAATGATAAGGAGGATTTAAAATGTAATGAACATCAATACAAACTAAAACCTAACAACCATCACAAGAGAAATCACAAAACAACAATAATAACACATAACATAAAAGGGAAATAGTACTACTAATATTTGCATTCCAACAAAAGCTTCAAACTCTAACTTACAATATTCAAAATACAAGAACAACTTCAACAAAACAAGAACAAAAAATGAAGGAGGTGTCACCCTCTCCAACACTTGCTAAGAAAATCTAACTAAAACTAACCTAACTAAACTAAGGATTATGAACTGAGGTTTAGAGCAATGGAATAGTAAAATAGCTTGGAGGAGATGGAACAAGTCCAAAACCATCCAAGGAGGAGATAAGGTTGTTTGGGTAGAGTTGGGGGGTTTATATAGAGGCTGCAGGGGCAAACACGTAAAAATGGGCCAAAAATCCTGAAAATCCCTGCGACGCAGTCGATCGACTGAAAGTCACTCTATCGACTGCAGTAGATCGACTTAAAGTCAGTCCATTGACTGTAGTGGATCGACTGAAAGTCGGTCTATCAACTGCTTCATCCTCGAATGGCCAAACTTTCTGCCGAGCAGTCGATTTGGACTGGTTCAGTCGATAGACTAAAGGTCAGTCGATCAACTGCACACCAATCGATTGACTGACATGGCTGCTCCCATCTCGATTTTCTTATTTCCTGCTCCACTCGTCCGCCGGTTGTCGATCCTTGTTGAAACTATGTTCCCTTGCTTGTCTTCGCTTATTCATTCCATGGCGAGCCGAATGGAATGACCCAAACATGTGCGGGTCCCGCTTGGTCATTCTACAACCAAAAATATAAAAATGAGTGAAAAATTACGAAAACAAAATAAAAACCACAAAAATGCTACAAAAACCTACAACTAACAAAATAGGCCAAAATCACTCCTAATTCCCATAAATGCAAGCAAAACACATGCAAACGTAGCAAAAAAAGTTAACAAAAACGTGCAAATAATATTAATCAAAAAAGAATTAAGATGAATAACAATATTATTGATATTATTTTTTGCACAAATTTGCAACTTGACTTGAAACTTGAAATATAAGAGAAGAAGAAGAAGTGGAGATGACTTGGTATGAGGATTGGTGTTAGAGAGTGGGGTATTTATAGGTGTCAAAATCTATTAAAAAAATTCAAAAAAGTATTTATAAACCAGTCCGGTTAACCGGCAGTTAAACCGGTTAACCGCCAACGGCTACATTTTTTTTGAATTTCAGCCGTCGATCTTCAATGCCTAGTTGATCTAGGCCATTGATTTTTTGCGAAGGGCAGTCGATCGGCTGCTTTTCTGTCGATCGACAACTTGTCGATCGATAGAAATGAAGTCGATCAACAGAAAAGCAGTCGATCATTTTTTTTAAATTTTGATTAATCGGCGATTGTAACCAGCGGTTACGGTTAGCCGGTCAGGTTAACCGTAACCTAATCACTGGCCACCGGTTGACAGTTACAGTTTTAACCGTGACCGCCGGTCAATGGTTAACCATAACCGATCAACCGGTCAGTAACCGACAGTTAACTGTAACTGATTCAACACCTCTACATAAATGTGTCCCATAATCCTTGCTCCTTGCGTGCAGCGATGTTTCAAATAACAACCTATCAGGTTCAATTCCTCAAGAACTTGGTCAGCTTCAAAACGTCTTCTTGTTGTAAGAACTCTGTTTGTGAACAGTTGATATGTTATCGTCTTAAACGCAAGTTAAAGTAACAATTTAAATTTTGCGTAAAAATTATGAGAAAGCTAGAAAATAATAGTCTGTCTGGTGATGTCGCTTCACATCTACTTCAATCTTAAAGTGTTGTAAATTCTCAGTCAAATTTTAATTATTTTGTGATATATATGTTGTATTAACTACTTTTCGTGAACTTGATCTCATTGCAGGAATGTATCATACACTAGTGCAGAAACAACTTTCAAGAACGCCCTGTTTCTGCAAATCTAGAAAGCCCTGCTGAGGCATTCTGTATGGAGCTGTTCTAGAAAGTCTGACAATCTAGAACGCCCTGCTGAGGCATTCTAGAATGTCTAACTTTCTAGAACGTTTATCTGAGGGGTTCTAGAAAAAAATTTCAGCCGTTCTAGAAAGTCATATTTCCCGGTTTCCCCATTATAGAAAATAACTTTCTAGAACGTCTTATAAAATGGGCATTCTAGAAAGTATAGAAATTCTTAAAAAACAGACGATCTAGAAAGTATACTTTCCAGAACGTCTTAAGAAAAGACGTTCTAGAAAGTTTGTTTTCTAGAACTGATTTTTGATATCCGTTGTAGATTTTTACAGTTTTGGAATTCCATTCCATATTCATTTTTCCAGGCCTGTTCATTGCTCATAAATCACAACTTTTAATACCTATTTAAATCAAAACACATGTCATTTATATAATTCCAAGATCAAACAACACATGTCATTAATCACGATAATACACAATCACCAAAAGATGTTAATACAAATAACACAAGTATCCAAAAAAAAGGCACTAGAAATTACAGTCTTTATCAAAGAAAACATGACACGATAGGTGTCAAGTTGCAACATCTCCTTACATAACATAAGGCCAGAATCGCTAAAAGAGTTTTCATCTATTAATTATTATGTACAAAAAAACTAACATAGATTCTATTTATGTGCACGATCCCAAAAGTGCAGTTTTTTTTGTTATTTTTTTGTTTTCACCAATTACCAAAGCTGCAACTTACATGTTCCTGAGTGATGATGCAAAGATGATCACGCGTAGCAGCCATTATAGAGTAAGCTGGGAAACATAGCCAATAAAAGCATGTGTAAGACAAGGGGAGACGATCAGACGACTCAGTTCATATACATATTTCAAAACCAAAATCTTCTTATTACCAGTACCTCTTTGTGTAATATTAAGACAAAATCCACTCAGCAAAAATTACAAATTCAGTGGTAACTTATATTTAGTGAAACAAGAATATTCAACATCTAGCTCCAAATTTATTTGAACGAGCTTTTCGCATTTTCATGATTGAAAATCCTAATAGGTTAGCTTTGTGTCTCCACTTTAATCCTTCACATTTATAGAGTTAGTAAAGACTTCGATTCGAATATATCTAAACAAAGGATCTTGGTGCTTGGTGTATATGTTACACTATATATGCAAGCTTCCCAATTTTCATGTCTAGAACAATCTTGAGGTATCAAAATACAAACATGAATGATATTAGAATACATATGAAACGATATGACAAGCAGAATTGCTGTGAAAAAAAAAAGTCAAATTAAAGGAAATATCAATTCTTTGAAATTTATGAGGAGATATAACAGCTCTAGAAATATTATATAAAAGATCAGTTCTTAATATACAAAGAGTATCTAGCCTGTAGAAACTTTTTTTCCCAAAACAAAGTGTGATTTTAAAAGTTTGTCCTAAACAATTTTGAGGCATCATTTCAAGGTTGATAGCATATGTTTCATGGTAAGAGTCTTCGTGACTAGCCACCTATAAGTTAGTAGTGTTTGATTTGGTTCAATAAAATTGAAATGCACAACAGTTTCCCAACTTACAAGTCTACTTTTACTTTATTCCGTGGACGAAAAATAAGTATTCTTATTGGGCAATATAAATAAATTTTTAAAACTAAGATGCCAAAGCAGAACAAACCTTAATGTCATAGTTCTCCTGGTCAAAAGAGCCTCTTGCAACAGATAAAGTTTTGCTGCACAAGCCAAGTTCCTACAAATAGAATTTGAACCATATTAACCAAAAAAGCACACGCTTGACAGACTTACTGTGTTAACATAAGAACTTTGCCTCGAAATATAAAACTTATTCTGTAAAATATCAAGTCAATAATCTTTACCCATTGCCCTCTGGTGGCAGAACGAGCTTTTCTATAACGAACCAGCTTTTGAAACAACGAGGAGCAGATTTGTTTGAGGTATTGGAATTCATCTGAAAAAAATTATTATTAGAGAAAATAAGAAAGGAATCATATGAAATAATTCATTGGATTGGGACAACTATTGGTCATCCATATCCCTAGCTTCGAATCAAATCATACAAACCATTGGCGTTGTCATCCGCACTTGCCGGGAACTTGAGCAGAGGGTGATTTGGAATCGGAAAAGTAAGGACCCCAACGGTGCAGCGAATTTGTGAAATAAATATGATGAAAAATGACAAAAAATAATGTGATATAAATAATATGAATAAAAATGATCAAATAGGCTATGTTCAAACCCCAACATAGACTCGTTGGGTGTATAAAATATTTACCACTATTGAAGTGTTAAAATGATAAAATAAGAAGTGTAGAACACAGACAGATTCGTGAATTTATTTTTTATATTTCATTTTTTTCTTCTGATGATCCATTTTCAAAACAAAATTCCATGTTTGAAAAAGGAAAAAAAAATCAGGAAACCATGTTACAGTTGCATATTCACATTTACTTAAATTTGTACATATTCACAATGTTACGAAATAAACACCAACAAGATAGCTGGGAAAAAGTGGGTACCTGGTTAGCAAATACGAGCAGCTCGCCTATTGAAAAAAGAATCAGAAAAGCATAAAGGCTCTTAGAGCAAAATGCCGCAAAGCAAAATGCTTCTCCAGCAAATGTTGCCACCAACAAAAGCTACGTCAAAATAGTGGGAACAATTAAGAGATGAATAGCAACTTATATGTGAAATTGGATATTTATGTACACACAATATGTAAAAAATACCTTAAAAATTAAGGCTCACCATAAAAGCAATAGATATCGTCGAAGTCATACGATCGAGAACAAAACCTTAGGCACGCCTTTTACAACTATGATTGAGGGGTCAATACTATTAACAAGATATATAT
>BMAC01000409.1:1016661-1054743 GCA_014905375.1 Phtheirospermum japonicum
CGTGCTGGTGGGCAAAAGCGTAATAAGGGAGCGAGTTTTCCCAGTTCAATTTCGACATGAGATATTTCTCGCAGTAGGTCTTGAGATGCTTCACTTGGTATTTTTCGGCCAGCACTAAAAGATCGCAGGCCATGTGCTCGTCGAGGCAAGCTTCAGCTGTGTAGAGATAGTTGACAAACGCACGGAGAGCATCGTACGACACGTCGCCGATCTTGATGGTCCCACTGAGGCTCTCCTCCATTTAATTTTCGAGCATGGCCTTGAAAACCGGGGAGCGGCTCGTCAATACTGCACGGTGGGCCAGAATAGAAGGCGAGCTACACTGCGAATCGGAGGGCTCTGTCGAGCCAGATGCTACTAAAACGACGTCGGAGAAGCACGGTGTGTTAGGCCTGATGATTGAATTAGGTCCGGCGGGCCTGGGCCCGACCGACAGCAGGCGGAGGAAGTTGACTTTGGACTTGAGGTCGTCGATCTCGCGCTTGAGCTCCTCCTCCATCTCGCCGGCCTCCTCGTAGCACTCGCGGCACGTGCCGGCGTCTTGATCGCCGTCGTAGTCCTCCTTGCACGACAGGCACTTCATCTTCATCCGGCGGCGGCGGCATCGAGCCGCGGCGGATCCTTCCTCCGCTTCGTCCTCTTCTTCGTCGTCGTCCTCATCTTCTCCGTAATCGGAATCGGACGACGATTGCCGCCGCCTGTGTTGGTGGCGCCGCATAATTTTAAAAATCCAGGCTTTTATATAAGAAGGAACTATAAAAACAACAAGAATTGATTTATTATGTTATGAAAATCAATTTATCGAATTTATTATGTTACTTACCTGTTGATACTTCAGTTCCAAAGCATTAATTTGGTTAGTAAAACCTAATCCAGTATCATCATCCATTCTTTGAACCTAAAAAAAAAATAAAAGCAGCAGCATTATATAAATATACTGACAAAAGTAATAATTAAAAAAAACGAGGATTCAAATATAAAAAAAAAGCAGCAGCATTATATAAATATACTACCAAAGGCTAAAGCCACGGGGACAATCGTTTAGCTATTTTTATTCCTAAATAAGCCTTCACTTCTTATTTTTAACTGTACTCGTTTAATTAACAACAGCAACTCAATTTTTATAAATAAAAAAAAAATCTTGCTTCCCTCAAATACAACATACAAATCATAAATTATTTAGTTCTCGGAGCAATATTATCATGAAGAAATTATGAAATATATATCTCAGTACTGATAAACCAGTATCATGGATTTCAAATCCAGCTTCACCAATCTCAGTTCATATATTGTGATATTTACTAAAAGCACAACAAAAATATTTCACAAAAATCTTTATCCAAATTAAAATTCGTCTTACCATTACATGTTAATGTTCAAACGACTCCAAGTCTCCAAACCGAGTAAGACTCCGGAGACTAAAAATTAAACAAAATAAGCTCTCTTAACATCACATTCATACTAAAAGCACCGCGAAAAATGGCTAATCGAGCCGTATACCTATTTTTGAAGCCTACTCTTTTTTCCTGCCTTTCCATGTTTCCTTGACTTGTTCTTCCACTTGTCCACCCCAGCTGGTCGGTTTACTTCTTCAATCTCTCGAACCTTACGTTTCCAGCATTATAAAATTGTGTAAGAAAAACAAACTAGCAGCACAAAAAAAAAAGTTATGGTTAGTTATCATGGCCACGAAATTTCCAAATGACACAACCACTCACCACATCCCAGTAGAAAACTTGCCAGTCGCCTCGACACGAAGATAGCTTCAAATTATCCCTACAAAAACCCCAAATTAAGAGTAAAGTTACATGGTGAAACAGAATAACAGATACAAAAAGATTTTTCTAATTTTTCAAAAAATTGCAATTGGGTCTTACAAAACAAACCTCAAAACCCTAAAAGTTGTACCAAAATACCCCCTCCAAAAAATCAACATCACCGCCGCCCAGCACCTCACGGCCTCCGCAGCCATTGCCGATCGGCTCTGTCGATGCTCTCAACCTCTGCGCAGAACCCTCCCAGACCGGTCGCCTTCCTCAAACCAAAAAGGAGACATGAAGGTGGAGGGCAAAAATACAGCGAGCGAATGGCCTGAAACCTGATGGCCGCCGCGTCGCTTTCCTCTCCGGCGGAGTACCAGTTTTGTGTCGAGAAGAAGAAGAAGAGGACCCCAGATGTCGTTGCGATGAGGAGTCACCGGCCCAATGCGATGAACGACTTTTCTCAGATGCGAAGAAGGCACCATGGCTGTAGAAATCCGTCTTCAGCCAGCCCATCTCCGCCAGTCGATTCACCGGAATCCTCCAACCTCCGCCCAAAATTCACGCCGGCCAAAATCAGACATGCGCAAGAAGAGGCGCCGCTGCTGCAAAGGCCATGGATATCCTGAATGCTCCACTTCTCATCGCCGTCTGGTGCGCTATGACAGGGAAGGGGATGGAGTGAGGCGGCGAGCGCAAGACCTTGAACCCGATAGCCTCCGCCAGCCTCATATTCGGGTGATTATTTGGTGTTTTGGTCAAGAGTTTGAAATTTACTTTGGGGAAGAACCGAAGAAGCCCTAAAATTGATTTACATAAATATTTCATTTCATTTCGTGTTTTGGTCAAGAGTTTGTTTGCTGAAATTGTAAAATATTTTAAATTGGTAAATAAAATTCAGATCGGTATTATTAAAAATACCGTTCTAGATTTTATTTTTTTAGAAAGACATTCAAGAACGGTTTTTTAATACCCTTCTGGATTGAATAACAATACAGAATGATAATTATAATACCGTTCTGTTTCGGCAATATTTAGGGAACGGTATTCAAGAACAGTTTTTTAATACCCTTCTGGATTGAATAACATTCCAGAACGGTAATTATAATACCGTTCTGTTTCGGCAATATTTAGAGAACGGTATTTCAAATACCGTTCTGTATCGTAAACTTTCGAGAAGGGTATTTTTTTACCGTTCTGTATCGACGAATACATCCAGAAGGGTTTTAAATATACCGTTCTAGAAAGTAAAAATATGGCGGCAAAAAATTTTTTATTTACGCGGCATTAAATTGACCAAGACATTTGAGAACGGTTTTATAAATACCGTTCTTGATTGGCTTCCAATCCAGAACGGTATTTTAAATAACGTTCTGGAATACACACTTTCCAGAACGTTATTTAAATACCGTTCTGGACTGACTCATAATCCAGAACAGTTTTTTAATAACCATTCTGGAATGTATACATTCCAGAACGGTATTTGAATACCGTTCTGGAAAATTGTCAATCCAGAACGGTAATTTCAAAAACTGTTCGGGAAAGTCTAATCCAGAACAGTATTTTAAATACCCTTCTAGATGTACCAGGATGTTCTGTTCTAGAATGCAGTTTCTGCACTAGTGCATAAGATGGGTATAAGAAAACACCATATAAATGGAACCCTAAGTAGAACCATATTAGATCACAAGCAATGCAAATCAAAAAATAATCAGGTCGCATCAATGTAATGAAGGTACACAAAAGGTAACAAAGAATCTACTCAGTTTCCCAGGTTAATGCAACCAAGTAATACAATTAGCTACCATCGAAACGTTAAGTCCACCAGGTCCCTGGGAGTATAAGAACTAATAATTTGAATCATCACATAATCTCATACACGAGCGATATACACCTCATAGCCTTTCCACATGAGTTGTCAACCAGTCTTCCAAAATCAGACACAATCAAAAGTACAAACCTCACATGTAATTCAAACATGCCTTTCAAAGTGAAGAGTATGTAATTCAAGCATACTCATAAAAAGAGATGTTAAGAACATGTAAATCAAACATGTTTCTTTACACAAATTATAAACAAAACAGCAAATAGTATGTAAATCAAACATATTATTAAAAAATAATAAACCATATGTAAATCAAACATATTCACTACAAACAAAATTGAAAGAAAACATGTAAGTCAAACATGCTCCTTTCAAAACATCCTAGAATATGTAAATCAAACATATTCAAGGATTTTAAAAAAAATGTAAATTAAACATGTTCTTGCATAAAACCATCCATCCATTGCCATATCTATAAAAACCATTATCGACCTAATAAAAGCGTTGAGCCATGACCATGTACATAAAAACCATAAAACTCATAAAATTTCATAATGATAACCTTTTATTCGTCACTGATCTAGATAAGCATCAACACATAGTTTGTGAAAAGTGCATAATGTACAAGTCCATCGCTAACCTAAAGAAGCGTCAGCCCATGATAGAAATAGTAAAAAGATAGAAATATCATCCGTCGCTCGAAGAGCTAGGCGTAATACTTCTTTAAATGGTAGATATTCTAGCTCCTTGGTAGAGCTTTCCCCTTTCCATCCGCGAGAACATACGTTGCTCCTTCTAATACTTTGATGATCTTGAATGGTCCTATACAATTAGGATCCATCTTTTTCGTAGTATAGATTGCATCAGCCCACTTCAAAACAAGATCGATGACCTGGAAATACTTCTATTTTACTCATTTGTTAAAGGCTATTTGAGTTCTCTGTTTGTATCTTTCCACGCGTGCTACAGCCTTATCACGTATTTCATCGATTATTTCCAGAGCTCCCCTATCCAAGCATTCATTTTGTTCCTCATTGAATGTCCCTAGACTATGAGATCCTCCAACTATTTCTGCCAGAATGACAGCCTCCATACCATAGACTAGGCCAAAAGGTGACTCGTCCATAGTAGTTCATGGAGTTGTTCGATAAGCCCATAAGATGGAAGAGAATTCCTCAAGCCAAAGTCACCCTGCTTTCTCTATTCGTAACTTGATTCCCTACATAATATTATGGTTAGTGACCTCAACTTGCCCATTAGCTTGAGGATGTGCCACAGAAGCAAATCGTTGTTTCATCCCCATTGCTTTGCACCAATCTTGGATCATGTGTCCATTAAATTGTGTGTCATTGTCCGAGACCAACACCCGTGGGATGCCATACCTGCAAAAAATACTATTAAAGTAAAAGTCAATGATGTTCTGCTTTCCAATGCCTTTCACATCGTCAACCTCCATCCACTTAGTAAAGTAGTCCACTGCGACCACCAAGTGGAGTTTCTTGCAAAGCGTCCTTGGAAATGGCCCCACAATGTCGACTCCCCATTGCGCAAATGAACAGGGCGACCTCATTACCATCATATCTTCTACCGGCACGTGAATGATAGGTGTGTGCATCTGACATTTTCTGCAAGTCATAATGAGCTCGCCTGCCATACTCTTTGATTTGTACATATTTGTATGTGATTTTCGTGTGTTTTTGCATCGTGTGTTGTGTGATTTTAAGGTGTTTAGGGTTATATTTTTGTTATTTTTCTTCCTTTTGATGTTTTTCGTTATGTTTGGTGTTTAATGTGTTTTCTACTTTATTTTAAATGAAATAATCTAATTTTGCTTAATTTCTAGTTTCAGCTTCAAGACGAAGATGACAAGACGCACGACGTGCTGCTGACGCCCACAGCCAGCGCCACATCGACACCGAGAGATGCCCACATCGGTCGACGCTAGGTCGACACATAGCTACAGTAGCATCGATCCTAGATCCGTCGATCGACACACTTGAAGACGCAACTTGCAGTCGCAACGATCCTAGCTCCGTCGGTCAACACACCTATAGACGCAACGTGCAGTCATGTTGATCCATGCACGCGTCGATCGATGCACTGACTAGTTGACACGAGCATCCTGACTCACGTCGACATCGACGCTCGGCACGCTTCGGTCGACGCTCCTGCGGTTGAGCGGTTTTTATTGGGAAAATTTATAAATACCGGTGGTTTTCTTCATTTAAAGATCTGAAAACTTGGGGGCAAGGTTCATTAGACATTTATAACCTGAAGTATAGTTCTATTACACTTACATTGAAGATTTCGGTAGATGATCACGTTTTTCATCCATTTCTACTACGTTCGTCTCGGAGATTTTGTTTCATTGCTGTAGATCGCTTATTTTTATACTGATTTCATATGACTTATAAGTTTACTGTACTTCTTATTGCTTTTGATTTGGATTTAATGTTGTACTTTTATTCGGCTTGTTATTAGTGTAGTAATTCAAGCACGTTTAATTCACTAGTTTAATCATGCTATTTTCTCGTCTTATAAATTTTAGTTTTTAATGCTTTCAATTAGGTTTTAATATTTGCATGCTTGCTTTCAAATTTGTAGTTGTAGAAACCCTTCCCGAAAATGGATCGTGTGTTTAGTTATAGGATTGTTGAACAAATATTTATAGATGCCGATTGCAATTTCTCGTGATTCGACTCGAGTCAGCTTAACGCCTACAATAGCTCCGTTCTCTTGCGGACGAGCTTTTTATTTTTAAAGCAAAAAAGTTCGATTCAAAAGTTGGCGCCGTTGTCGGGGAATTAACAAAGGCTGTCAAAAAATGTTTGTTCATATATATTTTATTTAGTTCTTTTAATTTGTGTTCTTTTATTTCGACTATTTTAATTGTTTGTTAGTGGATGCAAGGACGTAGGTCCTTTGATGGAGAATTAGTTCCTTTGATCGACAACTTTCACCGGGTAAATCGAGCAAGACTCACATCGATCGCTGAATCATCGATGGACCCAACCGGAGCAAATCCTACAGAGCCAACCAGCCGGAAACTCGAAATGAACAACCCAATATACCAAATCCACCAACGTTTAACCAAGACCAGTTCAATCATCAAGTTAACAATCATGGCATGCAACTGAATCAGCAATAAGTGCCTTACTTCTTTCATCAACAACCATTCGATCAACAACAACAATATCATCCACCTCAACGCCCGTACGTCCCACTTAACAGGTCGTTCCATCAACATGAGCCTCAGCCGGATCGTATGCGTGAATTTGCTCGACCCGCGATAGGTCCATCTACATCATGCATTCGTCTAGGCCCAGCGGCCCGAGATTATGAACTCAAGACCATTCATTTCAATCTTTTGGACTCTTACTACGGGATTATAAACGAAGATCCAATAACTTTCATTCGAAAATTTTATTTGGTCATCCAAATATTCCCATTGCAAGGACTTTGTGAAGATCAATTGAAGATGAGATGTTTTCCTTATACTTTGAAGGACCGTGCTGAAAATTAGTTTTTGTCGTTGGAGCCTGATTCTCTTACGAATTGGGACATGGTGTATGATCGCTTCATGGGGAAGTATTATTCGAATCAAACAATGGCTCATCTCCGAGTAAAGATAGCATCATTCAATCAGACGGAAGGAGAAACATTCCATGAGGCTTGGGAGCGTTTTAAAGAATTATTGACATAATGCCCACATAATCATTATCCACCCGAGCTCGTCAATCAGTTTTTTTATGATGGGATTATTCTTACATTTCAGTATATGGTGGACAATGCAGCAAGTGGAGAGATCGGATCACGAACTGCTTAAGAAGTATGGGACATATGCGAGTCAATAAGCTACAATTCTCAACAGAAAACTCGCGATCAAAGAAAGTAGCAGTTCATGAGGTTGAGATGTCACATACATTACCTAACGATACCAATAGACTTGTTGAGTTAACGAGTCAAGTTGCTACATTGAAAACCCAAAACACGCTTTTATCTCAAGGCATATCTCAATCACCAGAGACGTGTGAAATTTGTGGAGTATATGGACATGGCGCAAATCTATGCCAA
This sequence comes from Phtheirospermum japonicum, assembly GCA_014905375.1. Classification (NCBI taxonomy): domain Eukaryota; kingdom Viridiplantae; phylum Streptophyta; class Magnoliopsida; order Lamiales; family Orobanchaceae; genus Phtheirospermum; species Phtheirospermum japonicum. The sequence goes on from BMAC01000409.1 coordinate 1,024,321, forward strand.
GAAATGTTCGAGCAGACTGAAGGAACCAACGAACAAGCACTCGCTGTTCATGGTTATCAAGCAAATCAAGCTGGGCAAGGGTATCAAAACCCTAACCCACGCAACAATAAACCTTGTTCGTGGAGAGATCATCCAAGTTTCTCATGGATAAATAATCAAAATGCGGCGAATCCAATACCGAACCCAAGGCCACAAAATAACTTTGTTCCCCAACAACAATATCAACAACAATGGGGACAAGGTCAATTTTCATTCTCAACTCGACCGGTGCAACAATCACAACCGCAAGGACAATGTCAAGTACCATTTCCTCCACAACCGCAAGGACAAGGTCAAATACCATTTCTTCCACCTCCACTGACTCAAGTACCCATTTTGCCAACACTCGAGGAGACCTTGGGTACTTTCATGCAACGCACCGAGTCAAATTTGCAACGCAGTGACAAATGGATGGACAAACTTGAGACGGTCCTTGGCCCACTCGCCAAGCAAGTAGGAAAGAATGAGCAAGGAAAGTTGCCGAGTCAATCCTCACAAGCACAAGGTGACACAGTGCTTAGGAGTGGGCGAGTTGTGAATAATAATGCCGCATCTTTCGATGAGAACTCTAACCAATCACAAGTTCCAAGCAATGGAGAAAGCAAGAATCCGAATGAGAAAGACGATGAGGAGACGACCATTACCCAGCCTCAAGATAATGTTGAAAAGGAAGTCGAGCCTAAGAAGACTCTTCATAAATCTTCTAATTCATACCGGCCTCCCATTCCATATCCCTAAGAAGACTCTTCGAGAGGAAAAGCAAGATAAGCAATTTCTTGACCTTTATAATATGCTTTCCAAATTTAACATTAATTTGTCTTTGCTTGATGTTATAAGAAACATTCCCGCATATGTCAAGTTCTTCAAAGACTTGGCATCAAAAAAAAGAAAATTTTCTGAAAATGAAAAAGTTTGTAATTCAAATGCGGCAAGCGTGATCTTGAGAAGTCCCCTTCCCCCAAAGGAAAGTGACCCCGGGAGTTTCTGTATAAAAATAACTTGGAAATGGAAAAGAAACTCGGGGTATGCTTGATCTTGGGGCGGGAATCAATTTAATGCCTTCATCTATTTTTGAGCAGTTTGACTTAGGTGCCCTTAAGCTGACAAAGATGCGACTTCAATTAGAAGACCGGTCGGTAAGGTACCCGAAGGGGATTGTTGAGGACGTTCTCATGCAAGTTGGGAACCTTATAGTACCCGTTGATTTTGTGATTTTTGACGTGGGCGAAGTTCAAGATGATAATCGATAGCATTTAATTTTGCTTGGATGACCCTTCATGGCCACGACCAACACGTTGATTGATGTGAAGAATGGGAGCATGACTTCATCTGTGTTAGACGAATCAGTCACATTTTCTATCCATGATTTTCATCCAACTCCTTCTTCGTCCATGAACGCCGATTGTTCATTCATAGACTCCATTGACTCAATTGTGCAAGACAACTTTGAGGAGGAATCTGACATCTATAAATTTCTCGATCATGACGAAAACTCTTCGCTCGCCGAGGACGACGATTGGCTTGAGCCTAATTCCGAGAGGGTGATTGATCTTTGTGAGCTTGAGAATGAGAAACTGGACATCGAGCCAAAATCTAAGCTTAAACCTCTTCCCAGTCATCTTAAGTATGTCTTCCTCGAGGAAGGCAAGAAGAAGCCGATAATTATTTTTGCCGAGTTATCCGAAGCGGAAGAAGAGGCATTAATCGGTGTTCTTAAAAAGTTTCAAGGAGCTATTGGTTAGAGTTTGGGAGATATTAAGGGGATAAGTCCAGCCACATTCATGCATTATATCGTGCTAGAATAAGGGGCGAAGCCAGTTCGGGAAGGTCAACGACGTTTGGATCCTACTTTAATGGAAGTTGTGAAGAAGGAGATTTTCAAATTGATCGGCGAAGGGATCATTTTTGCTGCACCCGATAGAGAATGGGTGAGCCTCGTTCATGTGGTACCGAAGAAGGGCAGTATCACGATCATCGAAAAATGATAAGGGGGAGATTGTGCCAACACGTTTGACGACTGTGTGGCGAATGTGTATTGACTTCAGGAAGCTTAATACCGCCACGAGAAAAGATCATTTTCCACTTCCTTTCATTGGTCAATTACTTGACAAGTTGGTCGGGCACCAGTTTTACTGCTTTCTTGATGGATTGTCCGGGTATTATCAAGTTGCTATTGCACCGGAAGATCAAAAGAAAACGACGTTTACTTGTCCATTTGGGACATTTGCATTTCGACGGATGCCTTTCAGTTTGTGCAATGCACCGTCAACTTTCCAACGTTGCATGCAGTCTATCTTCACGGACATGATCGATGACTTCCTTGAGGGATTATTTCTGGGATGACTCATTCCTTTTTCGGTTCTGGAAGGATGGACTTATTCGGAGATGCATCCCGGAAGAGGAGCAAAAGAGTATACTATCATTTTGCCCCGATCAACAGTGTGGCGGCCATTTCGGAGGACGGAAGACAGCCTACAAAGTCCTCCAATCAGGGTTTCATTGGCCGAGATTATTTAGAGATGCTCAAGAATTTTCTAAGTCCTGTGATCGCTGTCAGCGTATAGGAAACATTGGCAAACATGACGAGATGCCGCAAACAAGCAACCTAGTAGTGGAGATTTTCGATGTGTGGGACATTGACTTTATGGGGCCATTTCTTGTGTCGTTTGGATATGAGTATATTTTGGTTGCAGTTGATTATGTTTCTAAGTGGGTGGAGGCTATTCCCATGAGAACATGCGATTCAAAAGTCATGCCCAAGTTCATCCAAGAACATATTTTTAGTATATTTGGATTTCCACTAGCTATAACCAGTGAAGGGGGTGCACATTTTTGTAATCGGTCTTTTGAAATGTTGATGGAAAAGTACGGGGTGAAACACAAAGTGGCAACGGCATATCATCCACAAACGTCGGGCCAAGTGGAGACAAGCAATAGACAAATCAAAGCAATTCTGGAAAAAATCGTTCAAACGAACCGCAAGGATTCGTCGATCAAGCTCTTTGACGCTTTATGGGCTTATCGAACGGCGTACAAAACTGTCTTGGGAACCAGTCCTTATCGAATGGTGTATGGTAAGGCGTGTCATCTCCCGGTGGAGTTCTAGCATATGGCATATTGGGCAATTTGCGCGGTAAATTCTGACTTGACACAAGCTAGTACTCAGCGAGGATTACAATTGGAAGAACTCGATGAAATCCGGAATGCGGCATACGACAATGCGGACATCTACAAGAAAATGGTAAAAGACCACCATGATAGAAAGATCATTGACAAAGATATCCGAGTCGTCATGCAAGTGTTGTTGTTTAACTCTCGCCTACGTTTATTCCCCGAAAAGCTAAAATCACATTGGAGTGGACCATTTCTTGTTACCGAGGTCTTTCCGTATGGAGTAGTGCGATTGGTCAACGAGACGACAAAGGAAAGTTTTCAAGTGAACGGCCATCGAGTGAAGCCGTACTTCCAAGGTTCGGGATTGCTTCAAGATAAGGATATAGTGACTTTCATCAACCCGTTTTTGGTATAGATATGGCGACTTTCTCAAGATATCGACATTAAACAAGCACTTCTTGGAAGGCAACCCAAGCCTTTTAACTTTATATGTTTTTGTGTGTTTTTGTTCTTGTTGTTTCAGGTTCCGTTCAATGATTGAGGCCCGTTGGACGATTTTCGGCGCTCAAATCATCACCACAAGCACAATTTCAGGGACGTATCTCTCCTTCTCTTATCTTTTACCATAATTAGCTTAATTTTTCATGTTATACAATGTGGACATTGTATGGTTTAAGTGTGTGTGTGTGTGTGTGTGGGTGGCGGGGGGGGGGGGGGGGGGGGGGGTTGTCTTTGGTTTGGAGATAGTAAATTTTTGTAGGCACTAGTGCAGAAACAGTTTTCTAGAACGCCCTATTTCAGATATTCTAGAACGCCCTGTCCAGGCGTTCTGACTAGAGCTGTTCTAGAATATCAGATTTTTCCAGATCAGCTTTCTGAGGCGTTCTAGAATATCCAATATTCTAGAACGGTTATTTGAGACGTTCTAGAATAACAATTTACCCGTTCTAGAAAACAGTTTTCCCCTGGTTAATATGTTCTATAAAATAATATTCCAGATCGGTTACAAATAAGACGTTCTAGAAAATGTATATTCCACAACGTCTTTCCCAAATATGACGTTCTGGAAAATGTATATTCTAGAACGTCATTTTAACAGGACGTTCTAGAATAAACATTTTCTAGAACGTCTTTTTCAAAATGGCGTTCTGGAAAATGTATATTTTAGAACGTCATTTTGAAAATGACGTTCTAGAATATACATTTTCCAAAACGTCAATTTGGAAAGCGATCTAGAATATACATTTTCCAGAACGCCTTTTCGAAAGAGACGTTCTAGAATATACATTTTCCAGATCGTCTTTTGGAGAGAGACGTTCTAAAAAATGTTTATTCCAGAACGCCTTGTCGGAATGGCGTTCTGGAAAATGTATATTCCAGATCGTCAGCTTCGGAAAGATGTTCTGGAATATATATTTTCTAGAACGTCTTTTTTTTGTAACCGTTCTCGAATGTACATTTTCCAGAACGTCTTTTTCAAAAAGTCGTTCTAGAATATATATTTTCCAGAACTTCTTTGGGAAAGTCGTTCTAGATTTGATAGTTTTTGAATTCCCTGTTGTTTTTCATTTTTTTTCCAGTATCTATTCATCCCTAAACTGAAATTTTTTCACAAAACACCAATCATTCATATAATCCAAAAATCATCTATTAATCACAATAATACATACACACCAAAATATATCAATACGAACAACATAAGTCACCAAATACACGATCACCAAATGTTAAAGTAGAAATCACCAATAATACACAATTCGCCAAATACACGTTCACCAAAAAGACGAGTACCTATTTTACTACCATTCAAGTTATCCACAAATAGTTTGTTTGTGATCAAGCAATAACCTCTAATAAACAATCCGCCCAACGTCTACGTACATCATCCGAATAAGGTTGTTCCATGTTGAGTGCCTGCAGGTCAATGAAAAACCGTAAATAAATCTAATGATAGTGAGGACAGCTTCTCAATGTTTATTGGTTAATATACATAATGAATTAGATATAAGGTTTGTTTTAAAGGAGTCTATCTATGTGCTTCTTATTGATAATTACTGTTTTTTTCCTTAAGTGGTTGCATTTGTTGATAATTAAATGATTGTTAATTAGGAAAACCTTGATACAATGTCTGAAATAATTGAACTAATTTGTTATATATGTCATTGAGTTGTTCGACCTAATAATAATAATAATAATAATAATAATAATAATAATAATAATAATAATAATAATAATAATAATAATAATAATAATGACTAACTCTGTCTAGGAACGAACAATGGACATGGCATGAATTGTGAGTTTCTTTAAGGTTTACTTATAAAAACTACACGAAGGTTTAGCCTAATTCCAAAATATTAAAAAAAAAATCTCAAAATCTCAAAGAGGGGTATTTGTAAATTTAAACATTAGACAAAGCCTCAGGGGTGGTTGTAATTGTCTCAAACATGTCAATGTCCCGTATTGGCATGCTGTTTCCATAGAACAAAGAAGACCCGCAGCGAATTATCTCGAAGATATTTCGCCCGACGTAAGGTTCTATTAACGATTGTTTAGAATTAATCAAAAATGATCTACCAGGCAGCCTGTAAAAGAATAGTGAAAAATGTCAACATACTGGTTGCAGTAGAACTGTCCAGGCCCGCATAGAAGTGTGCTTCATTTTTAGGGGCTCGAAAAGGCCCGACAACAAGTACATGTAAGAGTGTTGTTGGGCTTAGATTGGCCAAAAATATGGCGGGGCATTGAGATTTTGGACCCACCTGATGGGATCTGTTCGGGCCGGGCCGACTCTAGTTTTGGATCGAAAACACAATTGAATGTGGCTTTACCATTGTGTCCAATCCTCCAATAAGTTCCCTCCATTTCTTGCTTACGTCGGGCGTGTAACATTTGATCAAGCAATCGATGAACTCAGCGATGGTGCATTGGACCCTATGTGTGATGATACGAGAAGGATCGTGACGGCCCGGATGATCGTCGACCATGATGTACGGACACGGAGTGCTTGCTCTATAATTTGAGAAATGTGTCTCCCTATTATCTGACTCCCAATCTGCCGTTCGAACAAAAGAAAGGAAAAAAGGATTTCACCAGCATTATTCATTTAAATGTTAACTAATGAGAGTTCATTGGGTGAAAATGCAAATTTGGTCATGTAGCAAAATGAACGTTTTTAAAAATAGTTTCAATTTTGGTCTTGCAAAGTACACAAGTTTTGAAAAATAGTCCTGTAGTTATATCACAATCTCAATTTCACAATAAATAAATAAAAAAGGGGATTGGGATCCGGTGAAAATTGAAATTAGGACCATTAACTGAGATTTGATTTTCATATAGTTACAGAACTATTTTGCAAGAAGTAACTTTTGCAGGATCATTTTGTAATTATTTTGCTGGTGACATAACTAATTTTGATGATTGATTTATGATAGAAAAACTAACCATTCACCTGATGGGTGATCCTGGAGAATAAAGTGGATTCTTGACAACATACTCGACATACAAGTTATAGATGTACTTGAACGAGTCTCTTAGATCGCTAGTCCTCGGATGAGTAACAAGGATGAGCTGCCAAAAAGACGAGATTATTTATTTATTTATATAAAAATCATCCCAAAAAATATACAATCACAACCACCATGTAATGTTGGGCAAGAGAAATTAAAAATTTAATAGTGAAAGAACCATGCGATGAATTGGAAAAATGGACCTTTATTTACCTTTACCAAATCATAAAGATCAATACAAGCAATTTACACTAATGTACATATTATTTAGGGATAATTACAAAAACAACCCCTGATGTTTRGCCTAATTTTCATTTTTCACATGAATCGATGCTTTAAAACTGAGGAGTCGCAACTTCACAAAATCAGGAGCAGTAAGGGAAAAAAATCCACAATACAATAATTAGATCAAACCTACTCACAGAAAATGATCAGAAAAAACTGAACATATCAACATTAAAGCAATTTTCTCGACTAACCCTGATCCCAGATGGACTCTCCATAAAACTTAATTTATAAGTATTGGTTCGAAAACTGTGAAAAGAACACCCTTGCCCAGGTAGCTGTGGCACCCCAAGATTCCCCTTCTCAGCACTGCCCAACAGAAAATAAAATTAATTAAATAAATTGTCAAAAAAAAAAAGATCGAATAGCAACTAGCATAAATTGAATTAATTTTCACTAAAAGTAAATAAAAATAATGATATTTCTCAAAGGGGAATAACTTCGAACACCTGGTGGGATCCATTTTGGCAGTCAAGGATTTGAGAGAGAAAAGGAGACCGAACATGAGCTTGTGATCTTGCTGCGAACTGAGGGTTTTGAGGGGTCGATTCCATTCTCTGTAAAGCAATATAATTCGTCGAAATCAGAAATTAATCATTAATTTGTTCCGTAAAGGGACTTAACATGAATGATAAAATTCAGAAAATTACAGAACTTTTTTTTTATCATGTCCACATTTACAATATGTTCTTCAGAATATCTTAAATACATTACATTATTCAATTTTTCCCAACAAAACTCCACAAACAATATAATCCCCACCATCCGACTTATAATACATTCTCCAATAATAATTAAAACTTGAAATCCATATGTACATGATAATGGTTCACTATTGACTGTAACAAGGAAGCTACAGTTTTGGTTTACTATTTTATCCGAGTTGCAAAATCAGTCATTTGAAGTGAAAACTATGAAGCATAAACAGAAACCCAATTAAGGTTATTATAACATCATCGTAATACAAGAGCTACATCAGCACAGTCCGCTGAAAGAATGGAATAAACTGAATTAGCTATATCCAAAAAAACAAGTAAATAACTGAAAGTACGAGTAGTAAAGTGAACTAGATAAGTTTTTGTAGGTGGCTTAGTCTCCAGAATTACACCTCTTCTGGCATCTTTTCCAGAGTTCTCATCAATTGAATTAATGTGCGGACCATTTTGAATGCCGAACTCCTGTAATTAAACAGAGGAATGCAACAAAAAACTTAATTAAAAAAAGTTTTCATTCCTAATAAGCTAAACAAAGAAAATGTGGATGACAACATTTAAACTTTTTACTTGGTTCATTACTAGAAGAAAATGAGTAAATTCAATATAAACAAAGTTTATGTTATTTCCAATCAATTGCATAATCAAACCTAAGTCAAAACAAAATAGTTTCTATTCGTGGAAAGCAAAGCAGTTGGTTAATCTTATCATAAGAGCTCAAATGTCAACCAACTAATCCTCTTTTTATTTCTGCCAATTCAACCAAGCTGGCATGGCTCGGCATACTAAATTTCTCGACAACCATATAATGGATTAAAATTTATTACAAAGAACAAAGGGCAATGATTTATTTATTTGCTAAATGACAATAAAATAGCTACATTAAATCATGTCAATGCGTTCTATAATGAAACACCAGCTGTTATAAATTGACACATTATTGAATGAAATCAAGCTTATATTCAACTTGGATATGTAAATGTCTCAAACAGGATATAGAAAAACAAGGCAAAAAGCACCATTGTTCAAGAAAATCGAATCGAACACAGACAAACATAAACAACGATTCCAAATATTAGCGATGATAAACGGAACTAGATTCTGAGTAAGCATTTTGCTCTGAAAGTGTACCTTGTCATCCTTGAGCTTCATCTAGTTCAACTCATCTGGTAGCCTATCCAAACCACCAAGCTCTTGACTAGGATCTCTTACAACAGTTGGAGGAGCTACACTTACCGAGGACATTCTTTTTCTTATTACCGATAAAGATGACGGTTTTTACTCTAGCCCCAAGTATTCAGTCTGTAGTATATTCAAATGAAAGTTATGAAATCACGTTTATGTAGCATAAAATGCAATAATATTATGAAGATGCATCGTCATCTTCAATTAGTAAGGGTCGCTTGAAGAATTATAACAAACAATAATACATCAGCTAAGAAATTATTGCTAAGTCAACTTAATTTTGTAAATCCCTAATTTATAAGCAGAAAGTATAATCAGTTCAAGGAGCAATTACTGGGGGAAACAAGTTCAAAGATAACAAACAGTGCAAAAAAAATTCAGCAAACTAAAGATAGCTAAGATTTTTTCCAAAATTACAAAACAAAAGGTAAAATTCTAGAGGAAAAGTTCCCTATAGTTGCTAATACGAATATGGAGAAGCAGAAATTCAAAAGAAAAAGTTCATCTAAACACTATCAAACAACGAGATTTGAGAAATAACACCAAGATTATCCAGTTCACAATGACTAATTACATCAAAACACCCCAAATAGTTCGTATTTTTTTGGATATCACTCGCAAATCAAACAAAAACTGAAAAGAATCAGAGAAACAAACCCTAGAGCAAACTCTAGCGGGCGAGTGAGTCATGAGTTAACTCGGTGATGGCGTCGTCGTGGCAAGTGAGAGCGACCTCCGGTGGCCGCACTAGGAGGGGTGGTCGCCGCCGGTGAAGGGGAAGGTGGCGTTGGTGATGGCTCCGCAGGAGAAGGTGCGGTCGCAATTGGGGTAGGTAGTGCCGGCGGCGGCGGGTTGGGAGTGCACCGCCGTGAGAAGGGCAGCGACGTTGGCGAGAATGACGAGAAGGGACAGAGGAATTATTTGGGGCGGCGGAGAGATGGGGTGATAAAAGAAAGTAGGGTTTTCTCGTCTATTGAATTAGAGAATGAAAGAGGAGACGTGAGACGGATGAGAGAGGAGGTGAGAAAACTAGGGCAAACTTGACCAGAATTAAATTTTCGTTAGATTTTAGATTTTTTTTTAATTTTTTTTTATCAATATGCCAGAACGCCCTTAAAAAGGCATTTTGATATATCGAATATACCAGAATGACTTTTTTAACGGTGTTCTGGTATATCGAATATACCAGAACACCTTTTTTAAGACGATCTGGTATATCGATATACCAGAATGCCTTTTTTAAAGACGTTCTGGTATATTGATATACCAGAACGCCTTTAAAAAAGGCGTTCTGATATATGATGCTTTTATTACGAAAATGTCACCGACTTATATTCTAGATCGTCTTTTTCTGAGGCGTTCTAGATTGACTGTTCTAGAATATATTTTCTGCACTAGTGATGCTTGCTTGTGGTTGATTTGAGTTGTGTGTTGATATTGATTGGAACATTAACGAAGTGACGTGGTTAGATGCTTTGGTTAGGAATTTAGACTTTCGTTTGAACAATAGTGTAATTGTGGGGAATGAAGTGTAAATAATCTATAAAGTGTTTTGTCCTCTGTTCTATTCTTATTTCGTTCAAAAGAGTCGAATACTCTCTACTTGCCCCATTTTCAGTTAACCTCTATAGGACATCATGTAATTTTTATTTTTATTTTTGGAGACGTTAAAACTCCACGTGCGATATTGAAGAATGTTATCAGTTGTACTTAACAACGTAAGATTGGAGTCAATGAACTCTCACTTTTGATTTTTTAAATTATGTTCGTTTAGTACCTCGTCTGTATGGGTACTTCAAAAAAAAAAAGAGAGAAAAAGAAAAAGAAAAGAAAAGAAACAATTATATATATATATATATATATAAAATAAAAATATTAAGTAAAAGAAGAGAAATCCTTCTACAAGTTAAGTTCTTATTTTTGTTTTCCTTAGATTGTTTTGTTGAAGAGGTGTATAGATGATTGGGCTAGTCGGGTGACGACTTGGTGGTTTTTTCGGGGATAGACTTGGGCTGAGGTATAGATGGAGGACGTGCATGGAAGTCAACTCATTACTTTTAGGTGTTCGGAAGCGAGTCTAAATCTCTTATCTCAACATTATCGTGTTGTTCTTTCAATTGAGTTTCTGTCGATTCAATGCATTAACTTCTTGAATCATTTGGATGCATTTGCAAATAGGTCATCGGGTAATTAGGTTTTCCTTGTCTACGTCTAGTTCTGATTTTGCTTGAGGACAAGAAAAAAGCTAAGTGTGGGGGAGTTGATTTGTACATATTTGTATGTGATTTTCGTGTGTTTTTGCATCGTGTGTTGTGTGCTTTTAGGGTTTTTAGGTTTATCTTTTTGTAATTTTTCCTCCTTTTGCTGTTTTTCGTTGAGTTTGGTGTTTAATGTGTTTTCTACTTTATTTTATTTGAAATAATCTAATTTTGCTTAATTTCTAGTTTCAGCTTCAAGACGAAGATGACGAGATGCACGACGTGCTGCCAACGCCCGTAGCCAGCACCGCGTCGATGACAAGAGATGCTCGTGTCAGTCGACGCTAGGTCGACACATAGCTACAGTAGTGTCGATCCTAGTTCCATCGATCGCAACTTGTAGTCGCGACGATCCGAGCTCCGTCGATCGACACACCTATAGACGCAACTTGCAGACGCATCGATCCGTGCACGCGTCGTTCGACGCATTGCATGGTCGATGTGAGAATCCTGACTCGCATCGACGTCAACGCTCGGCACGCGTCAGTCGACGCACCTGCGGTTGGGCGGCTTTTTTTGGGAAAATCTATAAATACCGGTGGTTTTCTTCATTTAAAGATCAGAAAACTTGGGGGCAAGGTTCCTCAGACGTTTAGAACCTCAAGTATAGTTCCATTACACTTACATTGAAGATTCCGGTAGATGATCATGTTGTTCTTCCGTTTCTACTACGTTCGTCTCGGAGATTTCGTTTCGTTGTTGTAGATTGCTTATTTTCTACTGTTTCATATGACTTATAAGTTTACTGTACTTCTTATTGCTTTTGATTTGGATTAAATGTTGTACTTTCATTTGGATTTTTATTAGTGTAGTAATTCAAGCACGTTTAATTCGCTAGTTTAATCATGTTATTTTCTCATTTTATAAATTCAAGTTTTTAATGCTTTCAATTAGGTTTTAATATTTGCATGTTTGCCTTCAAATTTGTAGTTGTAGAAACCCTTCCCGAAAATGGATCATGTGTTTAATTATAGGATTGTTGAACAAACATTTATAGATGTCGATTGCAATTCCTCGTGATTCGACTCGAGTCAGCTTATCGCCTATAATAGCTCCATTCTATTGTGGACGAGCTTTTTATTTTTAAAGAGAAAAAATTCGATTCACTCTTCATCCCAAGCCAGAAGATCCCAGCTCGCAATGCTATTCTAATAAGTGCTCTGCTTTTTGCATGATTGCCACAATACCCCTCATGTATTTCCCGCAGTACTTGCAATCCTTCCTCCTTCGATAAACACTTCAAGTATGGGACAAAGTGCAACCCCTTATATAATTCCCCATTCATTAAGCAAAACCATACCGCCATTTTGATCTCTTTGGTAGATAATTGTGTACCTCCCGTGACCACCTTATCAAGAGTCTCCCAAATCGGTCTCCAATCCTCTCGTTCATCTATTTCCATGATCTCCCTTCTTTTCTCCACACTGCTATGCACTAAATCCATCAACGTGATGCTTCTTGTGGTACAAGTGCCCAATGTCCCAGCCATTTTTGCAAGCTGACCCACTCTTGTATTATCAGCTCCTGTGAAATGTTCTAATATAAACTCTTTGAATTCAGTTACGCCTTCCTTTAGCTTCTTTAATTATTTTTGCATGCGTTCTTCTCTTGCTTCAAAAGACCCGTCATACTTGCAAGCTACCAATTGTGAGTCCGTTTAGGCTTTAATTCTCTGCGCTCCCAGGTATCTTGCTATTTTTATGCCCTATAGTAATACCTCATACTCTGCTTCGTTTTTAGAGGCCTTAAATCCCAGTTTGATTACAAAATCGAGGTTCTCCCTTTCTACACTAGTCAAAAGATTTCCAAGCCCAGCGCCTGTTGTCATAGTTGATCCATCTGTATGTAGCAGCCATGCCTTCTGTCCCTCCTCAAGCTCTGCCAACCATCTCCTATAGGAAATCCACTAACACCTGCGCTTTAATAGTCGTCTTAGGCTCATACACCACATCGTACTTGCTGAACTCGACTGCTCGCTTCACAAATCTTCCAGATGCATTCAGATTAATCAAAACCTACTCGAGGGTTAAGTAAGTGCGTACCTTGACCTTGTGGCCCAGAAAGTAAGGTTGGAGCTTCCTCGCCGTATAGTTCAATGAAAATCCTCCTTTTTCCAACTTCGAGTAGTTCACTCATCTCCCCTTAACATCCTACTGATATAATAAATAGGTTTTTAGACACCTGCATATTCTCTAATGAGTACCGAGCTTACAGTGACCTCACCAACGAATATGTACTGATCAGATCTTCTCCTGGCATTGGTTTAATTAGTTATGGGATCTCAGCCAGATATTCCTTGAGCTTTTCAAAAGCTTCTGCCGCCTCCTTTGTCCACTCGAACTTGGATCCTTTCCTCAACATTCTTAAAAGGGGGCACCCTTCTCTGCCGACCTATAAATAAAACGTCTAAGACCTGCGATACGACTAATTAATACATGCACATTGTTTGAGGATGGGGCATATCCATAACGGCTCACACCTTCTCAGGGTTTACTTTGATACCTCGCTCGGTCACCATATACACCAAGAATTTACCTGATCGTACGCCAAATGCCCACTTCTTTGGGTTATGGCGCATGTTATATTACCTCAGTATGGAAAAAGCTTTCTGTAAGTCCTTTGCATGTGAGTCCTCCTTTTTTCTCTTCACCAGCATATCATCAACATAGACCTGCATGCAGGACCCCAATAGATCTCTGCACATCTTGTCCACCAACCTCTGATAGGTCGCCACTGCATTCTTCAAACCAAATAGCATAAAGACAAAACAGTATGTACTTGTCGAGGTGACAAAGCTCACCTTGGGCTAGTCTTATGTTGCCAATGGAATCTGTTGGTATCCCTGCGATGCGTCCATCATGATCAAGAGCTCATAGCCTGAGGATGAATCAACCAGTTGGTCGATACGTGGTAAAGGATAATGATGTTTTGGACAGGCCTTATTTAACTCGCAAAAATCCATGCACATCCTCCACTTCAATCCAGGTTTTGGCACCAACACGACATTGGATAAATATTCCGGGAATTAGATCACCCGGATGTGACCAGCCTTTAGTAGTTTCTGCACTGCTTCCTCGATTACTTTGTCTAGCTCTGCCCCAAAGTGCCGCCTTTTCTATCGCACATGTCGTGCCTTCGGGTCATCCTTTAAATGGTATTGTGCGATCTCAGGAGACAGTCCTGTTAGTTCCCTATCTCCAAAAGCAAAGATGTCTTGAAATTCTCTTAGTAAAGCAATCAGCTCCTCCTTCACGATTTCAGTCATTTGAGTCCCTATCCTGGTAGTGTATTCTGGCCTGCCTTCTTCTAATGAAATCTCCATGAGGGAAGAAAAAATTATCCTCCTCCCTCATCTTCTTGGAACTGAGTATCCCTTTTTGCACGTCACCCATCCTTTCTCATTTTCCCTCACTCATCCCCTTTCTTACGGTCATCTAATAGCATGAGCGGGTGACCTATTGTTTTGATATTATTTCGCCTACCTTGTCTCCTGCAGGATACTTTATGCTCATGTGGTAGGTGGAAGTAACTGCCTGGAATGCGTTAAGGGCCGATCGTCCCAATATGACATTATATGCTGAATTCCATTTGATGACCAAAAACTCCAGATCCTTCGTCACTCTTAGTTCGCCTTTTCCCCATGCCACCAGGAGTTCCAACTTGCCTTCAGTGATAACCTGCATGCCATTGAAAGCGTAAATTAGAGTTTTCACAGGCCATACCTTTGTCTTTAAGTTCATCTGGTCTAGGTACTCCTGATATATGATGTTAACCGAGCTTCCATTATCTACAAACACCCATCTGACCTCATACCCTGCTACCTGAGCTTCAATCACAAGTACGTCATTATGCTCCACCTGCAAGACACGTCGTTCATCAGGACCAAATGAAATTACTGGTCTTGAAGCCAGAGGGCTCCTGTTAATGACGACGACCTCACATGGTCCGGGTCGGGCTGGTTTTTCATGTTTCTTTTGTGCATTATTTGTGTCTCCATTCGTTGGCCCCCCGAAAATCATATTTAATCTCCCCTAGTTATTCCTTGTGGTTCTTCCACATTCATTCCATTTTTGTCCTTCTTGTCATTTTTGTCCCTCTGCCTGGGCTGGTGGAGGGCCTTCTGGAGGTGGCGGGGGTAGTTGTTGCACTGGTTCCCAAGGATCTTCACCTTATATATTACCTCTTTGAAGTGCCCCGCCTTAATTAGTCTTTCAATTTCCTCCCGTAAATGCTTGCATCGCTTAGTTGAATGACCTTAATTATTGTGGAACCTGCAAAAGAACCCAGATTATGGATTAGTAGGAATTCGTGTGTAGCTCTATGGCCATCTGATATCATTTGGTATTTGTCGCTCCATGATCGTGAAAACCCTCACCTATAGGTATGGTAGGGGTGTGAAATCCTGCTCTCTCCATATATTTCTCCCATTTCTTGTTGCCCCTCTATTGTCTGCTTCAGTATTTAAGAGAGAGAGAGAGCAGCTCGCCTTGAATCCCTCTTAGGCTCCGACCTCTTTGGAGCAATTATTTTTGGGTCCGCGATCTCCAGTCCGAAGCGCAACTTGTGTTCTTCTTTGGTCTCCTCGACTTGTATGTATTTCTAAAAACTCTTCATATGTTTGTGCAGATCGCTTAGCCAGGGATTTACGCAAATCCTCCCTTATCAACCCTTGGTGTAACGCTCATGCCCTTATCTCATCAGTAGCTGCGGGCACCTCCAAGGTAGCTTTGGTAAACTGGGTTATGTAATTCTTCAAAATTTTTCCTGGCTGTTGCACCATTGTAAAGAGAGATTGCGCGGTTTTTATGTGCAACATGGCACTAGCGAAATGCTTCAAAAAGTCTATCTTCATAACCTGGAATTCCCCGGTGCCAGTTGATGGATCCAATCTTGTGCTATCCCTCTTAAAGTGGACAAGAAATCTCTTCAAGCCACCACGTCTATGCATTACCTTAATATTGCTTCATTTTCAAAACTCTGCACATGACGAGTGGGGTCCATCATTCCCTTGTGATAGAAATCCTGCCATTTGTATCTTTTGGGTAGCCCCGCTCTCAATATCCTTTTGGAAAATGGGTGGCCTTTTGACTCTTTAAACCCTGTTCCCGCGACCTTTCTTTGTGAATCTCGTAATGCCTCCTTCATATCTCTAAATGCGCGGGAAGTTGGTCCCACCTCATCTTTGTCTTTTACATCATCTTGCCGGGCCCAGTGTTTATAAGGCTTCCTCCATGACTTGTTATCCCTAAATTGCTGGTCGTCATCGTCACCTTCCTCAGCATCCCACTAGGCCCAGCGTTTATAAGGCCTATTTTGCCTCCTATTATCCATGAGTTGCTGATTGTCATCATCGTATTTTTCAGATGATGATATGTATTCAATTGGGTATCTTCCCCTTCTTGAGCTTCGAAGTAGGTCGGGACTTGGTCTACATGGTTCCCTTTCTCTGCTCTTTGGCTGGTCGGCAGTCAATTGTTCTGGCTTATATTCCTCATCCTTCTTGCCATCCTCATCGTTCCCACTGTCATCGTTGCCTTCCAAGATCATGTCCAGCTTATCTAATTTGTCCGGAGCTACCAATCCCATAAATCGCTCGAGGAATCCCTTGTTATCATGATAAGTTTTCTCTTTTGTTAACTCTTTCCACTCTTTTGTTCCTATGTGGATGGCTCTCTGTTTGATTATTTCTGGAACCTTTTTCTTACTCTCCCCTTCTGGTTTCTTCATGTTTGGCTTCCCCGGGGAGGATAGAGGTATGGTTGTGGTCGTTTGGTTTTTTGTTTCCCCTTGTGGCGGTGTTTGTTCCTTATTGGTGTCTACTTCTTTCTTTTTACTTGCTTCCCCGTCAAAATTCAAATTCCGAGAAGTGATACCTATTTCCTTCATGTTGCGCTTTTCAAAATTCTCACGTCTTTTGCTCAAGGACTCGATGTCCCTCTTTCACACAGATGACGCCATTTGATGTGACCAAAAAGATTTGTTCACCAAATATAGAGAGTACTGACCTTAAATATGTGATTAGTGGCCTGATAGATCTCCAAAAAGCTCCTGGCGACTTGATCGAACCTGCAAAACAAAATCCAAGCCTGGTGGTGGACAGCCCCGGCGTAGGCCCTCCGACACTTAAGTTCGAAAGTGTTCGAGAGATATGTAGAACTCAAAACATAGGATAAAATGGACTTAGAGAAAAGAATGAGGCAAGATTCCTATTTATATAGATAAGGTAAGTGTTACAAATCTAGGGCTCCCATCTCCTATTATAACTATAATTCCATAAATAGCGTCTGACTTAAAATTAGGATTTCTCTTGTATGCTAAGTTACCATAGATATTACAACTCTCACCAAATTACCGTAATAAGCATTGGCCAATAATCATGTCCATAATTTTAGTCCGTCGGGACCCTATACCATAATCCATATCAGCCCAACAGGGCCCAAAACCATGTTAACCATAAGACCAAGCTCTTTATACTGAGCTACCACTCAGTATCAAGCTGCCATAATACCACTTATTTCATAGGAGCTCACCACCTCACATAAAAGTTCGTCACTCTTATACGAGAGTTCGATGTCCCCAAAAATAGCTCGCCCACCTCACAGAAAGATTGCACCTTCTATCTAAATCCTTATAATACTTGCATATTTGCCGACGTGGATATTTGATGTCGTATCAATAACAAGGGTAGCACATCCATCCCAGTAGTAAGCTATGCAAGCTAGAAACCCTTACCTGATCCATAATTATCATCAGATCAGAAAAGAGTTTGAAACAAGGGGAGCATATCCTGCCCAGTTATAAGTTGAGTAAGATTGACCTCCTTGTCAGATAAAAGTAAGTCAGACTCAGTTATTCGGGAGAAGGGGTTAAGAATCCCATATCATAGTTTTTAAGCTTAATACTTCTTGAGGTGGCATATAATCCATGACCTCGGCAAGGGCACTCCTCTTTCATCTTCTAATTCGCACTTACTATAATCCGTCAAAATTTAAAGGGACCAATCCAATTTGGTTATAGCTTTCTTTTATTAGCCAGGTGTTAGCTCGCCTTACGCCTACTTGAAATCGTCATTGCTTCACCTGATGGTTATAAGAAACTTTTACTCACCTTTTATTCTTCTTAAATTTGAGAGAAGACATGGATATTTTCTCATCGATTAGGTCTAATGTATAGGTAAGATAAATTTTGGAATTGAATAATTATTATTTAGTCGTATGAACCCACTTTATAGAGGTGATTACAAGAATAAGTCAAAACAAAGATACAACAAATCATTTTAAATATGTACATTAACAAATATAGTTCGGGAATATCGGAGAAATATTAGGTGATTGATTTATTCCTTATACGCCCCCGCAAAATCGACGTCCCGTCGGCGACGGAGAGTTTGGAACGAAGAAGTTGAAAACGAGCACGGGATAGAGGTTTCGTCAACAAATCCGCCAATTGATCATGAGTGTTTACATAAGAGACCGAAAGACGACCCTTAGAGGCAAGGTCACGGACAAAATGAAGATCAATTGCAATATGCTTCATCCGAGAATGTTGAACCGGGTTAAGAGCCAGACGAGTGGCACCCATGTTGTCACAAAGAATACGTGGCGTGGAAGACGGACGAAGACCAAGGTCGGCAAAGAGATGATGAAGCCAGCAAACTTCCGAGGCAGCGGTGGCTAAGGCTCTATATTCCGCCTCGGTGGAGGAGCGAGCGACACCACGTTGCTTTCTGGATCGCCAAGAGATGGGAGTCGAGTCGAGGAAGACAACATAAGCCGAGGTGGACTTACCAGTAACAAGGTCACCACCAAAGTCAGAGTCGGAGTAGGCCGTTATGCTGAGGGAAGACGAAGGCCGGAGAAGAAGTCCATGATGCAACGTGGACTTGAGATAACGAAATAGGCGCTTAACAGCGTCCCAATGAGAAGTAAGAGGAGATGCCATATGCTYGGCTAGTTTGTTCACTGAAAAAGCTATGTCAGGACGAGTGATAGTGAGGTACTGGAGTCCGCCAATAGCACTACGATACTGAGTAACATCAGAAGAACCCGAGAGAGAAGATTCCTTCAAGGACATAGGAGTGGAGACTGGCTTGGCACCATCCAGGTTGAACCTGCGAAGAAGGTCCAATGTATACTTATGCTGGGACAGGAAGAGWCCTTCTTTGCAACGAGCAACCTCAACACCAAGAAAGTAGGTGAGGGYACCAAGGTCCTTTACCAGAAATGACTTCAATAGGTGAGCAGTGATGGCAGTGATAATAGTAGAACAGGACCCAGTGATGATGAGATTGTCGACATAGGCAAGGAGAAAAACACGAATACCATCTTTGCTATATGTGAACAAAGATGAGTCAGCCCTAGACTGAACAAAGCCAAAAGACAGCAGGGATGAGCTAAGGGCAGTGAACCAAGCTCGAGGGGCCTGGCGAAGGCCATACAGGGTGCGGCGGAGAAGACACACTCGAGAGGGGGCAGTGACATCCTTGAAGCCAGGGGGCTGCTGCATATATACAGGAACATCCAACTTGCCATGCAGGAAGGCGTTACTAATATCAAGCTGACGCAAGGGCCAATTCATCTGAAGAGCAATGGTGAGAACAGTGCGAATCGTCGCAGGCTTGACAACAGGACTGAATGTCTCACGAAAATCAATACCGGGCCGCTGATGGAAACCTTTCGCAACCAGGCGAGCTTTATATTTATCAACTGAGCRATCAGGTTTTCGTTTGATACGAAAAACCCACTTGCATCCAATAATATTACTATTAGGAGGAGGAGACACTAGATCCCAAGTACCGAAGCGTTGAAGAGCAGTAAACTCCTCAGCCATAGCCGAACGCCAAAGAGGATCGGCAAGAGCTTGAGCCACAGTGGAAGGCTCGATATCGGGCGGCAGCGGATGCTTGGTAGCGGCGAAGAAGCGCTTCGGTTTGTGGATATTATTGAGACCTCGGGTCTGCATGGGATGTGTGCGAAGAGGGTCTACCGGGGGGTCAGACGGTGGAGCAGTTTCGGACGAGGAAGGTGCCGAAGTGGTAGACGGAACAGACGATGCCGGTGCTGGAGTCGCAGTAGCTGGACGGTCGAGAAACGGTGGTGAAGGCTGAGGCTGCCGAGGAGGTAAAACTGAAAGGGTGAGTGGAGCAGGCGGCTCAGGTGGCGGTAACGGTACAGGCGGCGGCGAACCAGGAAAAGAGTCCTCAAGAAACTGCACATGTCGAGAAAGATAAAGGCGGCCAGACTGAAGATCAAGACACTTATAAGCATTTTGTGTAGTTGAATACCCCACAAAGACACAAGGCAGAGAAGGTGTGGTGAGCTTCCCTGGAAAGTAAGGCCGGAGCCATGGAAAACAGAGGCAGCCGAAGACCCGGAGTTTAGTATAATTCGGAGTAATACCAAACAGTAATTGAAACGGACTTTTCTTGGATAACAAGGACGTTGGCATGCGATTTATTAAGTATACAGCAGTTTGTACCGCAAAGGACCAATAAGACTGTGGGAGAGAGGCGAAGTGTAAGAGTGCACGACTCACTTCTAAGACATGACGATTGCGACGTTCAACTAACCCATTTTGTTGAGGAGTGTGAGGCGCAGTAGTAAGCCAAGAAATTCCACAAGTAACCAGGTAAGACCGCATAGCAAGAAATTCACCGCCATTGTCAGTAAACAAATTTTTAATCACATAGCCAAACTGTTTTTCCACAAGTAAACGGAATTGCGAAAAGATCGAAGCAACTTGAGACTTTGCATTCAAAGGATAAACCCAACAGTAGCGAGTAAATAAGTCCACAAGCAACAAAAAATATTTAGAACCGTCCAAAGAAGCCACAGGGGCAGGACCCCAAACATCAGCATAGATATAGTGCAAAGGATGTAAAGCAGTAAAAGATGATGTACTAAAAGGTAAACGATGCGACTTGCTCAGCTGGCAAGAAACACAAGTATTGCCCAACACAGAGGACTTATTCAAAGTTGGTAATTTAAAGGTTCTAATAATTAAAGAGCTTGTATCCATTGATGGGTGCCCCAGTCGAGCATGCCAACGTGGTGGAGAAGCCCGAATGCCAACAAAAGCAGAAACTTTAGTATTCAAATCACCCACAGCAGGTGGAATCAACCGATAAACACCATCCTGACAAGAGCCTTTAAGAAGTGGCGCCCCCGTGGCTAGATCCTTCATAACATAATAAGACGGAAAAAATTCCATTGAAACATGATTAGCTAACGTGAATTTACTAACCGAAAGCAAATTCTGTTTCGCCGTAGGCACGCATAATACATCATTTAGAACAAAAGAGCGTGCAGGAAAGGTAAGATCAGATTTACCAGTATGAGTAATAGGGAGACCCGAGCCGTCGGCAATATGAACTTCGTCAGTGCCATCATATTCCGAGTGGATGGACAGATTGTTAATGTCGGAAGTGAGGTTGTGAGAGGCCCCAGAGTCCACTAACCATGAGTGACGAGGGGAGGAGGGGGGCGGTGCTGCATAATTTGCAATCGGGACACGACGACACGTAGACGCACCATGACCAATATAACCACACAATTGACAAATAATAGGTGATCGACCAGTAGGATTGTAGGTACCTGAGGAATTATTTCGGCCGGAAGAGGTACTGCCGCGAGACTGAGGTGAACTGGAGGACTGGCCACGCGCTGATTGACCACCAGAATTTTGAGAAGAGCGATTTGAGTTGCTGCCCCCACGGGAACCGCCACGATTTGAACCACGACCCTGGTTGGACGAGCCGCGGTGAGCCGCTGCATTGGCAGTGACGAGCAGTTGGCGCTGAGAAGCTTCCTGCGACTTGATAGTTTGCTCATGGGCAAAGAGAAGGTCATGCAATTCCTSGTACCGAAGAGGAGTCTCCCGAGTACGGATTGGGCCAACAATCGTTGCATACTCCGGACCTAAACCGTTGATCACAAACAYCGTGAGATCATCAATGCTCACGGGTTCATCAATCAAAGCCAATTCATCGGCTTTGGCTTTCACATAGTGAAGGTATTGAGTGATTGAGCGATCTTTGATCTCAACACGATAAAGTTCGCTTTTCAATTGATTTACACGGGTACGCGAACGCCCCGCACAGAGTCGAGTGAGGATGCCCCACGRCTCAGACGARGAAGTAGCAGATGAGACGAGCGGCAATATATCCGSCGAGAGAGAGCCAAATATGGCGGCTAGGAGAAGATTATCCTGACYAATCCAGTGAGTCACYTCCGCAGCGTTGGATCCATCGYACAGTAGTGATGGTTTCTTGAGCGAACCATCGATGTAGCCAAGTAAATCATGACCAGTGAGGAGGGCAATGAGATGGGCTCTCCACGAAGAGTAATTTGTCTGGGTCAACTTGATTGGTAGATGGTGATGAGCGGTTATGGGAACGAGAGGCGGTGGGGAGTTTACGCCGGTCATGGTGGTGGAATCAGACGAGACCGTCATGATGCAGGGAGGTGCGGACTTGAGAAGAATTTAGGGTTAAGAGAGGTGTTAGATCGTAAGCCCTTCTGATACCATATAGGTAAGATAAATTTTGGAATTGAATAATTATTATTTAGTCGTATGAACTCACTTTATAGAGGTGATTACAAGAATAAGTCAAAACAAAGATACAACAAATCATTTTAAATATGTACATTAACAAATATAGTTCGGGAATATCGGAGAAATATTAGGTGATTGATTTATTCCTTATATAATGTTCCCTTATCAAAGGGATATTATTTTCTTATTCATAGCTCAAAATCCAATATGACTCTACACCTATCTCTACAAGAATAACTACTTTCATCTCATTAATTAGACTAAAAGGTGATTCACCTAATGATAGACTGAGATGTTGTTCTATATGAACGTAGCAGTAAATCCAGTTCAGCCAGCTATGCTCCTCAAGCCTTTTCTAATATTCTATTATTCCTTGTAACAAAATATGATTAGTGACCTCGACATGTTTATTTGCTTGTGGGTGGGAAACCAAGGAGAATCTATGCTTGACCTTTGACTCCCGACACCATACTTGAATCATTTATCCATTAAATGGTTCCCATTATAAGAGACTAGCATTCATGATATTTCTAACCGGCGGCATATGTTAGAAAACAAGTATGATATGCTCTAAGTTTCGATGGTGGAGGCTAGTGGTTTTATTTGTACCCAGTTTATGAAAAAAAAATCTATTTCTTCCACCAAAATCTGTTTTGTCCACTAGCTTTTGGAATAGGTCCCACCATAGTAATACCCCACTAGGCGGGGGAAACTCTTAACTGTCATCTATTTTGCGTAACATGTATGATAGGTGTGTGTATTTGATATTTTCTATAATATTAGACCATCTCAATTACATCTTTCTCCATAATTGGAAAAAAGAAACTTGCTCTCGAAGATTTTAATTCTATATCTTGAATCTTCACATGATTGGCACAATCACCCTCATGGTTCTCCTTCAAGATTAAATCCCCATCTTCCTTCGTCAAGCATCAAAAATAGGGTCCAGTATATGATTGCTTATATAAAAATCTATCAATTAAATAGAATATTAATGATTTTTAGGAAAGCTTAGTGGACATTTTCTTTTCTACCTAATCACTAGCCAAGTACGACCTAATGGGAGCTCACTAGTCATCTTGCTCCTCAATACATATTATCTCCTGCCTTATGCTACTAGCCGACAGATCGGTACTAGGGTTCGTTGGGATTCAGAATTTAGGTATTCAAAATTTTGAGTATTTAGGATTCTGTAAATAGTAAGAATCTTTGTTTGTTATAAAATTCAGAATCCTTTTCTTTTTACTGTAGATGTCAAATCATGTCTGGAAAGTGGATGATAATGTATTTTTATATCGTATTTGATGTCAAATGATGTCTGAAAAGTGGATGATAGTGTATTATTATATTGTATTTAGTAATATTTTAAATATAATGATGATGTGATAAAAGAGATGAGTGTGGTTAGGTGTAAGAAATGGTTGGTTGTGGGTGAAAAATAGAGTCGTAAAACAAACGAGGATTGTCAAAATCCCAATCCTGGCATTGGGAGTCCTAGAACAAACAACCTGTTAAAGTGTTGTTTCTTGGTTTTCAATCAACTAGAGCACCTACAATTATTGCAAGTAGGTTAGCTTGTTCACTCTCGGAATGTGGTACATACTCTGATTAAAGGTTATAACCTTCTGGTGAAGTTTCTCGACCATTTCAACATACTTCCTCATTCTTTCTTCCTGAACATCAGATTATCCCCATACCTAGTTGGTGATAAGCTGCAAATCTAAATATATCACTATTCATCGTACTCTGAGAACAATTTCCATCTTCATACCTACCAGCAGTGCCTTAATTCTGCACTGTTGTTAGAGGCATGAAATCTATTGTTGTAAGAATGATATCCACTCCAAAACCATTAATCATCGATGAAAAATCTACGATCACTTTTTCTCTTTTTCATATGGAATATGCTCGCCCATTCCCTTTTGTAAAAAGTCTGCAAAGCTTATGCTTAGATTATCATATTAACTCGGTTCCACCACCCCTTTCACTAGGTATCCGAACGTCTTTTGTTTTCCCAGTGTTTAGTTCAGGAGGATGTTTATCCGAACCACCATCTTATGGCTCAAAAGTTAAGTGTGTAACATGATTATTACTACTAGTGCCCCTTTTCTACTTCTAAGGAGTAAGTCTCCACTCGCATTAATAAGGTAGTGTAATAGATTAATTAATAGTGTGCGCGCTCTTCTCTTAATATACATGATAAGATCCTCTCCTACTAAGGACTTAGCCAATAAAGGTGGTTCAACTAGATATACCTTTAAATTCTTAAATGCCTTCTAAGCTTCTTCTGTCCAATTGAACTTTGCACCTTTCCTAGAAAATTGAAAGAAAAATAATTCTTTCTTTGTTGATTTGGCAATAAAGTTGCTTAATCCCATCATCCGAATTGTGAGCACCTGTGTTTATTTGATGATGGCGGGAAGTTTCATATATAAACCCACTTTTACCTTATTTGGGTTAACCTTAATTTTTTTATCCGTCAACATGTTCCCTAGGAACTTCCCATGATTTACACCAAATTATTTGGCCAAACTCAACTTCATCCCATATTTCTCAATGTACTAAAAGTTCTTTGGGAGATCAGCTATATGTGTTGTAGCCTTTTTTTTTTTTTTTTGCCAACATATCATCCAGATAAACTTCCATATTCCATCCTTACTTGTATCTTAACAAATAATCCATCAAATGTTGGTAATTGGATCCATCGTTCTTCCATCTAAATGGCATAACCACATAGCAATATGTTCATTTTGAGATAATGAAACTTACTCTCTACTGATCTTCTGGCACTAGCATAATAACGTGGTGTCCTTGTGAAGCATCCATCATGCTCAATAGTTAATGGCTCAAGGTCAAGTCCACCAATTGATCTATTTGGGGCACCAGGTAGTCATCTTTTGGGCATGCTTTGTTCATATCTCTGAAATCATATCTCTGACATACAATGTTCCCAAGTCACCATGCCCACCATACTTCCTACGGGGAATTACAAACACATGTGGTAAGTGGACACCACTATCTATAGAGCTATTAATGAAGTTCTGATTAACATGAATTTGTCTTGATTTTTATTAGTATTTTAGTTAGTTTTTGTAATTGATTTCGGTATAAGTTGGATATATTAAACATATTTTCGTATTTTTGTGTCTCCAACTTATTTTATCATATTTTAATCATAATTAAATAATTTTATATTTATTCCAGGTATTTTGAAATATTTTGGTTTGGAGATAGTCGAGGGTGGGCCTACAAGTGGAGTTTTAGCAAAATCGGGCCTCGATTTGAAGTATTACAACCGACACTCGGTACATTGATCCACACTGGATTACCCAGTGTCAGAACAGCTGACACTGTGTATGTTGTCGATACTGGGTAACCCGGTGTCGACTGCCAGAATCGGGTTTTTAACCCTAACTTGTGCTCCAATACTTAGAAAAACTATAAGTACCCCACTAATCCGTCCTAAAACATATCACAAACATTCCTAGGTTTCTTAGACATAGAGGAGGCTGATTTTCACTACCCATAACATAGTTACAAGATCAAGATCAAAGATTCAAGAGTCACAAATCCCAAGCTCCTTTTTTTAGTTCGTGATTCATTTTTCGGCCGAGATCTACGCTTTTTCTTAGTTCCAATAAGTATTGTAAACTTTTTATTGCTTTCTTAGTTTAATATTCATTAATTCATGCTTTTAGGTAATTATACTTATTTATTGTTCTTGAGTTATTTTATGCTTGAAATTTGTATACTTTGGATAATTGAATTCATAATCTTTCATCTTGATTTAGTTTACTAAATTTATGCTAGGTTATTGGAGATTTAATATTGTTCATGCTTTCATGCTATTTAATTTCGTTTATGCTTGGTGAATTTATTGATTATGCTTAGTAATTTTATTGGTAATTTAGTTCATGCTATTTAATTGCTTTATAATCTTAGAAGTAATTTAGCTCTCGAGTGATAATGAATCATTTATCATAGTAGTTATTCAATTCATGCTAGTTAATTGCTTTTAAATTTCATGAACCTTAGTTTATATGTCTTAAATAATTAAGGCTATAAATTATTGTTGATTAATTAGTTCTTGGTAATTAGTTAAGTTAATTAGTTCTAAATAATTGCTTTGAAACTCTTAGTTCTTAAAATCACCAAATCAAACCCCCAATTTATACATGTTGATGTGTTTACTTGAGAACAAAAAACATCCAAGATTCCGATTGTTGTTCCTTGAGCGACTCGGTTCATACCAACCTACACGTGACCTCGTTGACCGCTCGTCGTTAAGCGTCAAATTAAATATTTTATTTTTTCTCAGCTTGTCTCTACCAACTAGTAATAGCGACAAGTAAGGGTCGATCCCACGAGGAGTGTGTCTTAGAATTTGATATTTCGTATTTTATTAAACTAATAAACGGGGTAAGAATTGTGAGCTAATCTAAGAGAACTAAATAACAAAATAAATAAGCAAGTAATTAAGAAAAAAAAATAAAACATGTAAATAAAATAATGGAGAATCCAATAATAATAAAGCTCTAGTTCTAGTTCAGTTTCCACCCTCGTTCCACTAATCTAACCAAACACAATATCATAACCCATTCTTCATATACTACTAAAAACCCTAAGTAATAATAAGCTCTGCTACTCGAATAT
Source organism: Phtheirospermum japonicum (assembly GCA_014905375.1). Lineage (NCBI taxonomy): Eukaryota > Viridiplantae > Streptophyta > Magnoliopsida > Lamiales > Orobanchaceae > Phtheirospermum > Phtheirospermum japonicum. The sequence goes on from BMAC01000409.1 coordinate 1,051,630, forward strand.
GCTCTTGCCTTTTACTCAATTAAAATAATCTCTTCAATTGATTCTAATTATTGAATAATCTAGAATAAGCTCTCTAGATTCAACCCAACAACAACATTAATAACCAGGAAAAATAGGTTAATCTAAGCAATAAATACATAAGCTCAGTTTATTTAACTTATGTTGTGTTATCCCTAACGATGCACAATCATTAGTTGCTACCAACAAAATAGGAATCACGACGATTATACGGGAAGCAATCCTATTTTTATCAATAGAGAACCAATCCCTAATCTAGGTGATCAAGCCAAATTAAGAATTAAGCAATCATAAATTAAAAATAGAACAACACAAACAATCGCATATGAAGAACGAAAGATAATATTGCATAAATTAATTAGAACATAGTTTCACGAGGGTTTCAACATCCCTATAACTAGATAAAAAGTTTACTCATGGAGTTAATATTCAGATAAACAAACATGATCCTTGAAAAAATAGGAGAAACGATGTGTAGAACTTGAATCTTGAGTCTTGATCTTCAATCTTCAAGTTCTCATGTGTATGGATGGATTGGGATGACTTGAGACCTCTATGGAACTCCGTAGAACCTAGGATATGTTGTATGTATCTTTGGGACGGATTTAGGTCGAGTTTATATAGAAATCATCTTTCTTTCCACGGAAGTTTTCTTCCAAAAATAACTTCAGCATCATCGGCGTCGACAGGCGTCAACCGACGCCTGCCAGCCATGGGCATCGATGTGAATCATCCTTGGCAACGTCGGCGTACTGGTGCGCGTGGGTCGTCCGACACCCCTCCAAACGACGCTCACAGAGAGTTGCGTCGGCATGAGCGTCGACCGATGCACTCTCTATCGATGCATACAGAGACAAACTCTCGGTAGCAGTGTCGAGCGATGCTAGCCACCTTCGGCAGCGATGCTGGCAGACTCGGTAGCGACACAAGCCATCGGGCACAACTTCTCGATTTTTCATTTCCTTCGCCAATTCATTCGTCTTTGTCTCTCGACTTCACGTACAGCTCTTGTGCATCATCCTTCAATCTTCAATGCACCAATTTAGCTCCCAATTACTACAAAATAAGAAATAAATACACAATCGGTGCTCGACTACTCATAATAATAAATATGAGAGAAATAAACATATATAAGAATATGAAGCACATAAAAACATAGTTTTTAGACCCTTAAATACCATACAATTTCTCGCCCATCAAATTCCCTCAAACTTAAACCTTGATTGTCCCCAAGCAATATAGAATTGAAGCATAACACAAACATAAGTAAATCACTCAAATTGACCAAATGAACTCATCCGTACTCTAAACACCATTATATGTCTAGAAATCGCAAGCGTTTCATGTGTTGACCTAAGTGATCCCAGCAGTTTGGCAACCCCTTTTCATATAGGTCACGTCAATGTACAATGGTGCCTCCTCGCTACTCAATGGTTTAACTCTATCCATTGTTTGTCACGATCAAATATATCGTCCACCCATTTATTTATTTTTTTTTCAATTGAGGCCCACAGCTCCGCACAACCGTTCTGGACTTGATAATAATGATAAGGCGTTGGATAGGAGGATCGCCTTGATTTGGTAATTGACTTGTTTAGTTCACCTCCACTTCCTTGGGATTTTGATTGTATGATGCGCCACTTCACTACAAAAAAATCTTGCATTACTGGCGGATTTCCTGGCGGCCAAAAAGCCGCTAGGAATGCTGACAAGTATGCTGGCGGATTTGCTGGCGGTCATGGCCGCCAGTATATAGCCCCGTCAGCATGCCCTCAGGGATGAGGCGGGAATTTATCCCGCGTAACTATCCTGACGGGGCTGCCCGTCAGGATATATTTTTGATTTAAAAAAAAACCAAAAAAAAAATATATGCTGATGGCCGTGGCCGTCAGCGTGAAATTTTTAATTAAAAAAAATAAAAAAAATATACACTGACGGGCAGAACCGTCAGCGTTTAAGTGTAATCCTGACGGGCATMGCCGTCAGGATTGTAACCTAAAAATCGGGCCTCCTCCTTCCCCGCCTGACTTTCTCTCCTTCTTTCTATCTCTTTTTTCTCCTTCTCTCCCCCGCAGCATCGCCACTTCCGCCGCTCCGCTCGCCGCCGCCGCTCCATTTCGAATCCCAGCCCGCCTGCCACCACCACCGGCTGCCTCCCACCGATGCGAACACCACAGCCGAGCCCAGCCCACCTCCGCGCTGATGCCGCCCAGCCCACCTCCGCTGCACCGCCCAGCCCACCTCGCCACCGCGGCCGCCTGCCTCCACCGCCGTAGCCGATCCCAGCCCGCCTGCCACCACCACTGTCGCAGCCGGCCAGCCCAAGCTCCACAATGTCGCCCGCCGCCCGTCGCCTCGTCGCTGCTCCACCGCTGCCGCTCGAAGGTAATTTTTTTTTTCAATTTTAATTTTATATTTTTGTATATTTGTAATAGTTATATTTTTTATATACTTGTTATTTATTAATTATTATATAATTATTTTTAAAGGTTAGGGTTTAGTGTTTGTTTAGGGATTAGGGTTGAAATATGGGTTTAATTTGGAATTAATTATAAAATTAGGGTTTAATTTAGGTTTAATTATATTATTATTCTTCAATTAGGGTTTAATTTAGGTTTAATTTTAAATTAGGGTTTTATTTAGAAAAAAATTTGTATATATATTGTTCATGCATGGGAGGCCGTGGTGATCGGCCGGGGTTTAGAAAATATATTGTTCATGCATGGGAGGCTGTGGTGATCGGCCAGGGTTTTAATTTTGTTTTATATATAATACTGTCATTGGTGTTGTTGGTTGTTGGTTGGTTTAATTTTGTCATTGGTGTTGTTGGTTGTATACCCGTCGGATGTTGACGTGGGTTACGGCGCCGGCCGGGAGGTGTTGTCCCTCCAATAGCGGGTTTTCAAATCTTATTTTTAAAAACGTGATAGGGTGTTACAGAATTTTATTTAAGTTTTCAAAAATATTTTAAAAAAATGTGACGGTGGTAATTGCTTATTTGGAAACTTGGCGAAGTGACGCGATGCATATAAATCACTTGTTTCAAAATTAATATCATATAGAATTGTCCCAATATTCCTTAAACCCGTTTGAGAT
>BMAC01000409.1:1059395-1114199 GCA_014905375.1 Phtheirospermum japonicum
TGAATATTTGCATGAATTTGTTGAGCTACTAGCATCTTCATTGGATTTTGCCCTTAGTATTCGTAAGCGAATTGCACTTGGTACACGGATAGGCAGTTGTTTCGGCACCTCAATTCTTTTAGATTTTTCAATTTTCTACTCACTCCATGCCGGTACACCCCAACCGGACTTTATTTGACTTCTGTTTCGACTTACGAGATATTATCACACAACCGCCAATTTCAAGGCCCCACACAACTCATATTGAGTACGGCAACCACAAATACACATCAACAACGCAATAATCTAGAATTGAAGGCCCAAAAATTAATCACAAAATTTCTAACATGCGTACCCTTGATCTATAAATCAAATGACGACTAATGAATTTAATCGAAACATAATTCATCCAAGCAATTCAAGCGAGTACTTTTAACCATTTACTTTTCAATCCCCCGGAATTTATCACAAAAAATTTTCAAAATTTTCTCAAGATTTAGCACAGTATCCTCAATAAAAACCTCAATAACCCACTCCCCCAAACTTAAACATTAGCTTGTCCTCAAGCGAACATAAAACGAGAACAAGTACATCACAAATATTATGAGGGAAGAGTAGGAAGAGAAATCACCCGGGATAAAAGGCGAGGGGGTCTCGATCCTATTAATTACGACACATGTTCCTTTTAAAAATGGCCCAATCATCCAAAACACGTCACCGCCTCCTATAACTGCAAGAAAAAGAAAATGAAAAATAGAAAATAAAATGATAAAATATTGGGTTGCCTCCCAACAAGTTCCTTTGTTTAAAGTCGTTGGCTCGACTTAGTCCCTTAATCAAGTCGTAGGTGGTGCTTCCAACTTCATCTGTTCTTCATCAATAGCGCGAAACCCTTTATAATATGGTTTTTGGTGTCCATTCACCTTGAACGTCTTGTTCATCGTCGGGCTAAAAGTCTCCACAGCACCATGCGGAAATATGTGGGTGACAACAAATGGTCCAAACCACCGTGAACGCAACTTTCCGGGAAATATCTTAAGGCGAGAATGAAAAACCAGCACCTTTTCGCCCTCTACGGATTCTTTCCTTGAAATCATCAAGTCACTTTCCTTTAGCGGTTGGATAATTAGAGAAGAGGTCAGCCGCTCCTTTAATGTATCAAAGGCTTTCTTGCAGTCGTCATCAATCTTGAACTCCACGTCTTTTTTCAAAACCTTACATAGTGGCGACGCTATCCTCGGAAAATCCTTGATAAATCTACGGTAAAATCTTGCATGAACAAGAAAAGAACGAACTGCCCGAACATTGGCGGGGTAAGGCAACGCAGTTATGATATCAATCTTAGATTTATCAACTTCAATTCCTCTCAGTGAGACAATGTGTCCTAAAACTATACATTGTTCCACCATAAATTGCCCATGGTACTGCTGCTTTAATCTCCCCTTCTTCCTCGATGGAGCCTCATGGATCTGGTGATACCAAACAAATCCCCAGTAATGGGCAATTCTTAAGTCCGTGTGCTAGTCCGTGGCGTTCCTTCCCTTCTGCAGCCGTCTACCGTGGGCATTTTGCAAGAACAAGGGGGTCCTCCCACTACAAAAAAAAGGCAAAATTTCGAGGGAATTTCCCCTTGGTATTCAGGAAAAATCCCTCGGTTTTCCAAAAACCGAGGGAAAAACTGAGGGAAAAATTCCCTCGAAAAAAGCGTCCTCAGAATTTCGTTCCGAGGGAAAAAATCCCTCGAAAAAATGAATCCGAGGGATTTCCGAGGGATATGTTCCCCCGGAAACTCTCCCGCGCAATCCCTCGGTTTTCCGAGGGACTTCCGAGGAAAAATATTCTCTCGGATATTTGTTATTTRCGAGGGAAACAAATCCCTTAGAATTCTGAGGGACTCGTATTCCCTCAGACTCCAAGGGATATGTTTCCCTCGGAAATAGCAAATATCCGAGGGAATATTTTTCCCTCGGTTTGTTTTTATTTTTTTTTTAATTTTTCGAGGGATTACCGAGGGAAAATCCCTCGGTTTTAATTTTTTTTAATTAAGTTTTAGTTTTAATTTTAATTCCTGTTCAATTATTAAAATTCCCAAAAATTTGAAAAAAGTAATTAAATAAATGAACCAATTATTATAAAAAAATATTTGAAAATTTCAGAATAATCATGCGTTCGATCGAAACAGTAACAAAGTTTATATGAATTGTAAAAATGTTCTATGGATGGGGAGGGGGGTACTGCTGCTGCTGATGGGGAGGGGGGTACTGCTGCTGGAGACGAGCATACATCTCAGCCATCTAGGCATTCACTACTGCAGAAACAGGATACAAAGGCGGCTGATTAACGGCGGTTCTGGAAAAACCGCCGTTAAATACTTTTTTACGGCGGTTTTTCCAAAAACCGCCGTTAAATCGGTCATTTAACGGCGGTTTTCATAAAACCGCCGTAGAATCGTACATTTTACGGCGGTTTTATGAAAACCGACGTTAAAACTGAACTAATTAACGGCGGTTTTTAAGAAAGCGCCGTGAATTAACAAGTATTCACGGCGGTTCCTCAAAAACCGACGTTAATTAGTTCATGAGTTAATTATTGCAGTAGATTTAACGTCGGTTCTATTAGAACCGCCGTATATAAGATGACATTTAACGGAGGTTTTATTAGAACCGCCTTAGAAAGTAGTCTACCAATGCCATGTCACTGATCCGCGTCCAACTCAAGCAACTTCTTTCGACCGTTGATCCGGTTCTCATCCGACGATTTGTATTCGCCACATCATATATTTATTTTATTTCCTATTTTATTTCCTAAAATCAAAATACGTAACAAAATTAAAACTTTCCCATTCATTCCTCCCCAGACCGAATCCCTAGCCCCAGACCGCCGTCCGCCACCTCCCACACCCACCAACTGCGCCGATCCATGGCAGTTCCTATCCACCCCAGTCCCCGGCCGCGAGTCCGACAACAGCTTCTGCAGTAGCCGCTCCTCCACCGCCCTCCCCAACATTTCCGACCGCTCCTAAAAAGTCTCTACGCTCAAACCATTAATTTATACCTCGCCTCTCAATCCTTCAACTCTCAGCTCAAGCATCCTCTACCTTCCGCCAAAGACATCATCGAAACCCTCAAATTCCTACTGCATTGCTTCAGATTCGCTTCGCAGAAAATCAAAGAGGATCTCAGCCACGCTTTGAAATTCCTCAAATGCCCCCTAAAATTGAACAAATTGGAGCTGCGCGCCCCAGGTACGCCTCACTCCTGCCCTAACCTGCTCGCCGTGATTCGTCGTGATTCACCGTGATTTTCCAATCAATGATGGCTGTGGTGGAGTGACACCCATTGCAGACTCCGGTTCACTACCAAGCGCGAGATTCATTGGCAGGGGGTAAGATTAATTGTTTAGTGCTATTGGATTTGTTAATGAAACATGATTTTAAGAAACATGGCTCTAACCTAACATCTCATAAGGTTTCCTTTAGTGTTGAAACATGGATCTATTGGATTTTAGTGTTGTCTCAATTGATAATGACTAGTGGGAGGTGATAAAGATAGTGGGTTAAATTTGCTTTGGTTGATGCTTTTCTTGTTTCCAAATGCAGTATGTTTTGTAGAGGTCATTGTGAGTGTAACCTTACTCGAATATTTTTTGACACGTTTTTGTATGATTTTTGGTCGATTGCAGATAGATCTAAAGGATAAGCCTGCGCTTGAAAAGCTTTTTGCTTCTGAAAAGTATGTTTTGCTTGGTAAAGCATATCCTTCATTCATGAGTGCGAGATGCTCTGTTTTGGATCAAACTGATTTCAAGTATCATGGCCGAAATACCTATTTTTCCCCAATGCTCTTACTATATTATTCTCCAGATAATCTGCTTCTGCTGGGAAAGAACACACAATAATATGAAAACATAGGATTTTTCTATGAATTGATCTTACTTTTTTTTTTCAGTGAGAGATAGTAGTGTTTGATGTAGCCGAGCACCCTCAGGAATTAGAAATCGAATATGATCCCAATTTGCAAGACAACGAAGATGACGAAGAAGAAGATGCAGAAAATAGCGGCGTTTCCGAAGAAGAAMAAGAAACAGAGGGAGTAGAAGCAGAATACAAATTCCAGTTCCAAGGGGAAATGGACCCTTTATCATTTGCAGAAGAAGAAGATGCTTCCGGATTACAGCCTTACGAGCGATTCGAGCATATAGAGCATCATTACGAGGTCTTGGCTGCTAAGAAGCGCCCTACTCTTCAGGAAAGCCTGAGGTGTTTTTCCCCCTTTATTTTTCACCTGATTTTTGTATTAGTTCACTATAATATATTTAGTCAGTCTTTTTTTTAATACATCCTTTTATTTCGTTATTCGTATTATTGTTGAGCAGCATTCGCCGGGGTCCCAGGTTTACACCCAAGTTTGTGCTCCATTCCACTCGATGTCAATTATTTCTTATCATGACCTTGTTGGTGTGGCTTACACTTAGGAAGAAACTAAAGCTATGGCAGCAGAGATTTAAGTGGTCGATGGCCCAAATGATGAGGGTCAGATGTTTACTAGCCCAGGGAAGCTGAGTGATCGTTTTCCTCAGCCTTATGCGAATGAGCAAGCTGCAAGATTTGATAATGGTGGGGCCTACCCCTGATTTAAGTCTTATCACCAAGGTAATCTCATGATCCTTTAATGATTCAGAGAGAAGTTTAAACCCTAAATTCTAAAGAAAATATTGGAAAGGAAACCATGCGTGCAAATTGAGAATGATTGGGAAAAGAAATTGAAGTAAGAGAAGCGACCTTTTGTTGATCGGGAGGGATGGAGGTGAGAGAGAAGAGCTGAAACTTGAACACCTGAAATTCAATCAAGCTTTGAGATTTAGAGATGAATGAGATGGAGACAAATATAGGAAGATGCAAGTGAAGAGAACTTTGAAGCCGTCATCGGTGTCGTAGTCAACGTCAAAGGCAGAGCCGCCGAGTTCAACGACGAATTTGCGAGCCACCATTTTCACCTATAGCTTTGTTCCGCCAAGAAAGTGTCGAGTACAGTTGATGGTGCCGAGACTCAGGTTAAGGCAAAGAACCGATCGATAAAATCGTTGTCTAATAAACCAAGGCAATTTATTACATTGCGTGCATCCGCGATAATATATTAGTTATAGGTTGGGTATATGCGATAAAAAATTAGAATTTTTAGACTTTGGTTAATGTTATAGCCTTTGGTAATATTAATCAATTGAGATGGTTGACATATTTGTAGATGGAATAGCTAATTAGCTTCACATTTTTTCTTTATTAATATGTATATTTTAATGCAAATCTTTCATTTCTTCTTTTTTTTAAATTTTTTACTACTTTCTAGAAGGTATTTTTAAAAAGCCGTTGTGAATTGGACGATCTGGAAAACAGACTTTCTAGAAGGTATTTTTAAAAACCGCCGTAAAATGCTGAAATCTACGGCGGTTCCAAAACCGCCGTAAAATAGCTGAATTTTACGGCGGTTCAAAAACCGCCGTTAAATGTCTTCCAGAACTGCCGTTAAATCCCACTTTTTGACGGCGGTTTAGAAAAACCGCCGTAAAATTTAACGGCGGTCGATACAAAGGCTGTTCAAAAACCGCCATTAAAAAGGTAAAAAAACCGCCGTCGTTTAACTGTTTTGTAGTAGTGATTCATCCGCGCCTGAAATTCCTCCTACTACCGGCGCTCCTCCGCTCGTTGTCGCCTCTCCTCGCCTGCCTGCTGCTGCAACGCCTCGAGCTGCGCCCTCTGAGCCTCGACCTGCGCCTCGAGCTTTCTGATGTGGCTCGTATCAGCCTGGGAGGAGGTGGAAGAGCGGCCCTTTAATAAACCCTTCGCAGCAGCCACCATCTTCCCAAATGCGCCGGTGCCGTAAAGCCGTCCCTTGCTCAGCCCGGCGACGTCGAGTAAACCCTGATCCTGGTAAACCTCGTTACTCTCCTCCTGGGAAGACGCACGTTCTTGTTCCTGGGTCAAATGTCGCTCGTACTCCACCTGAAATACAACTCGTTATTAAAATTTTACGTTAAAATCAAAGAATTAGAAAAAAAATAAGAAAGAGACTAACATTAATATTAGTAGATCTGGTATCGATCCACGCGCCGTCTTTCTTCGTGTGCGTACGTTTAAAAGGATCGTAGTACGTAGCCGGCGAACCCGTCTCCCGCTCCTGTATTCAAATAGAATTTTCAAATAATTAACATTAAAATTAAACAAATAAATATTAAATTATTATATTATGAAATTGCTTACTATATCCAAGGCATAGTCGATAGTAGATCTAGCACCCCCCGTGTGCTTTGACATCCCAGTACCRGYCCCAWCAGGCTCGCTCCTCCTATTCTTGCTGRACTGCTCGGATTTCTTCTTGTTCTCGGYRTTATCCCACTCAACCTTCCAAYCKRTAGTTYAAATGGATGATATATYAAATACGATATAAATTATATGTTKTAAATAAAAAYTTCTAATTTAATAAMAAAACACATAACAYAATCGTTTACCCATAYACCTCCGCGGTCAGGRHCTCCGGTCGACCACCASCATGGGAGGCAATATGCTYCTTATACTCGTTAAGCTTCTTCCCGTAAAGGTCCCCGATCATCGGAAAAAATACATCCCGTATGTCCTTCTCACTATACTCCTCCGGGTCCCAATAACAAACATCCTGCAAAATTAAACAATAATAACAATTCGATTGAAACATATGTTTATGTTTTTACGGTAAATACTAACAAATTTAGACAAAAAATAATAATTACCTTAAACATCTCCCACCAGAACTCCTTAATCTCCTTAGGGACCGCCTTATAGCACCACCCGGCGGGATGGAGATCCCTCTCAAAGATGATACGGAGGAGAGTGGACACCCTCCCCGATGTGTTGTGCAGCCTGTATTCAATTGTGTTTTTATTGTTTTACGAATAAAATTTAATCATAATGATAATTATAATTTTAAAATAATTAATTTACTTACTTCGACCCTGCAATATAAACCTGAGTCATACCCTGCTGCGGTGCGACCAACTGTCGTCAGGTCCGTGATGTACCCGCGTCGGACGGGGTCTGCGATGGAGTATGCGATGTCGGCGTCTGTGTCGGGGTATGCGCCAAGGTCTGCGTCACTGGATGATCACTACCGAGACCCATGTAGTCGATGTCAAAATCAGCTAAACAATTAGCCGACCCCATATCTGATCGACCTACGCTGCCAGACCCTCGACGAATCGACATCTGATAAATTTATTAGATAATAATACGAGCATTTTACAAAATACCAGTATATATATTACACACCAAACTCATTAATAAATCTAAATTAAAAAAAGTGTGTTTTACAATAAGAATAAATTACACATATTTCAAATAAACTAATCACTTTCGCTATTAAATGTATCATCAAACTCGTCTTCATCTGCATCTTGATCGGTAAGTAACTCTTCTTCTGTATCATCATTTGTCTCGTTATTACCAAGTTCCTCCATGTAATTGTCATTGGGGTCGTGCAACTGAAAATCGACATCATCGATTTGAATCGGACGACGTGTATCTATAGCTTCCTCTTGAAATGATTCTTATGGTAGAGGCTCGATAAACTCAACATTTGATCTCGCCTTGATTTTACACGTTGCCCACCAGTCCAATTTGTCTCGTCTTAAACTTGGGTATGCACAGTAATACACTTGTGCAGCTTGGGAAGCAAGTACAAAAGGTTCATATCGATTGAACATACGCTTATGATTGATATCGACAATCTTATAATTTGGATGGACTTTTGTGCCTGCACTTGTTGGATCGAACAATTCGCAATTGAACAATAGTGTGTTTTTCTTCATTTGGCCCATGTATTCGAGCTGCACAATCTCTATGAGACGACCGTAATAATCATATTCGGTGGCCCCAATAGTTGACCCTTTAATACATACTCCACTGCTCGATGTTGCTTTGTTAGATCCGTGCTCCAATGTGTGAAATCTATAACTATTTATCTTACATCCGGTATACGTTTTCACACATCTTGATGGACCCTCAGCTAGACCCCTAATGTTCTCGTCGATAACATTGTTCGAACGATCTCTAGCCTATGACATTGACAAGTTATTTTTAATTTTGGATATATATTATATAAATAGATACCATAATTATATGATATGCATCTTGGTATCGAACGTCTTACATAATGTTTGAACCAATTGGCAAATTCATTTTCTAATTGTTCGTTGATCCGATCTTCATTAATGTTTGGGTGGAGACGTTGAATGCTCTTCGTATAAATACTACATATAACGTTACACAATTTAGGAAAAAAGTATAAGTACATTTGCATATATGTATAAATTGACATTATAAATTGGAATGAGTATTCATACCTAACATATTGTTCGACCTCCACACAATTTAGCAACACGTAGATCCTTGCGGCGTTGTATTCTTTTTCGCTTAGAAATCTTTTTTCCCTTTGTACCAAATGTCTCTCCACATTTCTTAAACACCGAGGGAATTTCATTACCGTCATCCGCACAATTCTGACCGTCGTTGTTTCTAGGCAAGTTTGTTCTTTTAGTTGAAACGTGATCTTCAAAATAGTATGAACTAAAATTTGAAGCCTCGTCGACCAGATATGCGTTTGCTATCAACCCTTCGACACTCGCCTTATTTTTCACGCTATTCTTTAGTTTGCGAAGATACCTTTCGAACGAGTACATCCATCTATACTGTACCGGGCCAGTAATTCTCGCTTCATACGCAAGATAAATGGGCAGATGCTCCATCGAGTCAAAAAAACTTGGCGGGAATATCAGTTCCAGTAAGCACAATATTAACGGAATGTCATGCTCAAGTCGACTCATATCTTCGGCGCGAATGACTGTTGATGTGATATCTTTGAAAAACAAACTCAATTCGATTAGAGCCTTCCACAAGTTCGGAGGAAGCAGTTCACGAAAMGCTATTGGTATCAACCTCTGCATGAATACATGACAATCGTGACTCTTCATCCCGATCAGATGAGATTTCTTCTTGTCGACGCAACGCCCCAAATTTGATGCGTACCCATCTGGAAACCGAAGAGATTTCACCCAATCGCAAACAGCAGCTTTCGACGGCTTTTCAAGTGTATAACAGGCTTTAGGACACTTTCCTGACCCATCTGGCGCCAACTCTGGGCGATTACAATACTCATTCAACTCATCCCTAGATTTACGTGTGTCCTTTGTCTTCCCTTTGATATTCATCACCGTATTGGAAACATTGTCAAACACATTCTTTTCGATGTGCATAACATCTAAGTTGTGACGAATTAGATTTGTCCTCCAATATGGCAGATCCCAGAAAATGCTTCGTTTTCTCTAACCAGACATTCGGGATATTTGCGCGTTAACTTGTGCTGCATCCAGTTTAGTGACTTTCAGAAGCCCCAATCTTTCTATTTCTGCCAAAACTTCTATACCACTGCGCACTTCCGGCGATGGAGTCTCCACAGATCTTCTTTTTCGAAATCGTCGTTTATCTTTTCGAAAACGGTGATCATGCTCAAGTAATTTTGGTGATTGTCGAACCACGATTGCTTCCCACTGCACTTAAGAGTGAAGGCGTCCGACCGTTCCATGCAGTAAGGACAAGCTTTTTGACCGGCCATACTCCATCCGGACAACATAGAATACACAGGGAAATCACTGATCTTCCACATAAGGGCTGCTCATAATTGAAAATTTTATTTCTTAACTATATCGTACGAGGGAGACCCAACCGTCCACAACTGATTCAATTCATGGATTAGGGGTTGCAGAAACACATCAAGTTTGTCTTTTGGATTCTTTGGCCCTGGTATGAGAACGGTCAGGAACATGAACTGCTCTTTCATGCACATCCAAGGAGGCAAGTTGTAGGGTGTGATTATGACGGGCCACGATGAATATTGTGCTCCAAAGCTTCCAAATGGTTGAAAACCATCTGTACAAAGACCCAATCTCACGTTTCGACTTTCAGKCGCAAAMCTTGGATTAGTGTCYTTGAAATYTTTCCAAYCTTCTGAGTCGGATGGATMTCGCATAACATTGTCTTCAACCACGTGTTCAGCATGCCATCTCATATCTTTCGCTGTGGCATTAGATGCGTACAACCTCTGCAGACGAGGAGTTAATCGAAAATAGTACATCTTCTTGTACGCGACACGAGCCTTCAGTCGTTTTGTTTTTCTGTGAGGAACAGGTTTAAACCGAGGTTCATTGCAGAATTTGCAACTTGTCAAACCATAATCATCTCCCCAGTAGATCATACAATTATTCTTGCAGCAGTCTATCTTCTCGATCGGTAAGCCCATACCCCTTAACAACTTTTTACTGTTGTAGAAGTTATCGGGTACGAGATTGTCTTTCGGTACAATCTCCTTGATTAATTCACTCAATTGATCATCACACTTTTGAGACATGTGATTCTCTGATTTCAAATTCATGAGACGGGAAACTAATGACAATTGTGTATGTGCTTCGCACCCCGGATACAATGGCTGATTTTCAGCTTTCAACATGTCGTAAAATTTTTGAGCCTCAGCGTTCGGCGACTCTTTCAACATGTAAGAGGGTCCTCCAGCATGAAAATCCTGATGACGTTCAGAGGTGGCGAGCCGGGTTTCTCCGTGGTAAATCCATCTATAATAATTCGGCACGAACCCATGTTTCGCCAAGTGGTACTTAATCTCATCGACATCCAGGTAAATTTTATTCCTACATCTGCTATTACAAGGATATTTCAGTCTCTGTCCGTCCTTTTAAGTGGAATTCGCTTGCGCAAATTTAATAAAACTCTCAAGTCTATCCATGAATTTTGAGGATAAATAGCCGTCTTCGATTCGCTCGTACATCCAACTACGATCTGAACTCATCCTAACATTGCATGTTTGTTAGATTTTTGAGTCTTAAGCGTGTTCTAGAAATTCAAAAATATTCCGTATGTATATCCAACTACGATCATTAACCATCCAGGAATTTCGGCAGCATTACGAGAAGAAAGGGGAATTCGAGTTATAATTGGTAAGGCTTCTATCCCATTCAAGAACATGACATTTTAGTAGTATGTATTATCTTAACATATGTATTTTTCTTAGATTTAAAATTTTGGCAGCATCTCCCCCCCAGTTCTCGTAGTGCACGTATATTTCAGTGCACTCGAGAACAATTAGAGAGATACAGAAACCGAAATTTTAAAACTAAAGAAAAAAACATACACATAAGATAATCATACTCCAAGTCACATTCTCAAACTGTCCAAAAATGGGACAATTCGAAATTTAGTATCAATCTCTATATTTGATACTAAATTTCAAACGGGTCTAAGTAATATTGGAATAATTCGAAACTTCGTTTCAAATTTTCTATATGATATTAATTGTAAAACAAGTGATTTATATGCATCGCGTCATTTCGCCAAGGTTCCAAATAAGCAATTACCACCGTCACATTTTTTTAAAAATATTTTTAAAACTTAAATAAAATCCCGTGACACCCTATCACGTTTTTAAAAATAAAATTTGAAAACCCGATATTGGAGGGACAAAACCTCCCGGCCGGCGCCGTAACCCACGACAACATCCGACATTATACAACCAACAACACCAATGACAATATTATATATAAACAAAATTAAACCCCGGCCGATCACCACGACCTCCTATGCATGAACAATATATATACAAATTTGTTTTAAATCCTGGCCGATCACCACGGCCTCCCATGCATGAACAATATATACACAATATAATGGGTGAATAAACCCTAAATTTGAAAGCAAACCCTAATACACTCGAATACAGGTCATCGCTTTCCTCGACCACCCTCAACATGTCTGCTCCAAATACCTTGTCTGAATTATAGATGTTTGGAGCCGACATGGGGAGGGCGTTTGAGGAGGACAATCTCTGTACGGGTGTTGTGTGCGCTCTTTATCGACAAGTGTACTCCAGAATCTACACAAGCTTAATTATTCATAAAATGGCCCCTAATTAATTGATTAATCCTAAATTGAACCCTAATTAATTGATTAATCCTAAATTGAATCCTAATTATTCAATTATTACTAAATTGAACCCTAATTACTTGATTATTCTTAAATAGAACCCTAATTATCTAATTATTCCTAAATTGTTCCCTAATTACATGATTATACCTAAATTGGCCCCTAATCAATTGATTATTACTAAATTGGCTCCCAATTAATCGATTATTAATCCTAATTATAAACTAATCCTAATTACAAATTAACCCTAAAGTTAATTCTAAAACTAACCCTAAATTGAACCCTAATTCTAAAATTAATCATAAAACATAAATTAAAACCTAAATTTATCTATAATTACAAATTAAACTGAAATAATAAAAAAAAAATAAAAACTGAAAAACAAACTAAAAAAAATTACTTTGTTTTGGGGCTGCGACGAACGGCGACGGGCGGTCTCCGGGCTGCGACGGGCGGCTTTGGGCGATCAGCGGCGGGTTGCGGATGACGAATGGGCTGCTGCGAAAAACAGCGAGTGGGCTGCGACAGGCGGCTTCGGGCTGCGGCAAGCAGCTTCTGTGGCGAGCGGCAAACGGCGGACGGCGAACGGCGAGTCTGGCGGACGGCAGACGGCAAGTTGGGCGGACGACGGCTGCGACGGGCGAGCGGCGAGCGAACGCGTGCGACTGGGGTGGCGGGCTATGGACGGACGGCAGCTGCGACGGGCGGGCGGAGTGTGAACCCGTACGGAACGGGGTGGCGGGCTGTGGACGGACGGCAGGGCTTGGCGGGCGGCGGCGAGGTGAGCTTCTTCTTTCTTTTTTCTTTCTCTTCTTTCTTCTTCTTTCTTCTGGTTTCTTTTTCTTTCTGTATTCTCAGATGTGAGAAACAGCGGCGCGCTGTTTTAATTAGGGCAACGATTCCGAGGGAAATAATCCCTCGGAAAACCGAGGGAATTCAATTTTCCTCGGTTATTAAAATATTTTTTTATTTTAGAACATTCCGAGGGAATCAAAAATCCCTCAAAAATCTGAGGGATTTCTTCAATTATCCCTCGAAATCCCGAGGGATTTTTTATTCCCTCGAAAATTTCAAAAATAAAAAAAAATCAAAATAAATAGGAAAAAATTAGAAAAAAAATAGGGTTTATTTCCGGGTCGCCGAGGCGCACACCTCCCTGCCCCGGGCGTAATTTCTCGGGTCTTCTTACTATTTTTTACTATTTTTTACTATTTTTTCTATTTTATGGGGTTTTTTTCATTATTCATCTAAAATTGGAAAAAAAATAGAAAACGCTTGCGGAACAATCGACGCCCGACCCCCATGGTTCCACGACGCCGAGGCGCGCCCCTCCCCGCCCCGGTCGTGAAATGATGGGATTCGTTTCTACTTTTTACTAATTCTTCTATTTTTTCGGGGTTTTTTTCATTTCTTCATTTGAAATCGAAAAAAAATAGAAAACGCGTGCGGAACGCACGTGCTCGTTTTTTTCTCTAGCCGATCGGATAGTTAATCTCAACAGCAGACTTATCAAATATGACGACATTATCAAAATTCAGGGAGACAAAAGAAACTATATATATATATATATATAATATTTTTTTCATTCTTTTCTTCAAAAGCAGTTGCACATACAAGAAATAAAAATTGATTTCTAGAGACGACTCTAGATAAATTAACAATATGCAGAAATATAATTGAATTAGCACATAAATTATATGGAAACTTACTAGGCTGTCTGATTTAGGGTCCAATATAATCTTGAAAAACTTTTAGCGCCACCATTGCTACGGTGAAGAGGGGTGATTTTAGTTGGTTTTGAATTTGTTGGAGAAAGATCTGAGAAATAAATGCACCCCGTGGTTCCACGACGACGAGACGCACCCCTCCTATTTTTTATTTTTTTATTTTTTTAAAATATTAATTAAAATTTTGAGGGAATTAAATTTCCCTCGGTTTTATTCCGAGGGAACCAATAATCCCTCGGAATAATTCCGAGGGAAATTTAATTCCCTCGAAATAATATTTAAAAAAAAATTAAATCGAGGGATTTTGGATTCCCTCGGTTTCATTCCGAGGGATTTCTTATTCCCTCGGAAGCTTTTCAATTAAAAAAAATAAAATAATAATATTTCGAGGGAAATTCGTTTCCCTCGGTTTTACGAGGGATTTATTCCCTCAGAATAAATTCCCTCGCCAAATCCGTCAATTTTTTACTCGGAAATCATGGCGGGAAAGAATGGCGCCAGAATTCTGAGGGAAATTCCGAGGGAATTGCTTTCCCTCGGAAAATACCAAGGGAATTTTATTTCCCTCGGTTTTTCCCTTGAAAAACTGCTGTTTTTTTGTAGTGTCCGTCATTTGAGGATGGAGCGAATGAAGAGATGGTGAAGTGTCCCATCATCTTGTGCTTACGAGGCACCTCAAACGTCTAAAGTTGGTCCGACGACTTTCATGCTACAGCTTTGTAAAGACGTGGATCTAAGAGAATCGTGTGTTAATGAAAGGGTGTCCAAGCTAACCCTTCAACCTCAACCCTATTATTATGGCTAATACATATGTCGGTTCTTTGGCGATTGAGCTAGAGGTGCCGACTCCCCTGGTTATCGTTAAAGAGTTAGAAGATAATAAGCTGGATTTTGAGTCTACTAGAGTGGATAACTCACTTGCCATGGGCCATGTTGATAATGTGAACGTGGGTTCTTCGGATAAGGTTTTTTCGCAGGAATTAATGCAGTAGGACTTATAAGATAGACTTGTACCTTAAGAAGGACATACACTAGATAATTCAGAAATCGATAGCCAACATCGCATTCCACTTTTTTATAAAACTGTTGTTGACCGACATACTCAATAATTATAGGACAAAAATAAAGAAAGTACAATAGGAGTCTTCAAATCCTTTCATTATTGACGGCACAAGCTCCTCTCCGGCTCTTTGACTTATGAGTATGGCTACTAGAAAATCTTGAATAGACATATATGACGAAAAAGTTTCTACTCCCATACACAAATGTATCAAGAAGTTCACTTAAGTTTGGATTCCGTAGGAAAAGTTTATCTTATTTTTTTTAAAATTTTGTCTATTTTTGCATTATGGAAATTTGATCGGTCTACAGTCAGACTTTTTTTCTTATTTTATTAATAAGTGGCCTTACGCCACAATTTATTTAAAAAATTTGCAAATACCAACAATAACTAATTAAGGTGTTCCATAAAAATATCCAAAGATCCATACGTATAGCCGAAAGAGACAATCAGAGTTGATTCCGAGTTTAATAACTCTATCCCTTTTTCTTATTGGTTATGGTGACATATTGAGGGGTCCCATCCTATAGGGAAAGAAGACCCTTTCTTGATACACAGATGTCAAGGATGAGGTTCTAGAGGATCTAAAAAATGAATTGGACTTGTTAATTTTAATTTTTATTTATATGATTTTCAATATTTAATCTAAGTTACGTTTATGTATTTATTAAGTGTTTCAAAGGTCTGGACCGAACACGAGGAGTTCACATGTGGATGTTTCAGTCGACTCATGTTTATCTGGTTCAAGGTTTGTGAATGTTTAGGTAAATGACCAAACTGAGAGAAACATTCATAACTTGTAAACAACACAAACTGTTCCAAGGACCATCCACTCAAAATGTAAAACAACTCAAGATTTAACATAAATAAGCTAATACGTAAATAGTCGATAACTAGATGTAGGCTGTTATACAACATGACTTTCCGTCGATACAATTATCAACTCCACCAATAGTTAAAAAGTTGCTCAATCCGTGATTGGTTCTATAATGAGTTGTTAAAAGTTGATGGGGCAATAGACTAGTCAGACCTAATTTGGGGTAAATCTGATTTGGAAGATCTGGAGTAGTACGAACAAAACAAGATCGGCTTGGTCTGAGCGGGGGTCTGGCCAGACCTGTTGGGAAAATAGGACACCAGGAAAGATGGGTACAGCTCTCCTTTTCTCCTGAGCTGATAGAAGCGCTCTACCGGAAAATACTTGATCAGAGCCAAACCTGGTACTGACACTGAGGTGATACAGAGAAAAGAAATGGGGAAGACCTGTTTTTCGGACTCTTAATAAGGAGACAAGTGGGACCACTTGTCAGAATTGATTGCGTAACGGCCCGTGATTCGCGGCATGTGCTCCTGGGATCCCGGCTGGGGTCCCCACTAGGAAAAACTATAAATATCTTAGCCCCAAGGCTGAGAGAGGTATGTCATTCTCTTGAGCATTCTTGCTTTCTTTTTGAAAAACACCTCAAATGCTTACTGACTTAAGCGTCTGAGAGGTTTCCACCGGAAAATCACCGGTGGTCCTTTCTAACTTGTGTTTGTGGTGCAAATCAGGCGAGTGTTCAAGGTTTTACGCGTTCTCGACCGTTGGCCATTTTTGGGCTGAAACAATTGGCGCCGTCTGCGGGAAAAGTCGATCGAGCTAAGACGTGAGGATGACTTCGGACGGTTTGAAGCGAACTTTGATAGGGGAGTGTGATGGCACTCCGAGTTCTGCCGTGCATGCTTACGCACAGCAAGCACCAGGATCATCATCGATACTAGATGCAACGGGATCGGCCATGGCAGCTCCGCCGAGCTCCACACCACCGCCTCCAAGGGGGCCTGCTGCGGCTATGGGTGTCTCTATCAATGAATCGCTTCTAACACAGCTGTNCTTGATCAGAGCCAAACCTGGTACTGACACTGAGGTGATACAGAGAAAAGAAATGGGGAAGACCTGTTTTTCGGACTCTTAATAAGGAGACAAGTGGGACCACTTGTCAGAATTGATTGCGTAACGGCCCGTGATTCGCGGCATGTGCTCCTGGGATCCCGGCTGGGGTCCCCACTAGGAAAAACTATAAATATCTTAGCCCCAAGGCTGAGAGAGGTATGTCATTCTCTTGAGCATTCTTGCTTTCTTTTTGAAAAACACCTCAAATGCTTACTGACTTAAGCGTCTGAGAGGTTTCCACCGGAAAATCACCGGTGGTCCTTTCTAACTTGTGTTTGTGGTGCAAATCAGGCGAGTGTTCAAGGTTTTACGCGTTCTCGACCGTTGGCCATTTTTGGGCTGAAACAATTGGCGCCGTCTGCGGGAAAAGTCGATCGAGCTAAGACGTGAGGATGACTTCGGACGGTTTGAAGCGAACTTTGATAGGGGAGTGTGATGGCACTCCGAGTTCTGCCGTGCATGCTTACGCACAGCAAGCACCAGGATCATCATCGATACTAGATGCAACGGGATCGGCCATGGCAGCTCCGCCGAGCTCCACACCACCGCCTCCAAGGGGGCCTGCTGCGGCTATGGGTGTCTCTATCAATGAATCGCTTCTAACACAGCTGTTAGAGTTGATCGGCAAAGCTGTGGCGGCGGCGGTCGAGAAGAAATTTGTGGAAATGGCAACGCCGCCGGCCAGTACACTGCCGGCGCGGGCAACCCCAGCGGCAGAAACAGAGACACTGCACGCTCGGCGTACGGAGCGAGTCCAATAGCCAGACAGAGAAGAGCATCTTGCCACATCTGACGGCGACACTGCCAGCCAGGTTAACCCCGGCCTGGCTGAGCAGATGCAAAGCCTGCAGAAAGAGGTGCATGAATTTAGGAAGAAGATTGTGGGTGCAGTTACAACGCCGGCACGGCGAGGCACCCCGTTTACGGAGGAAGTCATGTGCGATGACGTCCCAGCATCCTATCGATCCTTGGGTTTTGAATACAACGGGACGACGGATCCAGCAGACCACCTCAACCGTTTTGAGATAGCAGCGGCGCTACACAAATTTTCCGATTCAGTTATGTGCCGGGTCTTTCCAATGACCTTTACCAAATCGGCACAGCTATGGTTCAGCCAATTGCCGCCGAGATCTATCAGCAACTTTGATGAATTCATCTCGGCCTTCCTACATTAGTTTACGAGCTGTATGAAGTATCAAAAAATGCCGCTCGAGCTCTTTAGTTTAAAACAGAAAGTGATGATTTCTCCTAGCTAGATGGCCAATAAGATCATCATTCAAGAATTCATTGATAGTGATGATTTGCCTTTAATCTTTGATTGAAAAACGGAGAAGACACTTACAACGAAAGCAGAAAATACAAGGAGATGTCTTAGCATTACATTAATAATCGCAGAGGCGCAAATCACAAGCATAGAAAAAGTAAAAGTAAAGCCTTAAGATGGAGGTACAGAAGCGAGAAGTTGACGGAGTCGTTGAATCTCTTCCTCATGTTCCAAAAGATGGACACGAAATCGGTCTGATACATCCACGGCAATGTCCCAGTCAACGTACAGTTCAGAATTCTCCCTTTTTCAGGTCGAGAATGAGTTGCTGAAGGCGATGTCGTTCACGGCGGTATTGCAGTTTCTTCTCAGCCAGCTTCTCCACACGTTCCTGCAACTGGTCCTGCAACTGGGAAACTTCTTCCCTAATACGATTCCTCTCATGAAGCAGTCGGATATGCTCCTCGGTGGAAATGTTGTTGGAAGACGATGACGACACCATTATGCAGGGAACATAAACAGAGAATAGACGCCATTATATATAGGAAAGGAAAAAGCAGAAAATTACAATAAGTTGGCGCGCAGAGGGCTTAGAAAAGGAGGGAAACTACATTGAGTTTGGCGCGCAAAAGGACGGATGTCCTGAAATTTCTCCCGACCTGATTGTCGCTTAAGCCAGGATTGGCTAAGGACGGATGTCCTGAAATTTCTCCCGACCTGATTGTCGGTTAAGCCATGATTGGCTAAGGACGGATGTCCTAAAATTTTACCTGACCTGCTTGTCAATATAAGTCAAGACTAGCCAAGGACGGTTGTCCTTGACTTTATCAAACTTGAGTATGGGTCCAGGTCAACAGGCTTGATCTCCTGATCTGGATGTCAAGAGCCATAAATTGGCCTACGCATACAGGCCTGACCTGTCGGTTAGCAAGAACGTATGAATGTGCTGGACTGGACTAAGGTACAGAACCTTCAGAGGTAAAATGCTTAACATTTAACATTACTGTGTGCATGAATTGAACAATTAAAAATGGATTAACAGAGCAAGTATTGAGAAAAGAACTCAAGAAATTCATATATTATTGCACAAAAAACACCGGCTGCCTACACCTTTTCAATAACATGAGATTACAAGAAAAACATTAAAAATAAAAGCTAAAATGTTTAGCTATGAAGAGATCTCCGATCTGAATCCAGAGCTCGACGAACCCGCCAGAGTTCACACTCTGTTTCGTGCAGGCGGCGGCGATATTTATCAGAGCGATCGGCAAGCGTCGGAACTTCGCCGGCGGCGGCGGTCAAGCGACCTACCGATTCTGCCAGGTCCGCCTTCTCCTCTTGAAGTTGGCGATTAACTTGCCGGAGTTCAGCCCACTCTCTTTTGTAGAAACGTTTCTTCTGGCATTTCCTTTCCAGCAGTCGATAGAGATAACCAACTTTCTCCTCGAGCGCGACCATTTGGTCGGAAAGCTTGAATTTCTCCACGACTAGGGAGATGTTTTTTCTCTTCACCGCATTGAGTTCTTCGATCAGAGGAGAGGAAGACATTTTTCAGATTGATTGGCGAAAATAGTGAAGACGTGAACGTATTTAAAGGAATGAAGGCGCGTGTTAAAGGAATCTAAAAGTACTAGGGTTCCCAGAAAACTAGGAAACACTAAAAGATCAAGAGTCGCAACAGGACAAAAAACATTAATTGACATTGAGTAAAAAAGTCTGAATACAAAGTACGCATCAGAAAAGTGACAGACCAGCCACACAGGCAATACATAAGGTCTGTCTAAAAATACAACAAAGGCATAGAAAGCTAAGGCTCTGCATCCAGCTCTGTGGCTAGCTGTTCCACAACATCTTCAACCAGGGCACCGGGGGACATTTCACCTGGCAGCTCACCCAGACCAGCGAAGGTTGGGGATTGAGAAGAGTCAAGGATAGCTAAGGTGAGATCCTGGTTTGGATGAGATGCAGCAGGCGGAGGAGAGTGGAAGAGAGAAAGGATGTGCTCTGCGAACTCCGTAGCCTCAACAAGGTGCAAACGGTCCTGCTCCCGGGCATAAACAAAAGAGGCAGGTTCAGGAGGATTTTTCAGTGGAAGGTCCCGATTAAAGATAGCGCTGGGGTCATCTACATTGGTTGCGCTCCACTTGGCCTGCTCGTCAAGGGCAAAATAATAATAGTTCATGGCCTCGGGAAGAAGCAAGGAGTAGAGCTCTTTGGACCCTAGGAAAGCTCTCTTGGCCTCCTTTCTAGACAACTGAATTAACCTTAGGCCCTCTTCGGAGCCTAGAAATTCCATCCTCCACTCTGCCTTAGCTTTGATCAAGGACTCATCCGCCAAACTGCGAGCTTCAGCCAGGGTTTCGTCCCTTGCCTCAGCACGAGCAGTCTCGATCATCTTCGCCTACGCCTTGCGCATCTCTTCAGTTTCGGCCTTTACTTTCCTGAGCTTCTCCCTCAGCTCTCCCAGCTCTTCCAATTGCCTTTTTAGCTGCACTCCTCTCTCCTTAACAAGAGTCCTGATGCGCTCCATTTTCAGGATGAGCTCCTTGTTCTCCTTAACCACATCAAATTGGGTCAACGATCTGGACATGCGGGTGGCCAGAAGGGCCTTCTTGGAGATAGCCTAATGAGTAAAATTTAATAAAAAATTAGCATAGGAGCAAATTATATGACATGGGTACGAGGAACAAAAATTTACCCGGGCTTCATCCTGACACCAGGACTCCAGCAGCTGGTGATCCGTCATTCTTTCCAAGTCTGGTTGGTCTGCTGGTAGCATTTGCCGGAGCAGGTATTGTACGACAGTCTCCCCTGAGCAGTTGGCGATTGAATTAATCGGGGGCGGACCGCTACGAGTACCGGCAGGAGGGGCATTATGAGCTGAGAAGACTAGAGCAAGTCCACCGGAGGCTGTGCGCGGCCTCTTGGAAAGAGGAAGTGTATCTTCCTCTGAGTCAGGGGAAGAGGGTCTGTCAAGAGCAGGTCGAGGGGGCAGTTGAGCAGGACTAGAGCTGACTTCTGGGAGGGAATCTTGAGCGGGATTAGAAGGTCCCACCCCCTGCTCCACATCCCTGAAGGGTTCGCTGGCTTTCCTCTGGGCTGCCTCGATCATTTCGCGCATCATCTTGTCTGGAAGCATCAAAAAAGAGGGTTAAGGGTAAAATAAACAAGCAAAACAAACCTGGAAGGAGAAAAACTATACCGATCTCTTTGGTTAAAGAGGTTGTTTCTGACTCATTGTTAAAAAAGTCCAAGACAGAGGGAAGGAGAAGGTCAGTCACATGGAGATGATTCTCATTTAAAGTAGAAATAATTTTCTTTATACGGGAAGACCTGTTGGTTGAGGACAGGGGAGGATATGAAGGTAATCCTTCAATGAGCTTAGGATTAAAACCCCAGTCCTCACTACAATAAACAAAGAAGAATTTCTTCCTCCAATCCTTTTTGGAAGTAGGAAGTTTAAATAAAAAGTGAAATCCGGGTCGGGCCGTCAAGTAAAAACAACCCGGAAAAGAGCTTTTCGCTTGGAAAAGCTGGAAGAAGGTATGAGCGGAAGGGTCCGAACCAGCGTGACGCATGGCCAGACTATAGCAGACCATGATGCGAAAGGAGTTAGGGGTAAATTGAAAAATGGGTATTTGGTATATTTTGGCTATTTCAAGCATTAACGGATGCACGGGAAGGCGTAGGCCTGCCTGAAACTGGTCTTGGTAAAAGGTTAACCATCCAGCTGGCGATTGACAGGCCAATATACCTGCCGGAGGGCAATAAACGTCAATGGGATTGGGGATTCTGTGTTTATGGCGGATTTCCTCCACCGTCCTTTCACTCAAGATGGAGGTAATTTTGGGGTGATATTCCAGGCCGTCGGAGGAGGAGGAAAGGGCATCTACCGCCGCGGCTGCCGAAGAAGAGATAGATAGAGAATCAGAGTCCACCATGGGTGAGTCAGTTAGAAGAGGGGAAGGTAGTATCGCCGCCGTTGGAGTAGCCGGCGGCGAGGAAGCATTATGAGGAGGAGCGCTAGAAGACGACGCCATTATAAGGAAATTAAAATGAGATCAGGGGCTAAGAGAGGTACCTGGCTTGTAAAAGATTGCCGGAAAAGTCAAACTGAGAAATTTGAATCGGAGAGGATCACCAGAAATTCCGAGAGAAAGAGAAAGGAGGCTTGAGGGATTTAGAAAACTGAAAAATGCAAAGTGAGAGTTCAGCGGGAATAAAAGGAAATAAGATAAATTTCAAAAAATGAGAATCGATAAAAGCGGGATTTGAAAGGATCCTCACATTTAATGTTGGCAGATGAACAGTACCCTAGGTGGCGAGCTGGAAAGCGAACCGCTCTAGGTTAGGGCTAACGTGGCAGTACTGGAAAAGGCGCAAAAATTAATGGCTTTGGGAAATGAACCGGCACCATCAGCGCCTGTAATTAGGCTTCGAGAGGGATCCGTGCAAAGCACGAGTAATAGACGTGTGGGTCCTCATTTATGACGAACACCCATGGGGTACCATAGTTCTACCCCAATACCCGTAGGGGGAGGAGTTGATGGGGAAATAGACTGGTCAGACATAATTTGGGGTAGATCTGATTTGGAAGATCTGGAGTAGTACGAATAAAACAAGATCTGCTTGGCCTGAGCGGGGGTCTGGCTAGACCTGTTGGGAAAATAGGACACCAGGAAAGATGGGTACAGCTCTCCTTTTCTCCTGAGCTGATAGAAGCGCTCTACCGGAAAATGCTTGATCAGAGCCAAACCTGGTACTGACACTGAGGTGATACAGAGAAAAGAAATGGGGAAGACCTGTTTTTCGGACTCTTAATAAGGAGACAAGTGGGACCACTTGTCAGAATTGGTTTCGTATCGGCCCGTGACTCGCGGTATGTGCTCCTGGGATCCCGGCTGGGGTCCCCACTAGGAAAAACTATAAATATCTCAGCCCCAAGGCTGAGAGAGGTATGTCATTCTCTTGAGCATTCTTGCTTTCTTTCTGAAAAACACCTCAAACGCTTACTGACTTAAGCGTCGGAGAGGTTTCCACCGGAAAATTACCGGTGGTCCTTTCTAACTTGTGTTTGTGGTGCAGATCAGGCGAGTGTTCAAGGTTTTACGCGTTCTCAACCGTTGGCCATTTTTGGGCTGAAACACAAGTGAAAGTAAAAATGTGCTAGAGACAATCAGATTTAAAGATATTATACTTGATTACAATTATTATATATATCATTATATATATAAATATATATGGCAATGCATTTATTGAATTATTGTTTGGACTTTTTGTGATTATTCATATAAATGTTCCTGTAGAGTTAATGTTGTCATTGATATGGTGAGATGTCAATGATAGAACGTTACTCTTAAAATAGGCCCGACTAATGATTATTAAGATTGGGATATTGATAATATAGTATATGTCACCATGTGGTCTGCATTACATTCTTAGAAAACCCAGTTAGTCTCACGACTGCTAATAATTGTTATTAGTGATGGACACATGAATACTTTAGAGAGTGATTGGGCAATAACTTGGTCAGACCTAATTTGGGATAGATCTGATTTGGAAGATCTGGAGTAGTACGAAGAAAAACAAGAGCGGCTTGGACTGAATAAGGGTCTGGCCAGACCTGTTGGGAAAATAGGACACCAGGAAAGATGGGAACAGCTCTCCTTTTTTCTTGAGCTGAAAGAAGCGCTCTACCGGAAAAGAAAGGAGGAAGACCTGTTTTCCTGACTCTTAATAAGGAGACAAGTGGGACCACTTGTCAGAATTGGTTGCGTAATGGCCCGTGATTCGCGGCATATGCTCCTGGGATCCCGGCTGGGGTCCCCACTAGGAAAAACTATAAATATCTCACCCCTAAAGCTGAGAGAGGTATGTCGTTCTCTTAAAACATTCCTTCTTATTTTCTGGAAAATACCTTAAACGCTTACTGACTTAAGCATCGGAGAGGTTTCCACCGGAAAACCACCGGTGGTCCTTTCTAATCTGTTTTTTGTGGTATAGGTTCAGAAAGCTCTTGGGCTTTCAAGTGTTATTCAGGTAGTTCACTTTTTGGGCTGAAATAATTGTCGCCGTCTGTGGGAAACAGCGATCAAGTTAAGACGTGAGATTTTCTGTTTATTTCATGGCTTCAGACGGCTTACGACGGAACTTGTTGGGTGAGCTCGGTGGAACCCCTAGTTCCGCTGCGCTGTGGGGGATACCCAGGTCAACAGATACGTCGGCGATGGGGCCAGGAGAGACAGCGCCGTCGACAGGGACCGCGCCAGGCGCTACGCCGCCCCCGCTCAGTAGATCTGTGCCAGCCACGGGTGGTTCATTTAATGATTCCTTCCTTTTGCAGCTCTCGGAGCTAATTGGCAAAGCCGTGGAGACGGCGGTGGAAAAGAAGTTCGCGGAGATGGCGACGCCGCCATCCAACACACCACCAGCATGGACTGTCCCGGTGGCGGGAACGGAGCCATTGCGAGGACAGCATGCGGATCGGGCTCCCTCACATGATAGGGAAGAACACTTCTCCACCTCTGACAGCGAGACTTCAAGCCAGACTAATCCAGGTCTGGCTGAACAGATGCAGAGTCTGCAAAAAGAGGTGAGGGAGTTTAAGAGAAAAATGGCGATTGGCAGTGCGATTCCGATGAGAAGGGGTACACCGTTTACTGAAGAAGTTATGCGAGATGATGTGCCGGCTTCATATCGCTCCCTAGGCTTCGAGTACAATGGAACCACGGACCCATGGGACCATCTCAGTCGCTTCGAGATCGCGGCAGCCCTACATAAATTTTCGGACGCTGTCATGTGTCGGGTCTTCCCGATGACTTTTACTAAATCAGAGCTCTGGTTTAGTCAGCTGCCGCCGAGATCTATCAGCAATTTTGACGAGTTCAGCTCAGCCATTTTACACCAGTTCACGAGCTGCAGAAAGTATCAAAAAATGCCGCTTGAACTTTTCAGTTTGAAACAGAAAGAGAATGAGAGCCTCCGTGCTTATATCAACAGGTTTACAACTGCTAAGTTAGAGGTGCCCTCTGCGTCTGAAGAGCTGTTGGTGAATGCTCTAGCGCAAGGTTTGAGACGAGGGGATTTCTTTCAGTCGCTGGTGGTGAAACCAGCTCTGAAATTTGGGGAGATCTTAGAGAGAGCGGAAAAGTATATTCATTTAGAAGAAGCTTTGAAGATCAAAGATGAGGGAGAAAGGAAACGAGAAAGGCATGATCGCGAGGAGAGAGGCGCTGTGAAAAAACTTGGGCCAGACCTGTCTGGAGGAAGGACTCGGCCTGACTTATCTGGGGGAAGGCATCGCTTTGATAAATACACCCCTTGGGCAAACCCACTGGGTGAAATTTTACAGGCAATTGAGAAGCATCCAGATCTGAAGTGGCCAAATACCTACTCGCAAAGGCCTAGGAAGGAAAGATCAAATTGTTTCTGTCACTTCCACAATGAGTATGGGCATGACACTGACCAGTTTACCCATCTAAAAGATGATTTGGAAAGGCTAGTTCAGGCCGGACATTTGAAGGAATATGTTCAGATGAGGAGAGAGGAGGCCAAGTCTGGCAACAAGGATTATGATTGATCCCTGACGAGTAGAGGCAGCCAGGATAGGGTGCGTACTGGGGTAAGAAGATCTGATGAGACCCAGGTCATCCATGGAGAAATCCAGATGATTACCGGAGGAGAATGGGAGGATCATTCCAAGCGGACACAAAACAGTTATGTCAGAGCCGCAAGAGATCTAGTCCGAAAATCACGTGACGTGGGACAAATGACCTCCACCCCTAACATCTGTTTCGGGTCGGAGGATGACGATGGTATTCTATCCCCTCACATGGATGCTCTGGTTATAACGACAACTATCGATAATTATAATGTCCGCAGAATTTTCGTGGATACCAGGAGCTCTGCCGACATTTTGTTTTATGATTGCTTTAGGCAGTTGAAAATAAATGTTGAGCTGGAAGAGGTCACCACTTCTCTAGTTGGTTTTGCAGTGGGATCCCTGAATCCCTTGGGAGAAGTGAGGCTCCTCGTGACATTAGGAGAAGAGCCGTATAGGGTGACAAGAACGGTGCATTTCTTGGTGGTGGATGCACCTTCTTCTTATAATGTCATGTTGGGCCGGCCATCCTTGAGCCAGTTCCAGGCTGTTATATATGTCTTTCATATGAAGATGAAATTTTCAACGGAAGATGGAATGGGAGAGGTCAGGGGTGACCAGTATGCCTCACGACAGACCTACGTAGAGTGCATCCGAAGGAACGAGGAGGAAGATAGACTGAGCAAAAGAGCTAGAGTAGAATCGCCAAAGACGGACCTGGCTAACAGAGAGGAAGGGTTGATGATGGTCGAAATAATTCCAGGGGATGAGAGCCGGGTCCTTCGAGTAGGGACAACCCTCAGTCCGAAAACTTTGACAAATCTAGTTGCACTATTGAGGAGTAGCGCGGATTTGTTTGCTTGGACCCCATAAGATCTGGTAGGGATCGACCCAGAAGTGGTAGAGCATCACCTCAACATCAGCTTGGATGCCAAGCCAATAAAGCAAAAGAAACGTAATTTTGGCCCTGAGAAGGAGGCCGTCATAGAAGTTGAGGTGGAAAAACTGTTAAAGGCTAAACACATCCAAGAAATACAATTCCCTGAATGGCTTTCTAATGCTGTCTTGGTTCCCAAGACTTAGAAAGACTGGCGCATGTGTATCGATTTCAGAGATCTCAATCGTGCTTGCCCGAAAGATCACTATCCTTTACCTAGAATCGACCAGCTCGTCGACTCTACTGCTGGATGTGAGCTCCTAAGTATGATGGATGCATCCCAGGGGTATCACCAGATCAGACTAGCTAGAGATGATTGGAAGCGGGTCAGCTTCATTACCCCGAAGGGGACGTATTGTTATGTTGTGATGCCTTTCGGTTTGAAAAATGCAGGAGCCACCTATCAACGTTTGGTTTATAAGATGTTTAAGAATCAACTTGGGCGAAACATGGAAGTTTACGTGGACGATATGCTGGTCAAAAGCGTGAAAGCAACATCACATGTGGAAGACTTGCGGGAAACCTTCGATACTCTACGACGATATAGGATGAAGCTTAATCCCAAGAAATGCGCATTCGGGGTTAGAGCTGGAAAATTCCTGGGCTACATGGTCACGGAGAAGGGTATCGAGGCAAATCCCGAGAAGGTCAGAGCGATTATGGACATGCGGGCGCCTAGGAATGTGAAGGAGATGCAATGCTTAGTGGGGCGTATTAATGCATTAAGTAGATTTGTGTCCAGGTTTGCAGAAAGGAGTTTACCATTCTTTCAAGCTCTGAGGAAGAGAGCGAGATTTCAGTGGAGTGATGAGTGTGAGGGGGCATTTATCGCATTGAAGGAGCATTTGGCTAGCATGACCTTGCTAACAAAGCCTGTCCGAGGAGAACCCCTCATTTTGTACTTATCAGTAGGGCAACAGGCAGTCAGCTCTGTCTTACTTCGAGAAGAGGGGAAGATCTAGAAACCAGTCTATTACTGGAGCAAGGTCTTACATGATGCCGAAGTAAGGTATGTAGAGGTGGAACGGGCAGTACTGGCCCTCATAGGAACGGCCCGAAAATTACGTCCGTATTTCCTTTCGCATAGTATAATTGTATGAATGAATTTGCCTTTGAGGGCAGTCATGGATAAGCCAGAGGCGTCGGGAAGACTGGTCAGATGGATAATCGAGCTAAGTGAATTTGATATCAGATTTGAAACCAGAACATCGATTAAAGCTCAGGCCTTGGCTGATTTCATGCAAGAAATGACTGGCCTTCCCGAAGAACTAAAGAGATGGACGATCTTTACGGATGGCTCTGTCTGTAATCAGGGTTGTGGAGCAGGAATTGTTCTGATTGATCCAGAAGGCGTGTCTACTGAGTTTGCTATCCGGTTAAATACAACATTCTCTAATAATTCTGCTGAGTACGAAGCTCTTCTAAGAGGTATTCAGATGGCGAAAGACCTGGGTGCGGATCACGTATGTGCCAAGGTCAATTCTCAACTTGTTTGTAAACAAATTAACGGAGAATTTGAGACAAGGGAGGAACATATGACGAGGTACTTGGCCAAATTCAGAGAGCTGGCCAGGGGAATGAAAGAGTTTATAGTCCTCCAGATTCCCAGAGAGGAAAATGGACGGGCTGACTTCCTGACGAAGGTGGCCAGCTCGGCTTTAGATTGTCAAGAGAGGGTGATTACCTTGTTACAAGCGGGCGGAGAATTCGGGACAGAGTAGGTAGGCTCAGTTATGGAAAGAGATGATTGGCGCTCTCCCATAAAGACATACCTGGAACAGGGAGCCTTGCCAAATGATAAAAAAGAAGCAGCAAAGGTACGAGTCAGATCTGCTAGATTTTGTTTAATTAAGGGAGAGTTATTTAGAAGAGGATTTGGTCAGCCCCTTTTAAGATGCTTAATCCGAACGGAAGGAGATCTAGTTCTTAGAGATATCCATGAGGGATGTTGTGGTAACCACATGGGTGCCAGAGCTCTGTCAAGTAAGATCTTACGGGCAGGGTATTTCTGGCCCCATTTACGAGAAGAGGCGGAAAACTTCGTGCGTGCATGTGAGAAATGCCAGAAGAATTCAACGCTAATACATAAGCCTGCCGAGGAGCTCATGACGATGAGCTCCCCTTGCCCATTTGCCAAATGGGGAATAGATCTGGTCGGTCCTTTTCCCGTGGCCCCTGCTCAAAAGAAGTTCTTGATAGTGGCAATCGATTATTTTAGTAAATGGGTAGAAGCGGAGTCCTTGGCCAAAATTACTGAAGACGCGGTTATGAAGTTCTTATTGAAAAACGTGGTATGTAGGTATGGCGTCCCCAGAATTCCGGTCTCAGATAATGGAACACAGTTTATGGGCTCTAGAATCAGGGCATGGTGTTCGAAAATTAAAATTGATCAGCACTTCACCTCTGTTTACCATCCCCAAGCTAATGGACAGGTAGAGGTCACCAATCGCATACTAGTCCAAGGGATCAAAACTCGTTTGGATAAAGCTGGGGGAAAATGGGTGGATGAGCTGAGCGCAGTCTTATGGGCCTATAGAACTAACCCTAAGGAGAGTACAGGGGAAACGCCTTTTAGCCTGGTCTATGGTATGAACGTTGTGATACCTGCGGAGATTAGCATGGAGACTCATCGAATTCAGAACTTCGTTGAGAAGCAGAATGAGTCTTTGATGCAAGATGCTCTGGATTTAGTTGAAGAAAAAAGGGACAGAGCTGCCACAAGGAGGGCTCATATCAAAGGGCGAGTAAAGGCCATATATGACAGATCTGTGGTGAAAAGACACTTCCGGGTTGGAGACTTGATCTTAAGAAGATCTGATTTAGGAAAGTCCAAGGGGAAATTGGATGCCGCGTGGCAGGGACCCTTCCGAATTATCCAGGTCCTATCTGGAGGAGCTTACAAACTAGAAGAATTGGATGGCATGGTAGTCCCTCACGTTTGGAACATTGTCAATTTGCGAAAATTTTACACCTAATTTTAATGCCTTATGTTTATTTGATTAAATGAATTCGCAGTTGAATAAATTTGCAGCCCACGGAAGGAGTAACCAATGAGAGATATTCAAAATATTGACGAATGTGCCTATTTGATAATTAAAATGAACTTCCAACAAAAACAAGAAAAATACAAGTAGACATCTTTGCAGAACATTTGCAATTACAGAGACACAAATCACAAGCATAGAAAAGTAAAAGTACAACCTTAGGATGGGGGCACAAAAGCGAGAAGTTGACGGAGTCGTTGAATTTCGTCCTCATGTTCCAAAAGACGGACGTGAAACCGGTCTGAGACCTCCACGGCAATGTCCTAGTCAACGTACAGTTCACCGTTCTCCCTTTTCAGGTCGAGAATGATTTGCTGAAGACATTGCCGTTCACGGCGGTATTGTAATTTCTTCTCGGCCAGCTTCTCCACACGCTCCTGCAATTGGTCCTGCAGCTGGGAGATTTCTTCCTTAAGACGACCCTGCTCATGAAGCAGTCGGATGCTCCTCAGTGGAAAAGTTGTTGGAAGACGATGAAGACGCCATTATGCAGGGGACATAAACCGAGAATGGACGCCATTATATAGGAAAGGAAAAAGCGGGAAATCACCTTAACTTGGCGCGCAGAGGGCTTAGAAAAGGCGGGAAACTACATTGAGTTTGGCGCGCAAAAGAGCTCAGGAAAGCCTGGAGTGGCTATGGACGGATGTCCTGAAATTTTCCTGACCTGATTGTCAGTGTAAGCCAGGATTGGCTAAGGACGGATGTCCTGAAATTTTTCTGACCTGATTGTCAGTGTAAGCCAGGATTGGCTAAGGGCGGATGTCCTAAAATTTTCCCGACCTGATTGTCAGTGTAAGCCAGGAGTGGCTATGGACGGATGTCCTGAAATTTTCCTGACCTTATTGTCAGTGTAAGCCAGGATTGGCTAAGGGCGGATGTCCTGAAATTTTCCCGACCTGATTGTCAGTGTAAGCCAGGATTGGCTAAGGACGGATGTCCTGAAATTTTCCTGACCTGATTGTCAGTGTAAGCCAGGATTGGCTAAGGACAGATATCCTGAAATTTTCCTGACCTGATTGTCAGTGTAAGCCAGGATTGGCTAAGGACGGATGTCCTGAAATTTTCCTGACCTGATTGTCAGTGTAGGCCAGGATTGGCTAAGGACGGATGTCCTGAAATTTTCCTGACCTAATTGTCACTGTAAGCCAGGATTGGCTAAGGACGGATGTTCTGAAATTTTCCTGACGTGATTGTCAGTTAAGCCAAAACTGGTTAAAGATGGTTGTCCTTGACTTTATCCAACATGAAGTATGGGTCCATGTCAACAGGCTTGATCTCCTGATCTGGATGTCAAGAGCCATAAAATTGGCCTACACAGACAGACCTGACCTGTCGGTTTGCAAGAATGTATGAATGTGCTGGACTGGACTAAGATACAGAACCTTCAGAGGTAAAATGCTTAACAGTTAACATTACTGTGCATGAATTGAACGATTAAAGATGGATTAACAGAGCAAGTATTGAGAAAGAAACTAGAAAAATTCGTATATTATTGCACCGGCTGCCTACACCTTTTCAAAGAAAAGGTTGGCAACTTTGATTACAGGAGATTGCAGGAAAAACATTGGAAAAATAGAAGCTACGATGTTTAGCTATGAGAAGGTCTCCGGTCTTAAGCCAGAGCTCGACGAACTCGCCAGAGTTCACGCTCTGTTTCATGCAGGCGGCAGCGATATTTGTCAGAGCGATCGGCAGCATCGGAACTTCGCCGGCGGCGGCAGTCAAGCGACCTACTGATTCGGCCAGGTCTGCCTTCTCCTCTTGAAGTTAGCGGTTAACTTGCCGGAGTTCAGTCCACTCTCTTTTGTAGAAACGTTTCTTCTGGCGTTTCCTTTCCAGCTGTCGATAGAGATAACCAACTTTCTCCTTGAGCGCGACCAGTTGGTCGGAAAGCTTGAATTTCTCCCCAACTAGGGAGATGTTTTTTCTCTTCACCGCATTGAGATCTTCGATCAGAGGAGAGGAAGAAATTTTTCAGATTGATTGATGAAAAATATTGAAGACATGAACGTATTTAAAATGAAGACGCGTGTAAAAGGAATCAAAAAGTACTAGGGTTCCCAGAAAATCAGGAAACCCTAAAAATCCAAGAGTCGCAACAAGACAAAAAACATTAATTAACATTAAGTAAAAAAGTCTGAATACAAAAAACGCGTCAGAAAGTGACAGACCAGCCACACAGGCAAAACATCAGGTCTTTCTAAACATACAACAAAGGCACGGAGAGCTACGGCTCTGCATCCAGCTCTGTGGCTAGCTGTTCCACTACATCTTCAACCAGGGCGCCGGGGGACGTTCCACCTGACAACTCACCCAGACAAGCAAAGGTTGGGGAGGGAGAAGAGTCAAGGATAGCTAGGGCAAGATCCTGGCCTGGATGAGATGCAGCAGGAGGAGGAGAGTGGAAGAGAGAGAGGATGTGCTCCGTGAACTCCGTAGCTTCAGCAAGGTACAAACGGTCCTGCTACCGGGCATAAACGAAAGAGGTAGGCTCAGGGGGATTTTTCAGTGGAAGGTCCCGATTAAAGATAGCGCCGGGGTCAGCTGCATTGGTTGCACTCCACTTGGCCTGCTCGTCAAGGGCAAAGTAATAATAGCTCATGGCCTCGGGAAGGAGCAAGGAATAGAGCTCTTTGGACCCTAGGAAAGCCCTCTTGGCCTCCTCTCTAGCCAACTGAATTAACCTTAGGCCCTCTTCGGAGCCTAGGAATTCCATCCTCCACTCTACCTTGGCTTTGATCAAGGACTCGCCTGCCAAACTGCGAGCTTCAGCTAAGGCCTCGTCCCTCGCCTCGGCACGAGCAGTCTCGATCATCTTCGCCTGCGCTTTGCGCATCTCCTCCGTTTCGGCCCTTGCTTTCTTGAGCTTCTCTCTCAGCTCTCCCAGCTCTTCCAATTGCCTTTTTAGCTGCACTCCTCTTTCCTTGGCAAGGGTCCTGATGCGTTCCATTTTCAGGACGAGCTCCTTGTTCTCCTTAACCACATCAAACTGGATCAATGATCTGGACATGCGGGTGGCTAGAAGGGCCTTCTTGGAGATAGCCTAAAAAAAACGATTTTAGCACGGAAGAAAATTATATGACATGGACACGAGAAACAAAATTTTATCCGGGCTTCATCCTGACACCATGACTCCAGTAGTTGATGATCCGTCATCCTTTCCAAGTCTGGTTGGTCCGCTGGTAGCATTTTCCGGAGCAGGTATTGCATGGCAGTCTCCCCCGAGCAGTTGGCGATTGAATTAATCGGGGGTGGGCCGCTGCGAGTACCAGCAGAAGGGGCATTATGAGCGGAGGAGACTAGGGCACGACCAATGGGGGTGGTGCGTGGACTCTTGGACAGAGGAAGTGTATCTTCCTCTGAGGTAGGAGAAGAGGGTCTGGCAAGGGCAGGTCGCGAAGGCAGTGGAGCAGGACTAAAGATGAACTCTGGGAGGGAATCCTGAGCGAGATTAGAAGGTCCCACCCCTTGCTCGACAGCCCTGGAAGGTTCACTGGCTTTCCTCTGGGCTGCCTCGATCATCTCGCGCATCATCTTGTCTAAAAACACCAAAAAAAAGGGTTAAAGATAAAATAAACAAGCAAGACAAACAAGAAAGGAGAAAAACTATACCGATCTCTTTGGTTAAAGGGGCTGTTTCTGACTCATTGTTAAAAAAATCCAAGACAGAGGGAAGGAGAAGGTCAGTCACATGGAGAGGATTTTCATTTAAGGTAGAAATGATTTTCTTTATACGGGAAGACCTGTTGGTTGAGGACAGGGGAGGATATGAAGGTAATCCTTCAATAGGCTTAGGACTAAAACCCCAGTCCTCGCTACAATAAACAAAGAAGAATTTCTTCCTCCAATCCTTTTTGGAAGTAGGAAGTTTAAATAAAAAGTGAACCCCGGGTCGGGCCGTCAAATAAAAATAACCCGGAAAAGAACTTTTCGCTTGGAAAAGTTGGAAGAAGGTATGAGTGGAAAGGTCCAAACCAGCGTAACGCATGGCCAGACTATAACAGACCATGATGCGAAAGAAGTTAGGGGTAAATTGAAAAACGGGAATTTGATATATTTTGGCTATTTCCAGCATTAAGGGATGCAAGGGAATATGTAGGCCTACCTGAAACTGGTCTTGGTAAAAGGTCAACCATCCGGTTGGCTATTGACAGGCCAATATACCTGTCGGAGGGCAATAAGCGTCAAAAGGATCGGAGATTTTGTGTTTATGAAAAATTTCTTCTACCGTCCTTTTACTCAGGATGGAGGTAATTTTAGGGTGATCGGCGGCGGCCGGGGAATATTCCAGGCCGCCGGAGGAGGAGGAAAGGGCAGCCACCGCCGTGGCCGCCGAAGAAGAGATAGATAGAGAATCGAAGTCCCCCATGGGTGAGTCAGTTAGAATAGGGGAAGGTAGTATCGCCGCCGTGGGAGTAGCCGGCAGCGAGGAGGCATTATGAGGAGGAACGCTAGAAGATGACGCCATTCTAAAGAAATTAAAATAAGATCAGGGGCTAAGAGAGGTACCTGGCCTGTAAAAGATTGCCGGAAAAGTTAAACTGAGAAATTTAAATCGGAGAGGATCACCTGAAATTCCGAGAGAGAAGGGAGGATTGAGAGATTTAGAGAAACTCAAAAATACAAAGTGAGGGTTCAGCGGGAATAAAAAGAAATAAGATAGAATTCGAAAAATGGGAATCGATAAAAGTGGGATTTGAAAAGATCCTCACATTTAATGTTGGCAGATGAACAGTACCCTAGACGGCGAGCTAGAACGTTAACCGCTCTAGGATAGGGCTAACGTGGCAGCACTGGAAAAGGCATGAAAACAAAGGCCTTGGGAAATGAACCGGCACCATTAGCGCCTGTAATTAGGCTTCAAAGAGGATTTCTTGGGATCCATGCAAAGCACGGATAATAGACCTGTAAGTCCTCATTTCTGACGAACACCCCTGGAGCACATCAGTTCTACCCCAATACCCGTAGGGGGAGGAGTTGATGGGGCAATAAGTTGGTCAGACCTAATTTGGGATAGATCTAATTTGGAAGATCTGGAGTAGTACGAAGAAAAACAAGAGCGGCTTGGCCTGAATGAGGGTCTGGCCAGACCTGTTGGGAAAATAGGACACCAGGAAAGATGGGAACAACTCTCCTTTTTTCCTGAGCTGAAAGAAGCGCTCTACCYGAAAAGAAAGGAGGAAGACCTGTTTTCCTGACTCTTAATAAGGAGACAAGTGGGACCACTTGTCAGAATTGGTTGCGTAACGGCCCGTGATTCGCGGCATATGCTCCTGGGATCCCGGCTGGGGTCCCCACTAGGAAAAACTATAAATATCTCAGCCCTAAAGCTGAGAGAGGTATGTCATTCTCTTAAAACATTCCTTCCTATTTTCTGGAAAACACCTTAAACGCTTACTGACTTAAGCATCAGAGAGGTTTCCACCGGAAAACCACTGGTGGTCCTTTCTAATCTGTTTTTTGTGGTGTAGGTTCAGGAAGCTCTTGGGCTTTCGAGTGTTATTCAGGTAGTTCACTTTTTGGGCTGAAATAGAGAGTATTGATAAACCCTACTGATAAGTTATTTATTGTATGTCTATAAACTTATCCGTGTATAAAGCGTGTGATAATCATTTGACTTGAGGTCAATACGCACATTGTTTACTGAGTGGTGTACTTTGACAATGACCAATGCTTGCACTCCTTTTAGAGGTAGATATGGCTTGTGTTAGATAAATCATGATGTAAATGAAGGTGGTAGTTGAGATAAGAAAGAATTTGGAATTTAGAGAGAGATCACTCATAACCTCTATATTGGGTCGACTAAAGTCATTAGCCAATGCAAGAGACACATTCAATATAGTAGTTGAGTTTGGTCTAATTGTTGACTAATAAAGAGGAGATAAATTGTTTAAGCCATTGAGATAGAGACTTTGATAAATCTTAAGTTTAATCGAGTGATTCGGAATTAAAGGAATTTGACCAAATTTTTGTATAAAGTTTATAATTTGTTGAGTTCAAGTGAATGTTCTTTATATATTGAGTTCGTCCAACTAAGCCGTCTAGGAGTTTTTTTTTTTTTTTGGATCATCATTAGATTGATGTCATATATAAAGGCCTATAGGGTCACACAATATGCGATTATTTTTTCAACTTAAGAGTGTATCAAGAAAGTAATAAATATTCAATTTGGAATTGTAATATTTAGTAATTATGATGTTAATTTCTATTTGATATAAATTATTTAATTAAATTAAATTAGGTTTTTATTTAATTATCTATGTTATATTAATAA
Source organism: Phtheirospermum japonicum (assembly GCA_014905375.1). Classification (NCBI taxonomy): domain Eukaryota; kingdom Viridiplantae; phylum Streptophyta; class Magnoliopsida; order Lamiales; family Orobanchaceae; genus Phtheirospermum; species Phtheirospermum japonicum. The sequence goes on from BMAC01000409.1 coordinate 1,095,230, forward strand.
ATGTACTTGGGCCAAAACTGTTTTGGGCCCATGTCTTGGACAGTACAATCCTTTTTAGGATTAGAGTTCTCTTATGTACATAGTATAAAATAACATAAAGTCATAAGTTGACAAGACTGAGTTTTTAGAGAAAACCTCTTGATTTTGAGATTGAGAGTTCTTGAGCTGTCGTGAGATTCCCTAACTTTTTTCACGATATCAATATATTGAATTTGGATCTTGTAGTCGGAGAATTAATTGCGTGGATACTTAGTATTGAACTTGTATTTGGATTTACTGTAAGGTTTTCATGCTTTATCTCGTTTATTTACCGTATAAATATATTCGTTAACAGTATTGATCTGTTGGATCTAAAAAGATTTAAAACTTCCTATGCACTAGTATGGTGTTTGTCTCTATAAATTCCAACAGTGGTATTAGAGTGTGGGGCTGTATTAACGATTATGTTTATAATTTTATAATATTAGTCATGGGTTTAATTATTATATAATTATTTTATTAGATTAAAGTAATTATTGATTTTTCTTAATTTGATTAAAGTTTTTAATTTAATTTAATTTGATTAAATTATTATTATTAAAAAACTGCTGAAACAAGATATTGAGAAAAACTTTGAAAATGTAACTCTATGCCGCTTTCTTATGCCTCGCCGACGCCGCTGGTGGCCGGTGCTTCTATCGTTGGGCCTGATGGTTGGGCGGACGGTCGAAATGGCAGCCTATCATTGGCGACCGAAAACGGGGTGGCGGTCTGGCCGTTCGTAGCCTATTTTGCCAAAACTTTTGGCCCGGCTTTTGGCCACTCCGGCAGGATTCCGGCATTTTGGGTAGCTTTCCTGGCGGGCCACTATTTATGGAGGCTTCGGCTCTCACGGGCCATAGCCTGGTGCTGGCGGTGGTTGCTGACGAGACCTGAATCAAAAGACCTATATTTGATTTAGGGCTTGGGTAAAATTTTGAGAATTTGATATATTTTTGGACTTAATTGTAATTTTAGAAATTTATGAAATCACAAAATTGCCCTAAATTTTTGGAAAACTGCGAGGCTGCCCATGAGTTTTCAAAAATTGCGTTCTGGCCCCAAAAGACTTTCCACAAACTGTTTTAAACCCAAATGGCATTTCTATAATTATTAAAATTTTCAAAAACTACAGAAAGGTCCCTAAAACTTTCAGAAAATTATTAAGAGATTGTTTGGCTATGCAGAAAATTTTGAAAAATTATATTTTCGCTAAATTATAAATTTATAATTTAATAAATTTAGAGCAATTTTAAATTATATAGAAATAAGAATCAAATTTAGAATTTAATAATTTTTAAATATAAGCCGTTTAAACTAATTTAGAAATTGGATTAGATTTGGAATTTAATTTTTCTAAATTTAAATGATTAACCCATGATTATTATTATATTATTGCTTTATTTGATAAAGTAAAATAAATTAAAATTTTGAATTTTAATTTAATTATGGAATTATTCCTCTACTTGTCCTAATTGTTTGTGTGGCTCGTATATTACTTTTTAGAATAAAGTCCGCATATATTGTCTTGGTAGGCGGCGCCCAATATTTGTCGGACCATTTGCTTACTAACTCTGGGTAGGCGGCGCCCAATATTTGTCGAACCTTTTGCTGATTAGTTATGGGTAGGCAGTGCCCAATAATTATTTACTGTTCATTTGGGTCTTGTTAATTGTTAAACCCCGATAAATATTCCCCAAATTAAATATGAGTCTCATCTTGGATGAAAACGCTCTCCATTGTAATTGGGTGAGTACGAAATTGCAGAGGCATCATGAACACATGGCCCCTTACGAAATGTTAGAGCATTTGAAGAGTCTTTATTCTTCGCAAGCTCAAATTATGGAGTATAAGCTGCTAAGGGATCTCTTTAAGTGAAAGTTTCATGATGGGGGCAAGGTATCTGAGCATGTCTTAAAGATAATAGGGTTGACTGAGAGGCTGGCTTCGATTGGAACGAACCTACCTGAAAATGTCTCAGTCAACTTGATCTTGAATTCGCTTCCTATTTCATTTGAAAAATTCATTGTGAATTATAATATGAACAACACAAAAGCGAATCTTTCCGAACTTCATAACATGCTTAAGGCATATGTGTCTTCCATCTCAAAGGGCAAAGTTGTACTCATGGTGAGTACATCTACTAGATCTAACCTGAAAGGTATGAAAAAGCAGAAAAAGAAGACTAAGGCTGGGCCTAAGCCTACGGCTTTGAAGCCAAAATGGGGTGCTCATAAGAGGTCAACATTGGTTAAAGATGTGTGCTTATATTGCAAAGAAAAGGGATATTGGAAGAGACACTGTGAGAAGTGAAAAACATTAGATGTTTCTGGATTCTCAGGTATATTTGTCATTGAGATAAATATGTGTATTAATAACTCTCACTGCTGGGTATCTGATACCGGATGTGGCTCACACATTTGTAATAATGTGCAGGGGCTAAGTGACAGCAGGATAGTTAGACTGGGGGAAATTTGCCTGTGCGTGGGAAACGGAGCAAAGGTTGTTGTTGAACGTGTAGGGACTTATAGATTAGATTTACCGTTGGGTTATAGAGTTTATTTATATAATTGTTATTTTGTCTCATCGATTACCAAGAATACCATTTCCATTCCAATGTTAGACATTGAAGGGTTTTCCTTCTATTTTGCTAATGATAATTGTTTACGCATAATGGTAATGCTCCTCTTGTGAATGGTTTATATATTCTTGATCATAGTCGTGACATTCTCAATGTGCAAAACAAACGTATAAAGTTAAGTAATATGAATAATCTCACATATTTGTGGTATTGTAGGCTTGGTCACATAAATGAAATAAGAATCGCAAGGTTAAGAAAGTTAGACTACTTAGAATGCAAATCTTGTTTCAAATGAAGAATGACCAACAAGCCAATTTATGGGAAAGGCATACGAGCAAAAGAGGTGCTTGATCTGGTTCATACTGATGTATGCAGACCTTTCCCTACTCAAGCTAGAGGCGGTTATTCATACTTCATTACTTTTACTGATGACTTCTCTAGGTCAGGACATGTGTCTGTTTTGAAGAACAAGTCAGAGGCTTTTGAGAAGTTTAAGGAGTGTAAGTTAGAAGTATAGAAACAAGTTGAAAAGAGTATTAAGACTCTTCGATCGGATCTAGGAGGATAATACCTGAGTACAGAGTTACTCGATTACTTAAAACTTCATGGAGTCCAATCGCAATGGACGCCTCCTGAAACACCACAAATGGATAGTGTTTCTGAAAGGAGAAATCGAACCTTATTGGATATGGTTAGATCCATGATGAGTTTCTCAGATCTTCTGACATACCTATGGGGGTATGCCTTACTAAACTCAATCTATGTTTTGAATAGAGTTCCATCGAAGTCAGTAGATAAAACTGCATATGAGTCATGGCATGGTAAGAGGCCAGCACTTACGCACATGCTAACCTGGGGTTGCCCCGCATATGTAAAGAAGATGCTTACTGACAAGTTGGAATATAAAGTGAGAAATGTTATTTTGTGGGGTATCCTAATAAAACACGAGGATATTATTTCTATCTTCCTGGAGAACATAAGGTCATTGTTTCCAAGCAAGAGACTTTCCTTGAGGAAGACTATGTCTACAAAGAAAGGAGTCAAAATAAGGTAGAACTTGAAGAAATTCAAGAACCACAAAGTGACATGGAGGTTGAAAACTTATCTAATGACCTAGACAAGAATTCAGTGGGAGTTTTTGGTCATTCCTATGGTGAAGATTTGTCACTTAGAGTATAATCTCTAGCAAGTGGGATCATTGATAGAATTGATGCAGTAATGCAAAATTTATCATCTCAACCGAAGGAAGACCAGGCAATGGTATCACAACTCCCTCCTCTGGAAGTTCATGTTGATGACACTTATGAGGGATCTCAAAATGCTTGACCATCCAGCACAGAAGAACTTTCTCATTATTAGAACACTTAAATCACTCAAACGCATGATAACCAACTACGTAAGTCTATTAGAATTTGTCGGTGACCAGAAAGACTAAACCTCCTTGTAGAGGGTCAAGGTGAAATGGAAGTTTCGGACGATGATGAACCTAGAACTTACACTGAGGCTATGTTAGACATTGACTCAAAGATGGGCTTGAAATCATGAAATCAGAAATGGACTCGATGTACACAAATCAAGTCTGGAACTTGGTTGACTTGCCAGTTGGGGTTACCCATTGGATGCAAATGGGTCTTCAAGAAGAAGATCGATGGAAATGGTAAGGTACAAACCTACAAGACTAGGTTGGTAGAAAAAGTTTATAGTCAACGAGAAGGAATTGATTATAATGAAACATTTTCCCTAGTTGCGAAAATCAAGTCCATTAGGATTTTACTTGCTATAGTTGCATACTATGATTACCATATTTGACAAATGGATGTTAAAACTGCTTTCCTCAATGGTGAACTGACTGAGGAAGCGTATATGATACCACAAGAGGGTTTTACATCTGAATCATAACCCAAAGCTGTATGCAAGCTGCAAAAGTCTATTCATGGACTTAAACAAGCCTCTAGAAGTTCGAATATTTTTTTTACAAAGCAATCAAATCGTTTGATTTTGTAAGAAACAAAGAAGATCCACGCATTTATAGTAAATGCACTGGAGGGAATATTATTTTTATTATTATATATGTTGATAACATATTGATAATTGGTAATGATACCCTTGCCATGCAATCAGTAATGGATTGGTTGTCCAGCACCTTCGTGATGAAATACTTGGGGAAGCCTGTTATATTCTTGGAATTATGATCTATCGAGATAGACCTAATAGAATATTGGGGCTTTCATAGTCCACGTACATAGATAAAGTGTTAAGATGATTCACTATGGAAAATTCCAACAGGGGATATATTCCAATGAGTCATGGTATCAACTTATCAAAGAAAGATGGTCTTCCTATTGATAAGGAACTTGAGCGCATGAAAAGGATCACATACGCTTCAGCAATAGGATCTATCATGTATACTATGATTTGAATAAGGGCGGATGTGGCCTATGTACTTAGCATGATTAGCAGATTTCAGCAGAGTCCTGGGGAAGAACACTGGAAAGTAGCCAAGAGTATTCTTAATTATCTTAGAAGAACTAAAGAATATTTCTTATTCTATGGTGGACAAAAAGAACTGGCAGTTACTGCGTACATTGTTGCTAGTTTCCAAACTATAAGTCATAATCTGATATGCCTTCATTTTCAATGATAGGGTGGTAAGTTGGAATAGTTCCAAGCAAACTACTACCGCTAATTCGGTAAATCGAAGACGAGTACATTGTTGCATAAGAGGCAGCTAAAGAAGTTGTCTCAATAAACAGATTCTTAAGGAATTAGGGGTAGTTCCTAGCATCAATACTGTTGTATTGTGACAACATCAAAAGGAACTGAGATTCACGAATAGCAACAAGCATGTACTAATACGATACAACATGATTAGGGAGATAGTGTAGATAAGAGAAATTGAATAGAGTGTGCTCAAAGACATCATGTTCTGGGTAAAATGATGAGCATTTAGTAAACCTGGATATTGGATAAATATGTGTTTGACTCTAGGACAAGTGGGAGATTGAAAGTATAAATGTCCTAGATTTAATCAGATTTAAAGACATTATACTTGATCACAATTATTATATATATCGTTATATATATATGGCAATGCATTTATTGAATTATTATTTTGATTGTTTGTGATTATTCATATAAATGTTTCCGTAGAGTCAATGTTGTCATGGTGAGATGCCAATGATAGAATTTAACTCTTAAAATAGCCCCGACTAATGATTATCAAGATTGGGATATTGATAATATAATATATGTCGGCATGTGGTCTGCATCACATTCTTAGAGAATACAGTTAGTCTCATAACTGCGAATAATTGTTATTCGTGGTGGACACATGGATACTTTAGAGAGTATTGGTAAACCCTACTGATAAGTTATTTATTGTATATCTATAAACTTATCAGTGTATAAAGCGTGTGATAATCTTTTGACTCGAGTTCAATAGCACATTATTTACTGAGTGGTGTACTTTGACCATGACCAATGCTTGCACTCCTTTTCGGGGTAGATATAGCTTGTGTTGGATACATCATGATCTAAAATGAAGGTGGTAGTTGAGCCAAGAAAGAATTAATTCCTCGATTGGAATTTCGACAGAGATCACTCATAACCTATTTATTAGGTCGAATAAAGTCATTGGCTAATGCAAGAGAGATATTCAATATAGTAGTTGGGTATGGTTTAGTTGTTGACTAATAAAGATGAGATAAATTGATTAAGCCATTGAGATAGACACTCGGATGAATCTTAAGCTTAATCGAGTGATTTGGAATGAAAGGACTTTCATTAAAGCTTTGCATAAAGGTTATATAATTTGCTGAGTTCAAGTGAATGTTCTTTATATATTGTGTTCGTCCAACTAAGACGTCTATGAGTTTTTTCTAGATCATCATTATATTGATGTCATATATAAAGGCCTACAGGGTCACACTATATGCGATTATCTTTTCGACTTAAGAGTGTATCAAGAAAGGAATAAATATTTAATTTGGAATTGTAATATTTAATAATTATGATGTTAATTTATATTTGATAGAAATTATTTAATTTAATTAAATTGGGTTTGTATTTAATTATCTATGTTATATTAATAAAGGTACTTGGGCCAAAACTATTTCGGGCCCATGTCTTGGACAGCCCAATCCTTTTTAGGATTAGGGTTCTCTTATGTACATAGTATAAATGTAACATAAAGTCATAAGTTGACAAAAGTAATTTTTTAGAGAAAATATCATAACAAACCTCTTGGTTTTGAGATTGGAAGTTTTTGAGCTTTCGTGAGATTTCCTAGCTTTCTTCACGATAGCAATACACTGAAGTTGGATCTTGCAGTCGGAGAATTAATTGTGTGGATACCTTAGTATTGAACTCGGATCTGGATTTACTGTAAGGTTTTCATGCTTTATTTTATTTATTTATCGTATAAATATATTCATTCACGGTATGGATCTGTTAGATTTAAAAAAATTTAAAACTTCCACTGCATGAGCATGGTGTTCGTCTCTGTGAATTCCAACAGCCAGCAAAGTACATAGACCTCGGAAAGTCCATCGAACATGAAACCTCTATTTCATGTAGAAGGCTTGAGTTTGATTCACACAAGTTTCAATTAAAAATACTAGGTTTGAACACAAAGTGCTGATTCTTTCCAGAATTAAAATGTTGTGTATGAACATTATGTACGAAATTCAAAAATCATGAAGAATATGACATGTTCGAATCTCTTCAATCCCCTTAGACTTTATTATTAATAAGAGTTTATCTTTCATACATATGTAGTTTTACAAGTTGAAATCCCCTCAAACATCATTTAATCTATACTCTCCTATCAACAATTATATGTCGACTTTCCAGCGCTAACATGTACTTCCTGCAATGGATAACCAAGCTCTTCTGAACTCGTCTTTTAGCCCTTCTCTTGAAGACTCTTTTGAAATTGGTGTAGAACCCATAGGACGTTCTTGAACACCCTGAACAACAACAACAACAAATCTTCAAATCTTCAAAGGAGCATAGCATTTTATTTATTTTTTTAAATTTAAAAGGTAATATGGAAGTTTTTTTCTCTTGAAAATAGGCATGTTAAAAAATAAAATAAGAACTAACCCTATTAATAAAGTTTGCAAAACTTATTTCCCAAGAAAAAAGCTTCTTCTAAAACATACATGTTTCACCCCAAAATACGATTCTACCTGAAAACGGGTATGCCTTCCCGACCTGCACACAAACACACGTTAGAAAGGACCACCGGTGGTTTTCCGGTGGAAATCTCTTCGATGCTTAAGTCAGAAAGCGTATGAGGTGTTTTCCAGGAAGCAGAGAAGGAATGCACAAAAGAATGACATACCTCTCTCAGCCTTGGGGCTGAGATATTTATAACTTTTCCCAGTGGGGGACCCCTTCCGGGATCTCGGAAATAAAGGCCGCGTATTATGGGCCGTTAAGCAACAACTACTGACAAGTGGTCCCACTTGTTTCCTTGGTGGAGATAAGAGAGTCAGATCTGTCCTGATCCTGTTCCCCTTTTATATCGACGGTTCTGATGCTAATCCCGTGTGGACAATATCCTCCAGGGATTATTTTTGGGGAAATCTCTACCAAGCCAGAAGATTCTCAAGCCATGGCCAGCCCTGTCTCTTCGGAGGGCCCGACCAGTCCTTTCTTTTAGACCGATCTGACCTTACCTCCTCTTGGTTATCCCAGGTCAGGTTTACAGTCCTGACCAGTCTTCTAACAACTCCCAAGGGTTTTCTTTAGGAATAGTTTGACTTGATCTTTCTTAGGAAGGAAATCAGGTCTTGCCTTGAAAGGAAGATCTAACCGAAATCATTAGTCAGTCTGGTCTAACCGTGCTTATCTAGCAATTTGCCAAATCAGGTCTACCCACATCAGGTTTGACACACTCCTGGCCCATTAACTCCTCCCCCCAAATTAGTGAGGGTAGAGCTGTAAAAGCTTTATGGCTCTCTCAGTACAGGGTGGTCCCACTTCCTTTAGTGCTTCTCGTACTAACGCGAATCCCGAGAAATTTGCCTGACAACCAGACCTAATTATTAGCATTAGTGGTGTCGGCTCACATTCCTAAACGGTTTCTATTCCTACGCGTCCTCTCAAAGACTGACAGGTTGGTGGCGCATGGCTTACCCTAAGACGATTAGCGCTCCAGCTCATCACCTAGGGTACTGCCCACATTAAATGTGGGGATCCCATCAAATCCCGCCTTTCTCGATTCTCATTTTTCAAATTTATCCACTTGCCTTTTTTTCCCTCTTCGTTCCTTTTTTCCTTCACCTTTCGAATTCTATTTTCATAACTTCTTGAATTTTTCCTCTTCTCTCCAGTACTCCGGCGATTTTCACAATTCCGCTTACTTTCGTCCAGCTTCTCCGATTATTCCATAACCAGGTACTTTCTTTACCTCCTCCATAATCTTTAATTATTTCCAATTCCTCTTCTTACTCTGGTTCTACCGGGAGGGTCTCGTTGGCGGCAGCGGCGAACTCTACCTCTACCTTACATACATCGTCCTCAGAGTCGCTTCCGGAGGCTCTTCTGGAAAATCCTCCGGTGGTTCTTCAGGAGAGACCTCTGGTGGCTCCCCCAAATCTCCCTCTCGACAATACATCCTCCATAGTTAGCAACGAAACCCTCAGAAATATACGCGGCACTTTTAACATCTCCGAAGATTTCACGTTTACTAGTCTGGCGCCGGATGAGAGGGCTTCGTTGCCTCCCACTCATCATTTAACCTTCTACGTGGACCAGTTCCACGCCGTCCTGAGTCTCCATGTTCATCCCTTTATCCTGGCCGTTTCCCGGATGTAAAAGATTCCGGTGCACCAAATTTTAACCAATGCCTTCCGGGTGATGGCGGGTTTTCATCTAGCGGCCCAATACTCTGGGATAACTCCCAAGGCCCAGCTCTTTTACTCCTTATTCCTAGCCAAGAGCGCCTCTGGTTTTTTCTATCTTTCTGCCCGACCAAACATCCACTTCTTCACAGGTCTACCTACTTCTCACAAGGCCTGGAGAAAGAAGTTCTTTTATGTTCAGTGTTCTGGGGATTGGGGCTTCTCTATTGCTCCCATAAGCATCTTACCCCCACAAGAGCCATTATCCCGTGGTGAGAGACCACCACACATAGCCAAGAAAATTACCACCCTTAATGCCACATGACTCAAACTTTTGTGCACCCCTTTTTAATAAATTAATTTAAAATACATCAGTTTACTAGCAAGTGTACGAGGTAACTGTAGGGTGATGAGTTTTGACTCGAGTCGTATCTCTCGAGGAAACAACTGTTCGGTCTTTTCGATGTTTTTTCTCAAATAAAGTAAAATACATATACATTTGGGGTTTCAAAAGAGATTGAATTGATCATTATGAACTAAAGCAATAATTAAACTAAAACTAATTAAACTAATTACTCTAACTAGATTATCAACTATGAGCAATAATTTAAACTACTAGAACTTAAGAACTAAGAATTTAAAGCAACGAATCTAAAGCATAAATATAATAACTACCATCAAACAATCGCATCATACGAATCTAAGATTAACGAATAACTAAGCATAAATTAATCGCATAAATAAACTAAATTAACCAATATCCAATATCCAAGCGTAAAACGATTAAACTAATTAAACTAGAATTAACTAAGAGATTAACTAAGAATTAAACTAAAAATTAACTACTAAATTAACTAAGAGTTTAGAAGACTTATTGTAACTACTAAAAGAAATGAGAAGCTCCAGCTATTCCGGAGTTGCACGTCGATCTTGGGCGAAGATTGAATCCCGAACGCGAATTCGATGTTTTGGACGCGTTGTTCTTCGATCCTTGATCTCCGTCTTCAAATCTCGTTATGAGATGTGGAATTATGTTTATTATCAGCTAAAATACCCTAGGGGGTCGTGTGTTCTCCTCCAAATCCGAAATAATGTGGGTTTAAATAGATATTACAAGTCTTGGCGCACAAGAAACCCTAAAATCCGAATTCTGGGCCGTCGCGTCGACGGTGCGTCGACGTAGCGTCGACTGACGCGCGTTGGTGCTCGGCGGGACTCGGCAGACTTGGTCGGCAATGCTCGGCAGGTCTGGTCAGTAGGTGTGCGCGTCGGCTGGGCGGGTGCGTCGACTGGGTGCGTCGACATCGACGCTTCAGCAAGTTGCGTCGACGTTGATGCTTTAGAACGTAGCGTCGGCAGTGCGTCGGCCTTGCGTCGACTGACCCGGACCATGGCTCGCGTCGACGGTGCGTCGACGGTCGCGTCAGTCAACGCGACTGAGCTTCTGTCTCCGTTTCTCGGTCTTTTGCTACTCGTTTCACCGGAAAGCTTGTTCTTCTATTCTTGAACATCGAACTTCCTCTTTTACGCGCTAAACTCTTCCGGTTACTTAGCTGTAAGGTGAAAAACAACGAAATATCACCTATTTGCATCCATTACGATTAAAATACGGTAAAATAAGTCAGAACTATGAAAATACAAAATTAAGCTTAAATCATCCAACTTATACCAAAAACAAATAGAAAAAATAACTAAAAAGCTAATAAAAATAAGGACAAATCTACTCTAATCAACTACCCCACGCTTTATTGGTTTGTTCGTCCTCGAAAAAACGATAATTTCAAAGTATAACTAGAATGAAAATCAGTTCAAGCAAAGAGTCGTGCTATGCTACATACATAATTTTGAAAATATAGGTACAAGTCACGCAACGTCAAACACTTGACCATTATTACATTGTCGCTTCAAAATAAAATCATGCTTCCTGACGAAGGATAATATATATAAGTACGCTCAAAAGCACTCAAGTATTCTCTGCATGGGACATGTATACACTCAAATCATACAATTACATGCACAATAAATAAGCACAGAAAATCAATCTCTTATCAATCGCAAATTAAGTGTGCTATCAAAACTAAGAATCAAAAAAGGTCTTTACGGGTTGTAGTGTAAGGATCTTTGGACGGGTGTGGAATATATAAGTCGTGTGGCTAATTGCTCACTCAACCTAATCTAATCAAGAAGCAAATTGCTTCACCTCGCTCAAAAATAAAAACCTCACTTAACTCTCATAACGTAGCCTTTAAAATATAGGCTATTCCTCAACTCAAAACTCGTAAACCGACTGAAAGCTCAAAAACCACTTAAGTACAATTGAAGCTTATAGCATGCTTCTTACACAACTCTTGCCTTCTAAACATTAGGCTTCATAAAATACACAATTCGACTCAAGCCTTTATAAGCGTGTAGGCAATTAATCAACATATCCACCATCCTATCTTTTTCTTTTTTATTTTATTTCCCCCTTTATTTTATTTTTTGGGGTCTCTTTCTCTTCTTTTATTTTATTTTTTTCGGATGGTGGTCCTTAAATACAAAAAAATTCATAAATTCCTAATACAATTCCAAGACTCAAATAACCAATAAAAATACGAACTCCTACCCCACGCTTTTAATGGGTTGTAGGGTTCGTCTCAACAACACTCATGGCTATAGGCATGGATATTTGGCTATGATTGGCTCATTCAGAATTTATAGTGGCTAAAAATATATGGATATGGCCGGAATAAGGTTTTATATGTGCCTTAACTTCATGTTCAAAGTCGACTACACACAGCAGTTTCAAAGAGATATCAAGACTGAAACTTATTCACGTACATGCAATGATGATAAACACTCAGGCTACTCGCTGGCTTTTGCATGAAAAAGTTTTGAATTGACGCTGCTTTTTAGGTTTTGTGAAATCAATTGTGTCCAAGTACCATTTTACAATATAAATAATAAATTTGAAAAATTATGCACTTATGCACGCTCAAAAGACATGAACCTATAATCAAACATAATTAACTTTGACAGGCAAGCCATACAAACACAAATAAGCGTAGAAATAGCGATCAATCACATCAAAAATATGTATTTCAAAACAAAGACATCAAATTTCACTAACCATACTCAACCACCCCCCTCCATAAAAACTTGGCAATCTCCTGATTGTCATAAATATTAAAGAAAATAAGAGTATGGGAGATAAGAAAACATCCCTGAAAATTCGATGGTCGAGTCTCTCTAAAAACGCATGTGCAACTATCCTTCGTCTTAGATCGCGTGACTAGATTGTCCCGAATAAACCTATAAAAATAAACAAACAAAACATGATTGTGATCAATTGCAACGCGCAAGTGCCCGGTGGCACGTCTTTTTGGACTTGAAACGGCTGGATTGCGGCCAACGTCATAAATGGCTGGGTTGCAGCTCATCAAAAGGTTGCCGGGCTGCGGCAAACATGGGTCGGATTGCGACCTCGATCGACGAAATTATTGTAATCCATGATTGCTGCGGTAAGCGGTAGGTTCAGTGGTTGATCGTTATCGTTAATGCCTCGAGTGGAACTAGCGGTAAGGCCTTGCGGTAGCGAGCTTCCGCTATATAACCYTTGTCCAGAATAAGCGATTTATCATATTTTCTGCACATCAACACACACATAAACGTACCACGGCAATTGACATTATATAAAAAGACAAAAATAAAAGAAAATAAATAAAATAAAATGAAAACTAACTAATGCTTGGGTTGCCTCCCAAGAAGCGCAACATTTAACACCATATGCTCGACGCAATTGCTCGATCAGTTTCTAGCTCGTGGTGGGTCCACGAACTCCTTCTTGGTACAATCACGATTCTTCATATAATCCTTGAAATAAGGCTTAAGTCGATGTTTGTGGACTTGGAATCCCGTCTTTGCACTCTTATTGTAAATAGTGGCGACTCCACACTCATCCATCTCCTTTATTAAAAATGGTCCACTCCATGCGACTTCAAACTTAGTTGGATCAAACTTACGATCGGAATTATATAGCACTAGTTGACCAACCTTAAACTTCTCGTTAAAAACTTCATTCGAATTCTTCTTCTTCGCTGTCCAATCCTTGCTATTAGCCTCGCCCTTTTTCTTCGTACGTTTAAAATTCTTGTAGGGGTCGAGGGAAACACTTCTTGAATGATTAAGCGGTGGCTTCGTCTCTTCTCGTGGCTCAAACCTCGAATGATCTCGTTGTGGTCTCAACTCCAGTTTTGGCTCGTTTTTAGGCCTGTTAAACTTCATGGGCAATCCATCATCAAATGCTTCTTCATTATCAAACTCTTCAATTGTGCCGATTCTCAAGAGCTCATTCGCGCAAGAATCTACTAAATCAATAGTAGAACAATCGTTCTTAACAAACGATGCAGGACTCTTGTGAAAATCTTGAAGTGAAAACGTCACCGTTTCGCCCAATACGGACATAGTCACCCTCCCCTCGTTTACATCGATCACCGTACGCGTTGTAGACATGAACGGACATCCTAATAAAATGGTGTGTTCTCGGTTCTCGCTTTGTACGTCACCAACGTCCATAATGACAAAATCGACCGGAACTACTAGCTTGTCTACTTGTACTAAGACATCCTCCACAATACCCAAAGGTAGCCTTATCGTTCTATCCGCCAATTGTAATTTCATCGTGGTTGGCTTCAGCGGTCCTAGGCCAAATTCCTTGTAAATCGAATGGGACATCAAGTTTATGCTAGCGCCAAGATCGAGCATCCCTCTTGCTGTTTGTCCATTCCCGAGAGAAATAGTTATGCAAAAACTCTCGGGATCCTTCTCTTTAGGTGGTAATGGTTTCTTAAATATATCTCCAACTTCTCTTATCAAAGCTATAGGCTGATTTGTAGCCAAACGCCTTTCCCTTGATGCTAGATCCTTGAAAAACTTCACAAATGCTGGCATTGTCGTTATCACCTCTATCAGGGGGAGGTTAATATTAACATTCTTCAGTAAATTGTATAGCTCCATGAATTTTTTATTCTCCTTGGCCGGACGTAGGCGACTTGGGAAGGGAACGTGATCATAAATGGTCAACTTCTTGGGCGGTGAATTTAAGGAATCGGCGGGGTCTTCAGTTGCTGTCGATTTCTTTTTCTTTACTGCTCCCGGAGGTTGGGTCTCGGTCTCTTTCTTGTCTTCCTCCTTTTCTAGCTTGATGCAGTTATCCACTTCTTTCCCGCTTCTCAGCACATGAATAGCCGAGGCTTGTTCTATTTGTCTTGGAAGAGTATTTTTCTCCTTCTTCAATGATGCCATGTCAGTTGCCGATTGTCCTACCATTATCTCCAATCTTCTTAGTCCTGACGAATTTTCAAGAGTGCTTTTAGCCATTTCATCCATCATCGTTCTCAATTCTTTCATATCGTCTCGAACTCCCTTCATTTCCTCCTGAACATGTGTGAGGCCGTCTCGGTTCCGAATAGTTTCAGCAAGTTGGTTTTGTTGCCAGACTAAAAGTTGATCAGTCGACTGAACTGTAGTAGGTGTTTGCATGTGTGGTGGTCTCTGCCCCGAATGTTGTTGATTCGAGTAGTGCTGGATGTCGTTGACGTCCCCTCGTTGTTCGTGGTTGAACGGGCACATATCGGCTAAATGCTCGGGGGATCCGCATTAGTGACACATCGCATTAGTCTTCTTCGAAGAAACTTGACTTGTTCGCTGGGCTCTCGATGCTTCTAATTCTTCATTAAGTACTTCCCTAATCATCTCCTTGATCGTTTGACCATCTCTCACCAAAACCTTAACTCCTTCTTCTTTATCTGTCTCGGTGGTGGAAACTTCATTTACTTTCAATTTACGAGGTCGTGAGTTGGTTTGTCTAGATTTCTCGCTTTGTTTCTCCAACACTCGTTTTGCCTCGAGGGCCATTAAATCACCAAAGTCTCCTCCGGCCGCTATTTCAACTTCCCCATGTTCAACAAACCATCAAAGAAAAATTGATTAACCATCTCGGGAGAATAGTTATAGTGTGGGCATGCTTGTAAAAGTGTCTTGTAGTGCTCCCATGATTCATGAAATAATTCCCCCTCCAACTGTTCAAAGGTAGCGATTTGCCTCCAAAGTTGCCCCATTGTCTGTGCCGAATAATATTGATTCAGGAACTTCTCGCTTATCATCTCCCAATCAGTTAATGATCTTTGTTCTAAGGACAGTAACCATGTCTTCGCCTTGTCTTTCATGATATAGGGGAAACAAATCATCTGCATCTCCTCTTGGTTTAATCCATGACCTATAAATCTGCCTACTTCATCAATAAAGTAGTTCAAAAACGCTAAAGGGTCTTCGTGGGCATTTCCGTGAAAAGTCGGAAGTAAATTAATTTGATGCGGTTTAATCTCTACTTCCCTTGCAGTCGGGCCAAGATCAATAGTAGACCCATAAAGCACAACCTTCGGGCGTGCCAAATCTCGTTGTCGAGGTGGTTGAGCGTGTCTCGGTGCTCTCTCTTGATGATAAGCAGCATAATCTCCTTCGTAAGATCGGTCATCGAACCATTCATCTACAAACTCTCGTCGAGGGATTTGTCTGTCAGAATAATCGTCACGTATTTCTTCATCACGTTGAGCGTTCCTTCCTCTTAGTTGTAGCGGGACCCGATTGATTGGTGGTTGATTGTATCCTCCAAAGTATCGCGGCTCGCTTCCATACTCTCCCCGATGTCTTTGTGGAGGTTGGAAAGGTAACTCATTGTTTAGTACATCAAACAATTCTTCGTGCCCGCCTCCATGATTAGATCGTCTCGCCATGGATTTGGGAATCTCGTCGCACACGAAATCAGTTGCTGTTGAAGAATCGTCCTCGGGAATAAAAATGGGTCTTGGTCTTGGTGGATTTGAACGGTGAATGTTGTCAATGAATGGTACAAGGTCGCGTTGAAGTGATCGCCTTCCTTGCATAAACTTAACAACACGTCAACGTACCAAATGGCAAAAACCAAGTGCGAAAATATAAATAATAAAGAAAAGAAACTAATAAATCAAAAATAAAATGAAATGAAAAACATCCTAAATTCATACTCGTTGCTTCCCCGGCAACGGCGCCAAATTTTTGACTCAAACTTTTGTGCACCCCTTTTTAATAAATTAATTTAAAACACGTCAGTTTGCTCGCAAGTGTACGAGGTAACTGTAGGGTGATGAGTTTGACTCGAGTCGTATCTCTCGAGGAAACAACTGTTCGGTTTTTTCGATGTTTTTCTCAAATAAAGTAAAATACATATACATTTGGGGTTTCAAAAGAGATTGAATTGATCATTATGAACTAAAGCAATAATTAAACTAAAACTAATTAAACTAATTACTCTAACTAGATTATCAACTACGAGCAATAATTTAAACTACTAGAACTTAAGAACTAAGAATTTAAAGCAACGAATCTAAAGCTTAAATATAATAACTACCATCAAACAATCGCATCATACGAATCTAAGATTAACGAATAACTAAGCATAAATTGATCTCATAAATAAACCAAATTAACCAATATCCAATATCTAAGCGTAAAACGATTAAACTAATTAAACCAAAATTAACTAAGAGATTAACTAAGAATTAAACTAACAATTAAACTAAAAATTAACTACTAAATTAACTAAGCGTTTAGAAGACTTATTGTAACTACTAAAAACAATGAGAAGCTCCAGCTATTTCGGAGTTGCACGTCGATCTTGGGTGAAGATTGAATCCCGAACGCGAATTCGATGTTTTGGACGCGTTGTTCTTCGATCCTTGATCTCCGTCTTCAAATCTCGTTATGAGATGTGGAATTGTGTTTATTATCAGCTAAATTACCCTAGGGGGTCGTGTGTTCTCCTCCAAATCTAAAATAATGAGGGTTTAAATAGATATTACAAGTCTTGGCGCACAAGAAACCCTAAAATCTGAATTCTGGGCCGTCGCGTCAACGGTGCGTCGACGGTGCGTTGACTGACGCGCGCTGGTTCTCGGCGGGACTCGGTAGACTTGGTCGGCAGCGCTCGGCAGGTCTGGTCAGTAGGTGTGCGCGTCGGCTGGGAGGGTGCGTCGACTGGGTGCGTTGACATCGACGCTTCAGCAAGTTGCGTCGACGTTGCGTCGACATCGACGCTTCAGAACGTAGCGTCGGCAGTGCGTCGGCCTTGCTTCGACTGACGCAGACCATGGCTCGCATCGACGGTGCGTCGACGGTCGCGTCAGTCGACGCGACTGAGCTTTTGTCTCCGTTTCTCGGTCTTTTGCTACTCGTTTCACCGGAAAGCTTGTTCTTCTATTCTTGAACATCGAACTTCGTCTTTTACGCGCTAAACTATGAAAATAACAAAATATCACCTATTTGCATCAATTACGATTAAAATATGGTAAAATAAGTCAGAACTATGAAAATACCAAATTAAGCTTAAATCATCCAACTTATACCAAAAACAAATAGAAAAAAGAACTAAAAAGCTAATAAAAATAAGGACAAATCTACTCTAATCACCACACCTCTGGACATATCATCGATCCTTAAACCTGACCTTATATCCTTTTTTATCACCCAGCAACAGGGTGGACCTTTGCCCCCCCCCCCCCCATATTGGTATAATCCAACACTATCGGTTCACCTCTTTTCGTCAGTTGTCGATATTTATTATTTGTAACTCCATTTTCTTTTCTTCTTTTCAGAAAACATGCTGCAAGCACGCCTGGACGCCAAGGCAAAGAAAGCTGCAAGAGGGACCCAGAAAAGCCTTCTAGGAGAGCCCGCCAGAGCTTCTCCTACTTCGGAGGAGGTTGCCCTCATAGAACCCCTCAAGAGTCAGCCTCAAGAGTCAGCCTCAAGAGCAGGCCCGGGCAGCTCCGTCCAATGTCATTCTCCCCGGGACGGTGAGGAGGAACCCAGAATTGGCGAAGGGAACTGCTCCTGAGTTGGCCAGCCCTAGCAATGACAGTCCTGTCCTCAGAGAGTCCTGAGGAGGAGAAGCATCTCAACACGTGGAAACGGAGGCGAACTGAGCCTCAAGTCGCCCCCCAAGCTATCCCCGAAGCGGTCCGCCAAGTTCCTCCCTATCCTAATCAGGCCCTTTTTAACAGGTCTGTCATGAACTGCCCCAGGGAGGTGGCCAAGCAGTTCATGATGGGACTAGCTCCCACAGCTGACCGCTGCGTTGTGGACAAAATGTTCGACCTGGAAGTAGTGGAGTCTTACTGCAAGGCGGAGGCAGAGGTAAAGACCCCATCATTCGTTGTATCTCCTATCTTTCCAAATTTGTTGCTGACCCTTTTCTTTCTCTCTTTTTTTTTTAGGCGGTGGTATGGAGGGCATCCCTTGTTAGCCGGGCCCGCGGCTCTCAGGCAAGACCCTGAAAAAGGAAGTCGAAGTCCTGAAGAAGCAGAAGTAGGACTTACGGGCTAAGAATGCACGGTCCTGGGCCGAAGAGATGGAGGCTACTCAAGGCAGAGCTGGCAGGGATCAAGCAGCACTGCGTGAATCGCAAAAATCTGAGGGCAGGGCAGCGTGCCCAGGCCATTCTCCTAGA
>BMAC01000409.1:1114224-1136352 GCA_014905375.1 Phtheirospermum japonicum
AAAGACTGACAGGCTGGTGGATCATGGCTTACCCTAGGACGATTGGCGCTCCAGCTCATCACCTAGGGTACTGCCCACATTAAATGCGGGGATCCCATCAAATCCCTCCTTTCTCGATTCCCATTTTTCAAATTTATCCACTTGCCTTTTTGTCCCTCCACGTTCCTTTTCCCCTTCACTTTTCAAATTCCATTTTCACAACTTTTCGATTTCTCCCCTTTTCCCTCTCCAGTACTCCGGCAAGTCTCTCGATTCAAATTTTTCTTCGTCCAGCTTCTCCGATTACTTCATAAACCAGGTATTTTCTTTACCTCCTTCACAATCTTTAATTATGTCCGATTCTTCTTCTCACTCTGGTTCTACCGGGGAGGCTTCATCGGCGGCACCGGTGAACTCCACCTCTTCGGTGCACATATCCTCCTCAGAGTCGCCTTCGACAGATCTTATGGAGAGACCTCCGGTGGTTCTTCTGGAGAGACCTCTGGTGGCCCCCCCAAACCCCCTTCTTGATAACATAACCTCCATAGTTAGTAACCAAACCCTCCGAGATATACGCGCCACCTGTGACATCTCCGATGACTTTACGTTTACCAGTCCGGCACCGGATGAGAGGGCTTTATCGCCTCCTCCTCATCATTTAACTTTCTACGTGGACCAGTTCCACGCCGTCCTGAGTCTTCCCATTCATCCCTTTATTCTAGCCGTTTCCCGGATGTACCGGATTCCGGTACACCAGTTTTTACCTAACGCCTTCCGAGTGACGGCGGGCTTTCATTTAGCGGCGCAGTATTCTGGGATAACTCCCACGGCTTAACTTTTTCACTCCTTATTCTTAGCCAAGAGCACCTCCGGCTTTTTCTATCTTTCCGTCAAGCCGAATGTCCATTTCTTGACAGGTCTCCCTACTTCTCACAAGGCCTGGAGAAAGAAGTCCTTTTACGTTTAGTGTTCTGGAAATTGGGGCTTCTCTACTGCTCCCATTAGCATCTTACCTCCACAAACACCATTATCCCGTGGTGAGAGACCTCCACACAAAGCCAAGAAAATCAATGCCCTTAATGCAACACCTCTGGACATATCCTCAGTCCTTAAAACTGACCTTTTGTCCTTCTTTATCTCTCAAAAATAGAGCGGATCTCTGCCCCCCTCACATCGGCAAAATCAAGCACTGTCAGTTCACCTCTTTTCGTCAGTTGTCGATATTTATTATTTGTAACTCCATTTTCTTTTCTTCTTTTCAGAAAACATGCTGCAAGCACGCCTGGACGCCAAGGCAAAGAAAGCTGCAAGAGGGACCCAGAAAAGCCTTCTAGGAGAGCCCGCCAGAGCTTCTCCTACTTCGGAGGAGGTTGCCCTCATAGAACCCCTCAAGAGTCAGCCTCAAGAGTCAGCCTCAAGAGCAGGCCCGGGCAGCTCCGTCCAATGTCATTCTCCCCGGGACGGTGAGGAGGAACCCAGAATTGGCGAAGGGAACTGCTCCTGAGTTGGCAGCCCTAGCAATGACAGTCCTGTCCTCAGAGAGTCCTGAGGAGGAGCAGCATCTCAACACGTGGAAACGGAGGCGAACTGAGCCTCAAGTCGCCCCCCAAGCTATCCCCGAAGCGGTCCGCCAAGTTCCTCCCTATCCTAATCAGGCCCTTTTTAACAGGTCTGTCATGAACTGCCCCAGGGAGGTGGCCAAGCAGTTCATGATGGGACTAGCTCCCACAGCTGACCGCTGCGTTGTGGACAAAATGTTCGACCTGGAAGTAGTGGAGTCTTACTGCAAGGCGGAGGCAGAGGTAAAGACCCCATCATTCGTTGTATCTCCTATCTTTCCAAATTTGTTGCTGACCCTTTTCTTTCTCTCTTTTTTTTTTAGGCGGTGGTATGGAGGGCATCCTTGTTAGCTCGGGCCCGCGGCTCTCAGGCAGACCTGAAAAAGGAAGTCGAAGTCCTGAAGAAGCAGAAGTAGGACTTACGGGCTAAGATGCACGGTCTGGGCGAAGAGATGGAGCTACTCAAGGCAGAGCTGGCAGGGATCAAGCAGCACTGCGTGAATCGCAAAAATCTGAGGGCAGGCAGCGTGCCCAGGCCATTCTCCTAGAGTAGGAGGTGAAAGAGCTCAAAGACAAATCCAAAAAAGCCAAAGCCGAGGGTGAGAGCGATGGAGAGATCAAGGGTTGCACTAAGGGACGGGCAGAGGGGAGGCTGGAGTTCCTCAATTCTGAGGAAGGACTGCGTTTGATGTAGCTAACCCGGGAGACCACACGCCGAGCCTTCCAGGGTTCAGTGGAGTTATACGATCTCTTAGTCCCTGAGGCTGAGGTCTTCTTCGGTCTAGGTTTGGATGCCCATTCAAAGTGGATACCCGAAAACCCCACTTTGCCCTTTGACCGTTCTGCTCCCATCACAGGCGCTCCCGAGCCCACCTCTTTTACTTACGTTGCTGAGGATGACCGTCTCCACCTACTGGATGCCGCGGCCTTTGCTGACCACATCCTCCAGACCTTCTACTTTTCCTCCTCGGCTTCCTCTCCCCCCCGGAACAATCGTTGGCAATGGTGGTGGCAACCTCTCCAACCTTTGCCAACCTGGGTGATCTGCAAGAGTCCGCGCAGTTTGCCAAGGAATTTGCTTAGGTTTCCCAGGCCGGGGATCAGGCATGAGGAAGAGCTGGCTTAGGACGCCTAGATGTCTCTGCTTTTTCCTTGTTTTTGTATCTTAAAAGATCTGTAGTTTTGGCCTGTGTGGCCAATCTGTTTCATTGTATTTCTGAACTCTTGTACTAAATTTCTGAATTAATAATAAATATTTTTGTCTTGTTATGACGTTTGGGCTTCTAGGGTTTCCTGGTTTTCCGGAAACCCTAGTACTTTCGATTCCTTTTGCACCCGCTTTTATCACTTTAAATACATGTCTGTTTTCATCTTTCTCTCCTCAATTTTCTGCAATGGCTTCTTCTCCTCTTCTCGAAGAACTGGACACAGTGAAGTGGAAGAACATCTCTTTGGTCGTCGAGAAATTTAAACTTTCCGATCAGCTGACCTCGCTCAAGGAAAAAATCGGCTACCTCTACCGTCTTCTGGAGAGAAAGAGGCAGAAAAAACGTCATTACAAGAAGGAGTGGGTTGAGCTCCGCCAACTGCAAGAGGAGAGGGCTGACTTGACTGAGTCGGTGAATCGCTTGACCATCGCCGCCGGCGAAGCTCACGCGCTTGCCGAGCAGTCTGACAAATATCACCGTCGTCTGCACGAGACTGAGCGTGAGCTTTGGCGCATTCGCCGGGCTCTGGCCTCAGATCGGAGGTCTCCTCTCAGATGAACACCTGCCTTCATTTTTCCCTTTTGTTTCCTGCAATTTTGTAATCGAAATTTGCCAACCTTCATGGTGTGTGCAATCTGTTTTTCTAATTTTCAAGCTTGATGAATGAAAATATATTTTGCTTTGAATTTCTGCTCATCTATCCATGAAAAGTAAAGGCTTTACATAGCAACCAGTCTTGGTTTCTTGTCTATCGTACGCAACTTTTCCCTTTTTTTTTCGAAGAACCTGAAGAACTTAAGATTTTGCTTGAAAAATTGTCCATTTACTCAATCTTTTCTGTTCAAAATATGCGGATTGTGTTTTTGGGCTTACCTTCAAAGGTCTCCGATATTAACCGGGTCTTGCTTAAGAATTGATCCACCAGGGCAGGCCTTTCACAAGCTTTGTGCTGACAACCAGGTCAGGTCTGGAAACACAAGCGTTTGCCTTTTAAATAGGAATGATTTGGGTTGCCAGTTAGATCAGGAATTTTGGGGCATTCGCCCTTAGCCAATCCTGGCTTAAACTAACAATCAGGTCAGGAAATCGAGGGCATCTGCCCTTATCCAATCCTGGCTTAAACTGACAATCAGGTCAGAAAATTGAGAGCGGAGGTCAGGAAATCGAGGGCATCCGCCCTTAGCCAATCCTGGCTTAAACTGACAATCAGGTCAGGCAAAATCGAGGGCATCCGCCCTTAGCCAATCCTGGCTTAAACTGACAATCAGGTCAGGAAATCAAGGGCATCCTCCCTTAACCAATCCTGGCTTAAACTGACAATCAGGTCAGGAAATCGAGGGCATCTGCCCTAGCCAATCCTGGCTTAAACCGACAATCAGGTCAGGAAATCGAGGGCATCCGCCCTTAGCCAATCCTGGCTTAATTATGAACACATACCCAAACTGGTGAACGAGAATAAACCTGAAATTTTATTCAATAAGATAAATAATCATCAAGAAATTACAATTATGCATAAAATTTTCGTAAATTAGAAATATTCCAAACACGGGGGATCTCGGTCCCATCCAGCTCTTCCAATTTATAGGCGCCTCCCGCTAAGATTTGGATGACTCGGAGCAGCCCTTGCCACGCGGCATTCAGTTTTTCCTTCGCCTTTCCTAAATCAGCTCTTCTCAGGATCAAGTCTCCCACCTGGAACTGCCTCTTGATCACAGACTTATCGTAAGCTGCTTTTATTCTCCCTTTGATGTGTGCCATTCTGACAGCAGCTCTGTCTCTTTTCTCCTCCACCAAGTCCAGAGCATCCTGATAATAGCTCATTCTATTCTTCGACAAAATTCTGAACTCGATGAGTCTCCATGCTAATCTCAGCAGGCACCACAGCATCCATAACATAAACCAGGCTGAAAGGCGTTTCCCCTATGTTTTCTTGGGATTAGTTCTGTATGCCCATAAAATTGAATTCAGCTCATCCACCCATCTGCCTCCAGCACTCTCCAGACGCGTCTTGATCCCGTGCACCAATGTGCGATTGATGACTTCTACTTGACCGTTAGCCTGGGGATGGTAGACAAATGTGAAGTGCTGGTCAATTTTCATCTTCGCACACCAATCTCTAATTCTGGTACCCATGAACTGGGTGCCATTATCTGAGACCAGGATTTTGGGGACACCAAATTTGCACACAACATTTTTCCACAAGAACTTCATAACCGCATCCTTTGTAATTTTTTCCAAGGCCTCAGCTTCCACCCATTTGCTAAAATAATCAATTGCTACTATCCGAAATTTCTTTTGGGCGGGAGCCATGGGAAAGGGGCCGACCAAATCAATTCCCCACTTGGCAAATAGACAAGGAGAGCTCATCGTCATGAGCTCTTCCGCGGGCTTGTGTATTAGCGAAGAGTTATTCTGGCATTTCTCGCAAGTACGTACAAAATCTTCTGCCTCTTTTCGCAGTTGTGGCCAGAAATACCCTGCCCGCAAGATCTTACTGGAAAGAGTTCTGGCGCCCATGTGGTTGCCACAACATCCCTCGTGGATTTCTCTAAGGACCAAAGCTCCTTCTTCCCAGCCCAGGCATCTTAAGAGGGGCTGTCTAAATCCTCTCCTGAATAGCTCTACTTTGACTAAACAAAATCTGGCAGCCCTCGTCCGCACCTTTACCGATTCCTTCTTATCATCTGGCAAGACTCCTCTCTCTAGATATGCTTTTATGGGAGAGCGCCAGTCCTCTCCTTCAATCACCGAGCACACCTGCTCTGTCCCAAATTCTGCATCTGCTTTCAGTAGAGTAATTACCCTCTCGCGGCAGTCCGTAGCTGAGCTAGATATCTTCGCTAGATAGTCAGCTCTTCCATTCTCTTCTCTAGGGATTTGCAGGACTGTCAAAGATTTCATATCCCTGGCGAGCTCTCTGAACTTGTCCAAATACCTCTGCATGCTCTCTTCCCTTGTTTCGAATTCTCCATTTATCTGTTTACAGACGAGCTGGGAATCCACCCTAACACAAACCAATTTTGCCCCCAAATCTCGCGCCATCTGAACTCCTCTTAGGAGGGCCTCATACTCTGCCGCATTATTGGACAAGGCGTAATTCAGGCGCACTGCATATTCAGTGGCTACACCTGCTGGGTCAATCAGGACTATTCCTGTCCCGCAGCCCTGATTACCAACAGAGCCGTCTGTAAAAATCGTCCATTCCAGCTTGTCCTCAGAAGAGCTGGTCATTTCTTGCATGAAATTCGCCAGAGCCCGAGCCTTGATGGTTGTCCTAGCCTCAAATGCGATATCAAACTTGCTAAGCTCAATAACCCATTTGACCAACCTTCCTGACGGCTCCGGTTTATCCATTATGACCTTTAGTGGAAGATTTGTTCGCACAATTATGCTATGTGAAAGAAAGTAGGGGAGTAGCTTGCGAGCTTTGCCGACCAGGGCAAGCATTGCTCGTTCTATTTCAACATATCTCTCCTTGGCATCATGCAAGACCTTGCTCCAATAGTAAACCGGCCTCTGTATTTTGCCCTCCTCCCGGAGCAGGACAAAACTGACTGCTTGTTGCCCCAACGACAAATACAAGACGAGAGGTTCCCCTTGAATAGGCTTTGTGAGTAAGGTCATGCTGGCCAGATGCTCCTTCATCAATTTAAATGCCTCTTCACAATCACTGTTCCACTGGAATTTGGCTTTCTTTTTCAAGGCCTGAAAGAATGGCATGCTCTTTTCTGCAGATCTGGATACAAACCGACTTAAGGCATTGATACGACCTGCCAAGCATTGCATTTCCTTCACATTTCTGGGCGCCTGCATTTTCATGATTGCCTTRARTTTCTCMGMATTGMCCTCAATGCCTTTTTRCYTGACCATGTATCCKYYAAATTTACCAGCTCGAYCCCRAAARGCGCATTTCTTGYGATTGAMCTTRATTRTYTACCTTCGCAMGGTAGKYAATGTTTCTTTCAGATCTTCCACATGAGAGGTTGCCTTGACGCTCTTGACCAACATGTCATCTACATAAACCTCCATATTTCGTCCGAGCTGGTTTTTGAACATTTTATCTACCAATCGCTTGTATGTGGCGCCCCCATTCTTAAGCCCAAACGGCATGACCACAAAGCAATATGTCCCCTTTGGAGTTATAAAGTCGACCCGCTTCCAGTCCTCTTCCGCAAACCTGATCTGGTGATAACCTTGCGAGGCATCCATCATGCTCAGGAGTTCACAGATGTGGAATCAACCAGCTGATCGATCCTTGGCAAAGGATAGTGGTCTTTTGGGCAGGCACGGTTAAGATCTCGAAAATCAATGCACATACGCCAGTCTTCCGGTGTCTTAGGGACCAGCGCAGCGTTGGAGAGCCACTCAGGAAATTGTATTTCCTGGATATGCTTGGCTTTTAGCAATTTCTCCACCTCGGCCTCAATGATGGCCTCCTTCTCAGGCATAAAATTACGTTTCTTCTGCTTAACCGGCTTCATGTCCGGGCTAATGTTAAGGCGATGCTCCGTCACCTCTGGGTCAATCCCCACCAGGTCTTGGGGAGACCAGGCAAACATATCGGCACTATCTCTCAATAGTGCGACCAGTTCTGTCAGTACCTCGGGACTAAGAGTCGTTCCTACATGAAGGACTCGACTCTCGTCCCCTGGGACTACTTCAACCAACATCAACCCTTCCTCTCTCCTAACCAGATCTGGCATCGGTCGCTCCACCCGAGCCTTCTTGCTCTGTCTCTCCTCTTCGCTATTCCTCTTGATACATTCGACATACGTCTGTCGTGATGCATATTGATCACCTCTGACCTCTCCCATTCCGTCTTTCGCTGGGAATTTCATTTTCATATGGAAAACCGATATGACGGGCGTGAAACTGGCTCAAGGACGGCCGGCCCAACATTACATTATGAGAGGATGGTGCGTCCACCACTAGGAAATGCACCGTGCTGGTTACCCTGTATGGCTCTTCACCTAATGTCACGAGGAGCCTGACCGCTCCCAAGGGCTTCAGGGCACCACCCGCGAATCCCACCAAGAAGGTGGTAACCTCTTCTAGCTCAATGTCCAACCTCAACTTTTGGAAACAATCATAAAATAAAATATCCGCAGAACTTCCCGTGTCCACAAAGATTCGCCGTACGTTATAATTGGCGATGGTTGCCGTTATAACTAAAGCATTCATGTGAGGAGCCAGAATGCCATCACCATCTTCTGACCCGAAACAGATATTCGGGGTAGACGCCATTTGCCCCACCTCGCGCGATTTCCGAACTAGATCTCTCGCAGCTCTAACCTATCTATGCTGCGTCCGCTTAGAATGTTCCTCCAACTCTCCACTAGTAATCATCTGGATTTCTCCATGAATGACCTGGGCTTGATCAGTCTGTCTTCCTTCAGTACGACCCCTATCCTGGTCTCTCTTACCCTGCTGGGATCGTTCATAGCCACTACGACCAGATCTGACTTCCTCCTTCCTCATGCGAACATACTCCTTCAAGTGCCCTGCCTGAACCATTCTCTCCAGTTCGTCCTTCAAATGAGTGCATTGGTTAGTATCATGTCCATACTCGTTATGGAAACGGCAGAATCGGTCAGACCTTTCCTTCTTGGGTTTCTGCGAATAGGTCTTAGGCCATTTTAGCTCTAGGTGCCACTCTATCGCTTGTAGAATTTCACCCTGTGGCATTGCCAGGGGGTGTATCTATCAAAACGAGGTCTCCCCCCTGACAGGTCTGTCCTGGGCTTCTTCACCGCAGCCCTGTCTTCTCGGTCATATTTTTCTCTTTTCTTCTCTTCTTCGTCCTTGATCTTCAAGGCCTCTTCCAGGTGAATATACTTCTCAGCTCTCTCCAAGAGCTCTCCATACTTTAGAGCTGTCTTAACGATTAGCGATTGGAAAAACTCACCCCTCCGAACGCCTTGCACTAGAGCATTCACCAGCAACTCTTCGGACGCAGAGGGCACCTCTAGCTTCGCCGTTGTAAATCTGTTGATATAAGTACGCAGACTCTCATTCTCCTTCTGCTAAAGGCTGAATAGCTCAAGTGGCATTTTCTGGTACATCCTGCAGCTTGTGAACTGGTACAGGAAGGCCGAACTGAACTCATTAAAATTGCTAATAGAACGAGGCGACAATTGGCTAAACCACAGTTCGGCTGATTTAGTAAAGGTCATCGGAAAGACCCGGCACATAACCGCATCCGAAAATTTGTGCAGAGCTGCTGCAATCTCAAATCGGCTCAGATGGTCCCATGAATCAGTGGTCCCATTGTACTCAAAGCCTAGAGATCGGTATGAGGCCGGTACATCATCGCGCATGACCTCTTCCGTAAACGGGGTTCCTCGCCGCACTAGCATTGTGCCTGTGCTCGTCATTTTCTTTTTGAACTCCCGCACCTCCTTCCGCAAGCTCTACATCTGCTCACCCAGACCTGGATTAACCTGGCTTGACGTCTCGCTATCCGAAGTAGAGAAACGCTCTTCTCTGTCCTGAAGAGGGGTCCGATCCGTGCGTTGGCCGCGCAGTGGCTCAGTTTCCGTCGGCGGAACTTTGCGATCTGGCCGCGCGCCAGACGGCGGCATTGACATCTCTGCGAACTTCTTATCCACAGCTGTCTCCACGGCTTCCCCAATGAGCTTAGACAATTGCCTGAGGAGGACGTCATTGAACAATCCACCAGCGGTAGGCGTTGATCCGCCAGAGGGGGGCGGCACGGTTCCTGGTCCTACTGTCACTGACAGCTCTGCCCCCTCGGGCCTCGCCGTGGACGTTTCTGCTGACCGCGGCATACCCCACGGCACGGCGGAGCTGGGAGTTCCGCCGAACTCTCCCACCAAATTTCATCGTAAACCGTCTGAAGCCATAGGAAAAAACCCTCACGTCTTACCTTGATCGCCTTCCCACAGATGGCGCCAATTGTTTCACCCCAAGATATGATACTGCCTGAAAACTGGTATGCCTTCCCGACCTGCACACAAACACACGTTAGAAAGGACCACCGGTGGTTTTCCGATGGAAACCTCTCCGATGCTTAAGTCAGAAAGCGTATGAGGTGTTTTTCAGGAAGCAAAGAAGGAATGCACAAAAGAATGACATACCTCTCTCAGCCTTGGGGTTGAGATATTTATAACTTTTCCCAGTGGGGGACCCCTTCCGGGATCTCAGAAATAAAGGCCGCGTATCATGGGCCGTTAAGCAACAACTACTGACAAGTGGTCCCACTTGTTTCCTTGGTGGAGATCAGAGAATCAGATCTGTCCTGATCCTGTTCCCCTTTTATATCGACGGTTCTGATGCTAATCCCGTGTTGACAATATCCTCCAGGAATTATTTTCGGGGAAATCTCTACCAGGCCAGAAGATTCTCAAGCCATGGCCAGCTCTGTCTCTTCGGAGGGCCCGACCAGTCCTTTCTTTGAGACCGAGCTGACCTTACCTCCTCTTGGTTATCCCAGGTCAGGTTTACATTCCTGACCAGTCTTCTAACAACTCCCAATGGTTTCCTTTAAGAATAGTTTGACTTGATCTTTCTCAGGGAGGAGATCAGGTCTTGCCTTGAAAGGAAGATCTAACCGAAATCATTAGTCACTCTGGTCTAACTGTGCTTATCTAGTAATTTGCCAAATCAGGTCTATCCACACCAGGTCTAACACACTCCTGGCCCATCAATACAATTTATCTTTTTTTCTTAGCCAAAGTTTCTTATGATTGAATACCCGCACGGGCCAACTTGATCCATAATTAACCATCCAAGAATCTTTTACAAAGAAAAGTGAGAACCAATTATTATCTCTTCCGTAGTCTCTTCTGATGCTCATATCAATCGTGGGCTTGTAGTACTCTTGATCATGGGTTTTTTTTGGAAAATATAACAAAATAATTTCCAAAAGGAAAATGCGTAGTAATTGGAAAACTTTATATGAAACCTATACTTAAGCACTTTTTATAATTTGCAATCTATCATTTTTTTTCTTGTCTAATAACAACAGGGATGGATCCAAGAACATTTGACAAAAGGGGCACCAAGTAAATATAATTATAAGTTGCGTAAGAATATATTGTTTTTTATGTATCACCAGCATAGAAATTCTAATAGAGATCTACGAGTTTTCAAAGACTAAAACATTTGCATAATAGAATCTTTATCAACGCAATCAAAAAGCTCTTTCTCAATATACACAATCAAACTATCACTCATCCACTGATCTCCCATGCAATTGCGTACACGATTCTTTATGATGTTCATTGCGGAAAATGCTCTTTCAACTATAGCAGTGGCAACAGGAAGAACTAATTCAAGTGTGAGTAGAAAATAGATCAACTGATATACATCATGTTTCTTTGTCTCAACCATCTTTTGTGAAAGAGCTCCAATTCCTTTTAAACTTGCATACTCATCGGTAGAATGCATATCAAGAATATAAGTTTCAAGTTGATCATCAAGTGCCTCGATCATCACCGTAGAGAAGTCTTGAGGGTAAAATCTAGCAAATCGAATCAATTTATGCTTATTATAAGATGAAAAAGAATTATCTGGACATAAACATGCTACACAAAGCAACAATTCTGTATTTGTCTCCCTGAAATGATCATTTAACTTGAGGAGTTACATATCTATAATGGAATAGAATAAATCAACTTGAAAATGATGTGAATTTATAACTTCTTGAGATCTACTTCGTGACCTACACCGAGCAACAAATACATTATCCATCTTTAGAACATCAATATACTTTTTCTCACAAAATGAAGAAAGTTGTTCATTAAAATAATCCCATTCTTCATCTCTAATCATTTGTAGTCTTTGCTTGGAAATTTTCACCAAAGTCATCGCATTGACAATGTCTTTATCTTTTCTTTGTAACGTCTTTGACAATTCATTTATAATTCACAATATGAGTTTCATCAAATGTAAAGTAAAGACAAAATCAAATGACTGCATGAGTGCCAATAAGTTATTTGCCTCATATTTTTGTTCAGACCCATCCTCTACAATTATCTCAAGAAGCTTAATTGTAGAAGAAAACATAGTGATCAAACTAACCATTGTCTCATAATGTGAGCTCCACCGTGTATCTGGTGGGCGTTTGAGACTAATTTCTTGATTTAAACCTCTTGAAAGTTCACCATTTCTCAGAGCATTAAATATTTTATCTTCTTGTTTTTAATGAAGAATATCACACCTCTTAGAAGAAGCTCGAACAACATTTATAGGCAACTGAAAAAAAAAGTGTTGAAACTTGGAGGTTCTTTTTCGCAACAGATTCAAAAGTAAATTGAAGTTTGTGAGCAAAACAATGAATGTAAAAGGAGGATGAATTCTCTTTCTGACACTGAAATAGAAAGTTAGTTTTCTTTGGATCAACTTTTATGAATAAACTGCTTTCATTGGGATATAATTATACATTTCAATCTATATACCATTGGAAAGCTCTATGAGTCTAGTTTCTAATAAAAAAACGGATCTCAAAAATAATAATCCGATAGTGAGTTATGGCTATTTTACTGAAGTGTGGCAGTGTAGTGTTTTCATACAGAAATTTGGAAGGTTGAGCAACTCTTGGTGAGTTTTCATGAACATAAGCACCTTGGGAGTTGATAAGCACTTAATCTTTAGTCAAGATTCATCTTATTTATCTTTATTATAGTTACCTTTTCATTTTTTCTAGACCATAGAAAATGTAATGTCTTATTTATTATCTTTGACTCATCATGGAGGGTTGTTCCAAGTCCTTGCCTATAAAAGGCACCCCATTGTTATGTTTCTAGCAACCAATTCGAAATAGACCATATATTTTGAGCTTTTAAGCTTGTTTAGAAGACGTATCTTCTTGTATCTTACTCTAAACTTTTTTGGTGGATTCCTAGAGTTTTGAGTTTTTGAGGAGTGTCTTGTGTTACCTCCTACTTCTCTTGAACTTTCTGGTATCAAGTGGTTATCAGAGCTTTGGTTTTCGATGGCTGGTCGTAGGCGAAACCGACCAAATGTTGAGGATCCCGCAGCTCGTCAAAGAGACCTTCGTGATATCGAGTTGGAAGATTTAAGGAGACAAGTGCAACAACTCGAGCAACGCCTTGCGCGTGGCGAACCTTTGAATCGTGATGTTGAGGGTGATTCAGGGGCTGGTTCTTCAAATAATGAGGCAGAAAATCCATTTCATGGTGATAGAAATGGTGATTCAAGTGACGATAATTCATCTCACCGTCAAAGGTTTCGAAGGAACAATGTTCGTGAGAAATCTTTTGATTTCAAAATTGATATTCCAGATTTTGATGGAAGAAATGATCCTAACGAATTCATTGATTGGATCAACTCTGTTGAGGGGATCTTTGAATTTAAAGAGATTCCAGAAGATGGAAAAGTGAAGCTTGTTGATATCAAGTTGAAGAAATATGCATCCATTTGGTGGGAACACCTAAAAAAGCAACGTGCTCGTGATGGTAAGCAAAAAATCCAAACATGGGACAAGATGAATAAGGAACTACGAAGGAAATTTTTGTCGGATAATTATCGACAAGAGGCATTTCTCAAATACCATAGTTTCAAGCAAAGAGATCTATCCGTAGAAGATTATATTGCTAAATTTGAGAATCTCATGATGAGATGTGATGTTTTGGAGCCGGATGAGCAAATTATTGCTCGTTTTCTTGGAGGACTTAGATATGAGATTGGAAATGTTATCCAATTGCAGCCATATTGGACTTATAATGATGTTTGTAAGTTGTCTCTCAAAGTTGAAAAACAACAAAAAGAATCAAAGAAGTTTGGTGGTCGTTTTTCTCCAAGTGGTGGTGTTTCCAATCGAGGGAGTCCAGCTACTTCTAGGAGCACGACAACAAAAAATATTGAAAAACAAAAGACGAGAGTAGCTAAGGAGAATAATGTGGGTTTTGTGAAACCAAGTGGCCCGAACAATCAAAAACCGTGTTTCAAATGCAAGGGTTTTGGACACTTCGCTGTGGAATGTCCAAATCCCAAAGATTATCACTCTCGTCGAAGAAGAAGTGGAGGAGTAACCTTTTGAGGCAGCACCTACCTATGACGAATCCAATGATGAGGAGGATATTACTTATGAAGTTTATGGAGAATCGCTTGTAGTACGACGAGCTCTCAATGCCAATTCTATGGAAGATGACACATGGCTTCGTAATAATATATTCCACACAAGATGCACTTCGCATGGAAAGGTGTGTAATGTCATTATTGATGGAGGAAGTTGTGAAAATGTAGTTGCTACTACAATGGTGGAGAAGTTGAAACTAAAGACTGAAGATCATCCTCGACCTTACAAGCTAGCATGGCTTTGTAAAGGTGATGAATTGAAAGGAACAAAAAGGTGTCTTGTGCAGTTTTCTATTGGCAATAAGTATAAAGATGAAGTGTGGTGTGATGTTATACCAATGGACGCTTATCATTTGCTTCTTGGACGACCTTGGCAATTTGATAGGAAAACTCATCACGATGGCTTGAAGAATACATATGCTTTTGTGAAAGATGGCAAAAGAATTATTTTGGGACCATCCAAGATGGAGAAAATTTCCAAACCTTCAAAAGGGGAGGG
Organism: Phtheirospermum japonicum; assembly: GCA_014905375.1. Classification (NCBI taxonomy): domain Eukaryota; kingdom Viridiplantae; phylum Streptophyta; class Magnoliopsida; order Lamiales; family Orobanchaceae; genus Phtheirospermum; species Phtheirospermum japonicum. Next base: position 1,128,531 of record BMAC01000409.1, read on the forward strand.
AAATAGTTTACTCTCCAAGTCTCAAGTTGAAAATGCAATTTCTGAGTCCATGGAAGCATTTGCTTTGGTAGTTTTGGAGGAAAATGAAGAAGGTCATACTGTCCCTTTTCAAGTTCAACATCTTCTTCAAGAATTTCATGACGTGGTGCCCGAAGAAATTCCTCCTGGGCTACCTCCGATGCAAAATATTCAACATTGCATTGATTTAATACCTGGTTCGTCAATCCCAAACAAGGCGGCTTATAGAATGAGCCTTAAAGAGCATGAAGAATTGCAAAGGCAAGTTGAGGACCTTGTAACTAAAGGTCTTGTCCAAGAAAGTAAGAGTCCTTTTGCTGTTTCGGCGCTACTTGTGCCAAAGAAAGATGGGTCGTGGCGAATGTGTATTGATAGTCAAGCGGTGAATAATATTACTATCAAATACCGCTTTCCTATTCCCCGCCTTGATGATCTTCTTGATCAACTTCATGGTTTCAAGATTGGTTCTAAAATTGACTTGCGAAGTGGTTATCATCAAATCCGCATGAGACCAGGAGATGAATGGAAGGCGGCTTTCAAAACAAGAGATGGACTCTATGAATGGTTGGTTATGCCATTTGGACTTTATAACGCACCTTTAACTTTTATGAGGCTTATGAATCATATATTTAAGCCTTTCATTGGAAAGTTCGTGGTTGTCTATTTTGATGACATTCTTGTATATAGCTCTAGCCCATAAGAGCACTTAGACCATCTTCGACAAGTATTTGAAGTGCTAAGGGAGCAAAGTTTGTATGCAAATTTGAAGAAATGTCACTTTTTAACAAATAGCCTTGTTTTCTTAGGCTATGTTATTTCTTCAGAAGGCATAAATATGGACGAAGGCAAGATTGAAGATATACTCACTTGGCCGGTTCCTAGATCTATTCACGGTATTCGAAGTTTCCATGGCTTAGCTTCATTTTATCGCAGGTTCATTAAAAATTTCAGCACCGTTATTGCACCTATTACGGAATGTTTGAAAGGTGGAAACTTCAAGTGGACGGAAGAAGCACAAAAAAGCTTTGAACTTCTTAAAAGGAAAGTCACGGAAGCTCCAATTTTGCAGCTACCAGATTTTGATAAAGTTTTTGAAGTAGATTGTGATGCTTCTAATGTGGGAATTGGAGGTGTTCTTAGCCAAGAAGGTAAACCCATCGCTTTCTTTAGTGAAATGATGAATCAATCTCGGCGAAATTATTCTACGTACGACAAGGAGTTCTTTGCTATTGTTCGAACGTTGGATCATTGGCAACATTATCTCCTACACAAAGAGTTTGTTCTTTTTTCAGATCATGAAGCTTTGAAGTACTTGAACACTCAACAAAAGTTGAATCCTCGACATGTTAGATGGGTTGAATTTCTACAAGCCTTCAACTTTGTGATCAAGCATAAATCTGGAGTCCTCAATCGTGTGGCGGATGCTCTTAGTCGACGACATTCTCTGTTGTCTACTTTACAATTAAAAGTCATTGGTTTTGAGGTAATCAAAGATCTCTACAAGGATGATCCGTATTTTGGCAAAATTTGGGATGGATGTTTAAAAGCTCCATTTAAACTTTTCTTGATTCAAGATGGATTTCTCTTCAAGGATAAACTTTTATGTATTCCTGAATGTTCTCTACGACAAGAGATTATTAATGAAGCTCATAGTGGAGGTCTTGCTAGACATTTTGGTAGAGAGAAGACGCTTGTGCTGGTTCAAGAAAATTTTTATTGGCCAAGAATGGAACGAGATGTCAAGAGATGCATTGAAAGGTGTAGAACTTGTCATATTGCCAAAAGTCATTGGCAAAATACTGGCTTATACACTCCATTACCAATTCCAATGGGACCGTGGGAAGATGTGAGTATGGATTTTGTGGTTGGATTGCCGTGTACTCAAAGGAACAAAGATTCGATTATGGTGGTGGTTGATCGATTTTCGAAAATACACATTTTGTTCCTTGTATTAAGACGTTGGATGCTACAAATGTGGCTGATCTTTATTTTAAAAAAATAGTGAGGCTCCATGGAATTCCAAAGACCATTACTTCTGATCGAGATTCGAAGTTTATGAGTCATTTTTGGCGAACGCTTTGGAAGAAACTTGGAACTAACTTTCGGTTTAGCTCGTCTCATCATCCACAGACTGATGGACAGACGGAAGTTGTCAATAGAAGTTTGGGAAATCTTTTAAGGAGTTTGGTTGGAAAGAATCCTTGCCAATGGGATGTGGTTTTGGCTCAAGCGGAGTTTGCTTATAATCGCTCTTCTAGCCAAATAACTGGTAAAAGCCCGTTTGAAGTCGTGTATGGAAGCAACCCAATTACTCCGTTGGACTTAGCACCTATTCCAATCACTCATCATTTTAGTGGAGACGGCGAAGAACATGKTAAGTACATTWAAAAGTTGCATGAGCAAGTTRGTCAAGAGATTGTTAAGCAAAATGAGAAGTACRGAAAAATTGCAAACAAGCATCGAAAGAAATCAATTTTCAAGGAAGGAGATTTGGTTTGGGTTCACTTGAGGAAAGAACGTTTTCCTCGTGGTCGACATGGAAAATTGCAACCTAGAGCTGACGGTCCTTTCAAAGTCTTAAGAAAGATTGGTGATAATGCTTACAAGATCGAGTTGCCCGGAGATTATGGTGTTTCAMCAACTTTTAACGTTTCTGATCTTTCTCCTTATTTTGACGATGAACTTGATTCGGATTCGAGGACGAATCTTTTCCAACCGGGGAAGAATGACACCGAAATAGAAAGTTAGTTTTCTTTGGATCAAACTTTATGAATAAACTGCTTTCATTYGGATATAATTACATTTCAATCTATATATCATTGGAAATCTCTATYAGTGTAATTTCTAATAAAAAAAARGGATCTCAAAAATAATAATCTGATAGTGAGTTATGGCTATTTTACTGAAGTGTGGCAGTGCAGTGTTTTCATACGGGAATTTGGAAGGTTGAGCAACTCTTGGTGAGTTTTCATGAACATACTCATTCAAGCACCTTGGGAGTTGATAAGCACTTAATCTTTAGTCAAGATTCATCTTATTTATCTTTATTATAGTTACCTTTGTTAAATTAGAAGGTCTATGGATATAAGAATAATTCTCAGATTCACAATATTGTTAATCAATGTTAACAACATCAGTTAACAACATCGACCAGAGTAAATTTAAACTTAAGCAGCAGAAATTAAAATACGAGAACACGATTTAACAAATTCAGTTCACAAGTAAATACTTGTGAACTTGGGTGTACAAACCCGAAAACTATATTACTTTCACTTCACATTCAATACAAAATATAAAGTAATATATTAAAACTAAATATCAAGAAACTTGATACTAAATACTTGTTGCCGCAATGGAAAGATCTCTTCCGTCGGTTACGCAACTTCAAAGATCTTGTTTCTCACGAACGTTGGCTCCAAGTAGTTTTCTTCTTCGTGTTCTTCTTCTCTTGTGCATCATCTTGCGTCTTGTCTTGCGCCTTCAAGAGATCCGTGCGTCAATCCTCTAAAAAACCGTCAGTGCAAGCTTTAGGATTTCTATTGTCTTAAATAGACAATTCTAAGATCCTAAACTTGGTAAATACCTAAGAACAAATTCTAAATACAATCTAGTCATAATTAAAGTCTTGTGCATAAACTTGGAAACATAATATTGACCTATATCTAGTTTCCTAACTTATTTTGTGCCCAAGAAAGGCAAATAACAAAATAGGAATTATTTCCAAGAATAAATTCCTCAACAATCTCCCCCTTTTGCCTTTCTGGACAAAACACTAATACGCAAACACAAATAAAAATATTAACTCCCCCTAAGATAGAAAACTCCCCCTAAACAAAACACCCAATGTGGTTAACACTCAAACCAACATTGTTCAAAAGAACCAGCACTTCACAAAACAAACAGAGTAAAGGAACTTAATGACTTCGAATCCTCTTTGACCGTCGAGGAGATGTCGAAGTTCCTTCACCACTCTTCTTCCTCTTCTTCTCCCTCAGTTTCATCATCTTCTTCAAAGCCTTGTTGCGTGCTCGAATTCGCTTACGCCTCTTCTCATGAGCAAGCTCGCCAAGGCTTCGGCGGCAACAGCATCTTCAGCATCAGCAGCAGTAGCATTCTCATTCTCGGCAACATCAGCAAAATCTTCTCTATCTACACTTTCTCCCCCTACGTTCGCGTCAACATCTTCTCCCCCTTTTTTACCAGAAAGGGAAAGGGCCTCCAACAGCGAGCAATGAAGTGCCTGCAGCTTAGAAATCTGTAAGTCAATGGAAGCAACATGCGCACGCAGGAGCTGCGCAGAAATGTGGACCATGTTGGGATCGTCCTTCCCAACATCACTATCAACATCAGCAGGAACAGGAGCCTGCCAAGGCAAATCGATCACCCTAGCACCAGTAGTGTGTTGGCCCCGAAAACCAAACCAATCCACATCACCAGTGAGCACATCGTCTGGGAGAAGCGTCAGACCTTGGATTTTCAACAAGCTGAAAATAAGAGAAGGAAAACATAACGAGGCAGTAGACCTTGATGTGACAAACTTAGTCACAATATCAAAAACATGGTGCCCGAAACTGAACTTTACACCCTTCCCAAACTTAATAAAAACTGGGCCTGAGGCCGAGTAACAACTGTAGTGTTCTTGGAAGGGACCCAGTTTCAAAGTGCCACTTTATGCATAGTAGAATACAAAGACGAGAGTCTAGTGCTCCGCAGTTGCTCAAACCACGAATGTACCATACCACCAGATAAAAAAGACACAACCTCATCCATATCATACACAACAAAATTACCCCGATGTGAAGTGGTGCCAAATAAATCATCAATTAAGTCAGGGGTGAAGGCAAACACTTTACCACGCAGAAAGACTTTCCCATAGTTCACAGAGCTTAAATCAATAATCGAGGGCAGCATATTTGCATAGAACTCAAGAACTATGTCTCTAACAAATGGAATGGCGGTAGAGACTGTGGAATACATACCATGAAATCGGAGGTAGGCTATAAGGTTGTGGTGCTCAAATAAATCAATCGGCACTTTTATCTCAGCGATCATATGGCGAGTTTGATAAACATCAAACAGCTCAGCAGCCTCAGCGGTTAAAAATTTCTCTGAAAAGGGCTCCATGTCCTCAATCTCGGGTGTAGGGGTAGCAGTGCCAGATGAGGACTGGGAGTGATCACAGGCAGCCGAGAGGGACTGCGTGGGAGAATGCGATAGAACAGATGCAGTGCGAGAGGACGAGACAGACTTTGAACGACTCAATGTTGGTAAGGGGCTACCAACATGACTAGCAACATCATCTTGTGCAGCTGCTTTCTTTTTCTTCTTGTCCTTTTTGAATGCAGCAAGAATATCTTTCAAGGGCACATCCATTGAAGAGTCAGGGGAATGTTCAAAAAGACCTGTATCAAACTCAGGTGATGCAGCACGAATTGGAGACGGCGGGGGAACATCAGCAGGCGACTTGGCGGAACTAGTAACTTCGCCGGTGATAAAATCCAGCACAGTATATGGAGGCGAAGAGTACTCAGTAGCAGATGACTTGGGAAAGACTTTGACCTTTGTCTGGATGGGAGAGACACTGTCTTTCGTCAGGCCGGGTCTCCTGTCGGCTTTACGTACAAGCTGTTTCCGGCGAGTAAACCTCTTCTTCTCCGGCAAACTGGGAGCAGAAGCAAATGGCGGCTCAACTCTGGCAATCGGAGCAGTAGGCTCAAAATCATGATCATCTGGGTTAGACTCCACAACAACATCTTCCTGGAGGTTCATTTGTTCAATCGGCACGTGGCGACGCGGACCAGCCCTGCTCTTTGGGACCGCGGGCGGCACAACGCCGGGCGGTATGTTGCGCAAACGCCTAGACCGCTTCAAGGTTGGATTTCCCACGCGGCCAAAGGTCTCAGCCACAAAAGCTAAATCGGGGGGGTTATCGACATCAATCTCATTCCCGGGCTGTCCAGGGAACACCTGAGTAACCGGCGCAGCATCGACCGGCGATGGAACAGGCACTGCAACAAGAGAATCAGACGCATGCAATTCAGGCGGCGATGTTGATAGTGGTGGGTTGGAAGAGCTACCACCACCAATCTCCTCGCGAATATCAAGACCGCCCATCTTTGGATATGGCAACGGAATCTGATCTCCGGAGCGGCGAACCTCCTCTGGTAGTTCAGGGACTGACGGCGGTGGAGAGCTAGACATCCTGCAAAATCTCACAGAAACATACAACCAAGAACAGAAATTCGAGAGAATTGGAGAGGAGTAAGGAGTCTGAGAGTTGTAATTCGAAAGGAGTTTGGGGATTGTGATCAAACGGTAAAAAAAAATTTCAGCTTTTTATCCCAAAAAAAGACCGTTGAACTAGGAGAGAGAGAGTAGAAATAAAAGGAAAATTCCCAAAACAAAATAACCGGCCGATTTTTGTCCTTTAAAAACACGATTTTTGTTTCCAAAAAAAATAGAGCCACTCCTCCTAGAATTAGGCTACGTGATCACACAAGTTATCCCACTAACTCTTTCCACTCTTTTTCCTTTTTTTTTTTTAAATGTATTGACTTAATCTACAAAATAAGCAGAAAACAAAGCTGATTCTAATGAACCATCAGCACAGTTGTACCTATCTTGTGCAATGTTAATTTTCACTCACCAAATTTACCTCATTATTACCTGTCCAGCCGTCCGATTATAACTCCACTGAAACATTTGGTTAGCTCAATTCAAAACAAAATTAAGAGATTTGAAGCGAGACAAAAATACAAGGAACAAAACGCACATTAAGATGGCATCTTCACAAAGTATGAATGTCCTACGGGATGCCTAAAAATCATGACCTAAAAGGTTAAAACAGAACACATTATGAATTCAGTGTTTTGATCCAATGTTGCTTTTTATTACTAACAACATTATAAACCAACATTGCCCAGGTGAAGTCAATGGAAACTTACCCCTTAACCCAAGTTAATGACTACGTCAAAATCTCTCAAGAAGGCAAATTTTAAAGATTAGAGCAATTTGAGTCCAGATTTTCTTCATCCTTGAAGGAATTTAAATCTTTTAATCTTCAGCAATTGCTGTTAAACGCCTCTTGTAATTGGACCTGGGAGAAAACCAGTTTCTGCGGGCAAGTTCCACAATCACCTAATTTCAAAGAGGTTGGTCCTTTTTGTCATCACTTTTATTGCAACACCGGACCTTATTTCACTTTTAATCAAACTGAATGCATTAGACTCATGTATGAAAAGAAAAGAAGAATGTATGCAAAATAATACAGATGTTGTGACTGATGTTGATAAGAGGTGTCACAACATCACAAACCAACATTGGTTAGACAATGCACATACCGAGATTTCTTCTCAAACAATAGAAGGTCTCGTAATCTAATGCCTTCGTGAAGATGTCAGCCAGCTGATTATAAGTTCCAATATGTTCAAGGCTAACAATCTTCCTCTCAACTAGGTCTCGAATAAAGTGGTACCTTATGTCATTGTGTTTGATTCGAGAGTGCTGGACTGGATTTTTGGAGATGTCAATGGCACTGGAATTGTCACACAACACCGTCAAGATATTACTGTGCAGACCGTAGTCTTCAATAATTTGGTTCATCCACAGTAATTGTGTGCACGCACTTCCAGCTGCAATGTACTCGGCTTCAGCTGTAGAAAGAGAAATATAATTTTGCTTTTTGTTGTACCAAGAAATTATATTATTACCCAGAAAGAAACATCCTCCAGTAGTACTCTTCCTAACTACTACATCCCCAGCTCAATCCGAATCAGTGAATCCTAAAAGTTCAGTACCAGTATCT
>BMAC01000410.1:3636-80452 GCA_014905375.1 Phtheirospermum japonicum
TCCTTGCGAACATGGGATGAAGTATACGATAAATTCATGTGGAAGTTCTACGCACCTAAAGTAGTATGTGATCGTTGTGGAGGCCGAGGGCATTTGGCGAATACATGCATAGAACCATTTGACGATAAGTCACAAGATCATGATATCGCCATCCAAAATTATACGAGTTATGCCTCCCCCGAATCGATTCCTTCATACCCGAGCTATGGACAATAAACCCCGCCTATTCCAGATGATTCGGACGAGGAGTTAAAGGCGTGGAAGCGAGACTTATCTAATACTATGGAGAATTTCGAGACATTGTTCAGTCAAATAATGGCTTCTTTAGCAAAAAGGTCGGACGAGATAGATGAACCTCCAAGTCAACCAGAGCTGCTGATGCTTGATGTGATTGAGCCCGCATTGGATGTTAAAAATTCAAGCTTGAAAGATCGTTATGTGTGAGGAGAAAGTTATAGAGGATTTGGTTGTGCTCACTCCTCTTGTGCTTTGCGATGAAGTGTTTGATAATAATGTTGAGGTGTTGCCGTTGGAGAGCTCGGAGGATGCTGAAGAGCTCGGAGGTGTTGAGGAGCCCAAGTTAGAAAAGGGTGAGGTTATTGAACCCTAATTCATTCCACCCGAACCGTTGTGGAATCTTAATTTTGAAGCGGTGGAAGAATTATTGGAGGGAGATGAGATTATTGAGCCTCATACTGTGCCACCCGATGCTTTGGTCGACATTGAGATGGAGGTGATGGACGTGTTAGTTGAGAAAAATTCCAATCCCCCTCCCCTATGCCCGAATATAGATTTAAATATTTTTCAAATTGTTGAGGGGGATATCAATGAAGTAAAGGAGTTTGGGATGTCTGAGGGATTTGCCGTTTGTTCAACGGATTTCCTAGTTTTTCCAAAGGTCGAGGATCACCCTGTGCCCCAATTAATGTTTGATATGTTCGTGGTGATCGACTACTTGCTTTTTCGACCTCCAAAGCGAGTTGAAGTTCTTATTTTTCTACGACTTACTGTCCGTGCCCGATTTGAGAATTTTAAATGCCCATGCTTACTGTTAGAGAACACTAAGGCGTGGCACGATCGTCACTTGTTTTTGGATCTGGGATAGCATCGTTCGTAGAAGACGTCGAGCTTCCGACGTTAACCAAGCGCTTCCTGGGAGGTAACCCAAGCTATTTTTTTACTATCCTTTATATTTCTTTTTAGTTTCTTTTTCTATTTCACGTTTAGGTTATGTTTCTGAAACAGGAAGAAGTGTTATCGAGTATGGATTAATCATTAGAATGAAGAAATAAAAATGGTCGATGGTTCACGGATCGCGTCGATCGACGCTAGCACCGACGTAGCGTCGACGCCAGCCACCGCCCGCGTCGACCGATGCCCTATCGACGCGATGCCCAGCCCATCTCGGCTTGCGAGTTTGAGCGGAATTCTCTTCGACCCGATAGCGATCCCGCCTACGATGACTGCTTCCACGAGTTTTAGATTTTTATTCAAGACATTTTCGATCACGTGATTGGAGACGAAAGATGATTGCACAACGCTTTTTGGAGAAACTCGACTATTTTTCAGGGACGTTTTCTTACCCCCTTTCCTCGTTTGAATTATTTTTCTTTATATTTATGGCAATCAGGGGATTGCCGAATTTTTAGAGGGGGGGATGGTTGAGTATGATTTATATATGAAAATTGTGTAATTTTAAATTTTTTTTACGTGATTGATTGCTATTTTTGGGCTGAATTGTGTTTGTATGGCTTGCCTGTCGAAGTTGACTAAGTTTGATTTGAGGTTTTTGTCTTTTGAGCGTGTATAAGTACATAAAATCTTTCAAAATTATTATTTATATATTGTAAAATGGTACTTGGACGCAATTGATTTCGCAAAACCTTAAAAATAGCGTCAATTCAAAACTTTTTCATGCAAGAAGCCAGTGAGTAGTCTGAGTGATTATCATCTTTGCATGTACTTGGATGAGTTTTGATTTGAGATCTCTTTGAAAACGCTGTGTGTAGTTGACTTTGAAAATGACGTTAAGGCACAGACAAAACCTTATTCCGGCCATATCCATATATTTTTAGCCACTATAAATTACGAATGAGCCATTCATAGCCAAATAATCCATGCCTATAGCCATGAGTATTTTTGAGTCGACCCCTACAACCCATTAAAAGCGTGGGGTAGGAGTTCGTTATTTTTATTGGTTATTAGAGTTTTAGAATTTTTATTAGGAATTTATGATTTTATGAATTTTTGTAATAAAAGACCACCATGCGAAAAAGAAAAAAAAAGACCCCATAAAAAAGAATCAAAGGGGGATAAAATAAAAAAGAAAAGAAAACAAAAAAAGAAAAGAAGGATGGTGAATCTTGGTGAATCGTGTTATGTAATTACCTACGCGTTAATACAGACTTGAGTTTTATTATTTAATTTCTTATGAAGCCTAATGTTTAAGAGGCAAAGAGTTGTGATGTAAATGAGATGAAGCACATTATAAGCTTCAATTTTGATTAAGTGGTTTGATCTTCAAGTCGGTTTAGAGTTGCGAGTTGAGAAATAGTCTATGTATAAAGGTTACGTTATGAGTGTTTAATGAGGTTTTTCTTTTGAATGAGGTGAAGCGTATTGCTTTGTGATTAGGTTGGGCTGAGTGAGTTATTTAGCCACACGACTTATATATTCCATACCCGTCCAAAGAACCTTACATTACAACCCGAAAAGACCTTTTTCGATTCTTATTTTTGACAACACACTTAATTTGCGATTGAAAAGAGATTGATTTTCCGTTCTTGTTTATTGTGCTTGCATTTGTATGATTTGAGCGTATACACGTCCTATGCAGCAATGCTTGAGTGCTTTTGAGCGTACACCCACATATTTATTTCCCTTTTGAGAGGATGCATGAATTTGATTTTTGGAGCGACAATGTAATAAAGGTGGAGTTTTTGAAGTTGCGTTGCATGTATCTATATTTCAAAATTAATTATGTTGTACGATACGACTCCTTGTTTGAACTTATTTTCATTCTTGTTATACTTTGAAACTATCGTTTGTTCGAGGACGAACAAACCAATTAAGCGTGGGGTAGTTGATTAACATGAATTTGTCTTGATTTTAGTTAGTATTTTAGTTCATTTTTATTATTATTTCCGGTGAAAGTTGGATAGATTGAGCATATTTTCGTATTTTCTTATCTCCAACTTATTTTATTATATTTTAATTATAATTAATTAATTTTATGTTTATTTTAGGTATTTATAAGTATTTGAGTTTGGATTTAGTCAAGGATGAGCAAACGAGTAGAGTTTCAGCGAAAACGGGCCGCGATTTGAAGAATTTGAAGCTGCCGACTTTCTATAACGGTTTTCCATCTGTAACCGTTATAGTATCCTGCCGACCAGCCCCGCCGAGCACTACCGAGCGCTGCCGACTGCTGCCTGCGTCGCTCGACCAGCCCGCCCGCGTCGACCAGTTTACGTCGATCGACGACAGAACCGTTATAGAAACCCTGATCGACGCCAATACTCCCAAACTCTTTGTTGCTTCGATCCGAACTGCGTCGGTAGACGCCCGGTCGATGCGATTGCCCAAAAAACGCGTTTTTAAGGGTTTCTTGCTACCCAAGACTTCCCATAACTATAAATACCCTATATATTTCATTTTTTTACATACATTATCATATTTCTAGGGTTATAAGGTCTCTCAGGGGCTGACAACCCCAACGAGTGATCTTCGATTTCTTAGTTTCTCTTAATAATTCTTATTTTTAAATTCTTAAATTTTAGATTAATTTAGATTCAAGGTCTCGTCGTGGAACGCTGCAATTTTCTTCGTTTAATTAGTAAATACTTATCTCTTATGCTCTTTAATCTAGTTCACATGCTTTCAATTAGTTTAATTAAATCCCTTAGAATAATTATTATTTTCATGACGAATTGTGATTATGATTGTGTTGGGATTGTGATGTTGAGATTGATGATTATTGTTAGCTAAATCTTATGGGTTTAGAGCCTAGATTCGTTGTAAACCATCAATTGGGACTTCCCAAGCGATCGTGGAGACGAATCAAAACTCTAGAACCCTAATTTTCTTAAATCGTTTTAAAAGCCTTTTAATTGATTAATTCATAGTTAAATTAATCTTAGATCTTAGATAATTAATTCTTAGTTAAAATAATCTTTAGTTTTAATTAATTGGTTCTTAGTTTAAATAGTTATAGATTTAATTAATTAGTTCATAGTTTAAATAATTTCTAAATTTAATTTATTACTCTTAGTTTAATTAATATTTAGTTCTTAAAATAATCAAACAAACCCCTCCCTTGTCCGCGTGTTTAGATTAGTTTTATTTTTATTTTCTTATTCATTAAATCAAACACAAAATGAACTTCCGAATCTAGTCTTACTTTGAGATCGACACGAGTCAACTTACCCACCTACAAGTGATCCCGTATTCTTGCGGGCGAGCTTTTTAAAATTGACAACTTTAAATAAAAGTAGGTGCAAAAAGTTCGAATCATCTCACATCTTTTTTCTTCTTTTTTCTTAATTGCAGTCCGAATAATAGCGTGTGAATGTTTTGTACAACCAAGTGTGTTTCAATTTGTACACTACATCTCAACGAATAGTATATTTTTATGAACTATGTTCAACGTTTTTTTTATTATTTTATATTTGAGAAATAATTAGATGGTTTAAATATATATTACTTAACTCTAAATATATAATCACTTTTAATTTTTCTAATTAACTAAAAAATAATAATATTCAATTGTTCTATAAGATTACACGTTAAGATAAATAATTGTTCAACCCACATATCAAACTTCAAATATGACAGTTTTCACTTATTGTTTTGTTCCACAATGACTATAAACAAGAGTTAAGGTTAAACTCTCTCCAATGTTGGCTTGCCAAGACCAATGTTCAACCACGGTCAACTTTATGTCGCAATTTTTTGAATGAATAACTATTGGAGAATTTTTATTGCGACGAAAATGATATCATTATGAACAAGACAATTAATGTAGTTCACAAAGAAGCGTTCCGTAATTTAAAGTGAACACCATTTTTATTTTCTTTTTTATATTGATAAATTTTATGTTTTTATACCTTTCTTATTTATGCTCGCGTAATTACGAGTTTAAACTTGTAAGATAATGATTTGTAGGAGTGAGAAAATTAATTTGGTTACTTGTAGAATGGAAAAATTAAGGAGAATGATTTACGTTAACTAAGGGTAAGAAATGGAGAGGTTTTAAGGGGATCCCAATCCTAATTCGTATATAGAGATTAGGTTGGAAATGTGGATATGAAATTAGGCTCTGTTTGTTTGAGCTTATTGGAAGAGTTTATAACTTATTCTCACCCAATAAACTCTTTTAAAGTGCTTGGTAAAAGTCTTAAATAAGCTATTGTTAACTTATTGGACCTAATAAGCACCTGTTAGGAAAAAGTTACAAAACGTAACTTTTTTTCATCAGCTCTTTATAATAATATAAAATCTTCGTTTTTATACTATTCAGATTTATTTTTGTTGATAATGTTTTTTTGTTTTTTTTTTTTTTAATCTGCCGCATACACAAATTTGTGTGGGTATATTTTATTTTATTTTTGAAAATCTTATGTTATTATTTTTTTCACTTTAGAGATAAAATCAGTCACCCCATACAAAATCACTCTTGACATCAAGGGGTCATTGTTTATAATATCATATAATAGTTTTAAGAATTCAATGCTTTATTTGAACGTGATCTTTGGAATAATTCTTATTCTTATTAATTATTATTTTATCTTTAGTTTAGAGTTTTTATTATTTCTTCTAAATTTTTTATGCTTTTTTATATATACGTGTGTATATTGTTTTATATCTTTATATCATGTTTATATTGGTAAATTAATATTCAATCAACTACTCTAAAGTAGTTATTTATTTTCAACTAGCATCCATCAACTAACAACTATTAGCTACTAGCTACCAACTATCAACTCAACCAATCAAGACCTTAGTTTACTCCAAATGTAAAAAATGAATTTATTTAGTAAATGTTGGTATATGGATACCTTGCCAATTATTTTTTAGATTTTTGTTTTGTTATAAATCACATACATGGGAGGTTCATTCCTAAACACATATATAGTCTCAATTGATTATCTTTATTGGTTTTTGACTTTACACTCATGTCCTCTATATTTTCAAATTCTCTCTATCTTTTTTATTTTCTCCCTTTTTTCCGTGTGTTTGTTTTTGTTATGTTGAGCAATGAATTTGGCAAAGTAACTCAAAAGGTGCGTGTCTTTGATGTTTAGCGTAGGGATAAATTTTTTTTGCCTCCCAATATATGCAGTTTTTTTTTACTTTGCCTCTAAAGTATTTTTTTGTTTCAATTTGCCATCTGATGTATAATAATTTTCGACATTGCCCCCGAAACTTTATTTCTGGCGGAATATTCCTTATAAATTCAATCGACTGACAGTTGGGGGGTAAAGTGAAAGATCTTATAATTTGGGGGTAAAGTGCAAAAAATCTTATAGTATGGGGGGCAAATTAAAATAATATAAATATTAAATTTTTGTTTTAAGATTTTATATTTGAAAATAAAATATAATTTTTATCTTATACTCACACACACACAAAGTTGTCAATACAATTCCAATTAAAAAAAAAACCCATAAATTTTCAATTAATATTTATAATTTTTTAAATATAAATATTGTCAATACATCATTTATATTATTAATTATTAAACACATGACTAAGTATTATGTAAATTATTATGATACGAAAAATAAAATTATCATTCAATATTATTATTTGTATAAAAAGTGTGATTAAATACTATATTAATCATGAGTACATTAATTATTATATAAGATTATAATTATCGAATGATTAATATAATTAAAATCTTATAATATCAAGATTTTAATTATATTAATCATTCGATGATTACAATCTTATATAATAATGTACTCATGATTAATATAGTATTTAATCACATTTTTTATACAAATAATAATATCGAAAGATAATTTTATTTTTCGTATCATAATATTATAATGCATATACGAAATACACCTTATTTTATTTTGTTCAATCATAATACATAATAATATATTATTATGTTGCTTAGCCTAATAATTTACGTAATACTTAATCATGTATTTTATATTTAATAATATAAAAGATGTATTGACAATATTTATATTTAGAAAATTATAAATATTAATTGAAAATTTATGATTTTTTTTAAATTGGAATTGTATTGAAACTTTGTGTGTGTGTGAGTATAAGATTAAAATTATATATATCTTTCAAATATAAAATTTTAAAACAAGAATTTTATATTTATATTATTTTAATTTGCCCCCCAAACTATAAAAATTTTTGCACTTTACCCCCCAACTGCCCGTCGATAGAATTTAGAAAGAATATTTCGACGGAAATAAAGTTTTGGGGGGCAACGTCAAAAATTATTGTACATCAGAAGATAAAATGAAATAAAAAATAATTCAAAATGCAAAGTGACAAAAACTGTGGGGGGCAAAAAAAAAATTATCCCCGCGAATTTTTGGTGTATCAAAATTAACTTCCTTTTAAAAGACCCTTTATACCCCTCACGCCCACGCCCTTTTTCTTCTTTTGGTTTCTGAAAGTGAAAAAGAAACCCTTATTTGGTTGTACTTTTTTTCCTAGCAAATTATTGTGATTTATAAAAGCTCTTCCTTCTTAATTTGTGCAATTTTATATATATTTCATGGAGTAGTTGGGACAATTCAACGTAAGTTGAAAACTGCGTTATTAAAAAATAATAATAATATAATAATAATAATAAAGTTAAAATATATGTGTTTTGTTTTTAATAAAATTGTTTTCAAAAAACCCTAATCAATACTCTCGTCAAAGGAAATCAATTTAAAACAATTACCCATAATTAGAAAGGCAAAAATATGAGATTATAAGCACCACCAAAAATTATAAATAACGCATACTTTTTCTGGAAAATTCAGAGAATATTTCAAAATCCCTATTAATATTTTTCGTCCAGAGAGATTAAACACAAAAAAGAAACCCTTAGTAATCTCTGCATACACAACAGCACACAGTTTCTCTCTCTAGAATATCGCGTTTTCTCTCTCAAGGAATTAACAATACATGCATACCCGACATTGAAAATCTAGATAATCTTGGGGATTTTTAGGTTTTCTTCCCCTTCTCTGATGGTAATTGAGAATGACGGGTCGAGACGGCGGCTACGTTGTGCCGGCGGATGCTCCGAACGCCGTTGCCGGGTTGAAGAAAAAGGGCGCCGGGTCACGAAGCTGGATTTTAATGGATTCTTCGGGCCAAGAAGTTATATTGGATGTCGATAAATACGCGATCATGCATCGCGTGCAGATACACGCGCGTGATCTCCGCATACTCGACCCCCTTTTGTCTTATCCTTCCGCTATCCTCGGCCGCGAGGGAGCCATTGTTCTCAATTTGGAAGTAAGTCCTTTTCAATTTTCAGAAGATGCTGTTTTCATATTTTATACTGTGAATTTTATTTTATTTATTTTTTGTTAATAATTTAGTGTGATGAATTATCTACGTTGTTGAAAAAATGAAGTGAAGGTCCTTGTTAGTTTCGAGCTTTATATTTTTTCAATTTTATGGTTTAAAGTTTTTTTAACCCCCAGCCTGGTTATATAATATTAGTATAGGTTGAATTTCGAGAGATTATTTCAGAATTTAATTTGGGGCATTTTTATTTATTTATTTTATTATTATTTTGATGCCAATTTATGTACTAACCAGTTTTCTTTTGTGTGCATACAGCATATCAAGGCTATTATTACAGCAGATGAGGTGAGTTTTACCCCATATTATTTTTCTTTAATGTGATGCCCTTGTTTACATGTTTTATCCATCTTTTTTGTATAATATGAATTGGTGTGACGATTGAGTATCGCAAGGTTATTGCTTAATCTTGCTTGATTACATACATGACCAGTCAGCAACTTGATTTGATGCGTTTTCTAATTTGTGTTTGAATTCGATGAAAAAAAAAGTCAAATATGATAGCCTAGTGAACTTACTGAGATCATTGACAAATTCAGTTTGACTTGTGGTCCTTGGAGTTGATAATTAGGGGTTGACATTGTATTCTTGCTCCAAGGATGGAACCAACTCTAATATGTGATTGTATATTTCATTAGATGAAATAAATGGAACTGCCTGTTTAGCAGCTCGAGAGATATTAGACTTTTCGAATGATGCTTGAATCGCAGGCTTTTGGTTTTGACTTTTCTGTTGGTCAGGTGTTGCTTCGTGATCCATTGGATGACAATGTTATTCCTATTGTTGAGGATCTTCGAAGGCGTCTGAAATGTGTAACTGCGAATCGAGAAGATAATAAAGATGGCAATTTGACCTTGCAGAATGATGTTGAAACTGCAGATGAAGATGGTAATTTTCCTCAATATTTTCTTATTTTATTCTCTGTGACAGTATGTTACTCTCTAATGAATCAAAGACAGTGGTTACACACTGCACACCGCATTAATTAATTAATTAATTTGTTTATTATTATTTATTATTCAGACTCTCCATTTGAGTTCCGAGCCCTCGAGGTAGCACTTGAAGCCATTTGTAGTTACCTGGCCGCACGCACAATAGAACTAGAGACAGCTGTTTACCCAGCTCTGGATTTGCTCACATCAAAGGTGCTTTTTAATTCGCCTCCTATATGCTTAAATACATAAATAAGCAAGAACATTTGCAGAAAAACTTTATCTCATTCTCTCTGCGTTCCAGTGAAATATTTTTAATGCCTGAGTACTATAAATTGTCTTGATATGTACATACCTGTTTGCAGATTAGTAGCCGTAATTTAGATCGAGTGCGTAAATTGAAGAGTCAAATGACAAGGTTGACTGCTCGCGTTCAAAAGGTAGATATCTCTTTTGATTGATTATGAAAATTTCTGCTTACAATGGATCGGTATTATTATTATTATTACTATTATTACTACTATTACTACTACAACTTAATTTAGCTTAAATTCAGCCAAACATGCATTACATCTAATTGATTTTATTTTTCATCATTATTTTTTTTTTCATATAGAAGAAATTATTCTATTGGTAGTTGTGGTTTTAGTCCGTCGTGTTCATGTAGGTGAGAGATGAGCTAGAGCAGCTTTTGGATGACGATGATGACATGGCGGATCTTTACTTGTCTAGAAAGATATCCAGTGCGTCACCTTTGAGCGGCTCGGGTGCTGCCAGCTGGTTCCTCGCATCACCGACCATAGGCTCCAAGATATCTAGAGCTAGTCGAGCGAGCGTTGTAACGGTCCGAGGGGATGAAAACGATGTTGAAGAACTTGAAATGCTTCTTGAGGTATGTAATCTGATCATATCATATTCAGGTTAACTACAAAAAGTACCTTTGATGTTTGACCTAATTTCAAAAGAACCAGCCTTTCAAAATTAGAAAATACGTCCCTGCTGGGGCTTTATCATGTCTTGCATTTAATCTTCACATTTATGAAAATATTACAGTTAGCTCCTTAGTTTTAACACCGAATCAAACTATCATATTTTTAAGTTTTACGAGTTTTTAATTATTGGGTGTTCTTGTTGCAGGCTTACTTTATGCAAATTGATGGCACACTCAACAAATTGACCACGGTATGTTAATTGTTAATTTTATAATTTGGTATTTTCTTCTGTCAAATTGTTTGTTTAACTTCTGGAATTTTGTACAAAATTGTGCCTACTTCAAAATTAAATTGATTTATTCTATTTTTATATTTGCAGCTGCGGGAATATATTGATAACACGGAAGATTACATCAACATTCAGGTATTTCTTTGTCCAGCGAGAAACTTGTAATTTTCGTCTTCAACGTGCTCCATTCTTGAAGTTTATTTATTTGTTGTATTTCAGCTTGACAATCACCGAAATCAGCTAATTCAGGTACGTTCAATGCACTGTCATCTTTTGGCTGGCTTAATGTCTCGTAAGAACAGCTCAATTAATCCAGTCGTTATTAATATTCTTACCTTTGTGGGTGCAGCTTGAGCTATTTCTCAGCTCAGGAACTGTGTGTTTATCCATTTATTCATTGGTGGCTGCAATATTTGGTATGAACATTCCATACACATGGAATGAGAATCACGGATACATGTTTAAATGGGTCAGGATTTAATCTTAATTTGTTCATAAATCATTTTACTAATGTAATTAATAAATGAGAGCCATTATTTTAAGGGTTAGTTACAAGAACGACCCCTGAGGTTTTGCCTGATTACAAATGAACCTGTTTATTTTTTCAGAATTACAAATATCTCATCGACATTTGTAATACTTTTAAGGGGTTATTTGTAAATTTGAAACATAATAATTAGAGTATTTTTGTAATTACGCTAAACCTCCAGGGTAGTTTTTGAAATTATAAAAATTTTCTTCTTATTCCACTTGATTAATCTATGAAATTTCTCCAGGTGTGCATCCTCACAGGGATCTTGTGTGCAATACTCTTTTTACTTATAATATCTTACGCTCGTCACAAAGGTCTCGTTGGATCTTGATTCGTTAACCATTTGGCTCTGAATGGAGAAGATGGAACAATCGTTAAGTCATTCGACTTACAAATTTCGTAGCGTATGTACGCTTTGATGACTGAAATTGTGAATTGTTTAAGAAAACCTGCTATTCTTTCAATCTTGATTAACAAGAGTTTATATTGTTCAGAATATTCACAGGTTTTATTGCTGTTACCTTTCCCCTCATTTGTTCTTAATTCAATTAAACTACATGACTGTTAATATGTACATTATCACAATAATGGAACAAGTTATGTTACAAGTTTTGTTCAATTGCTTTAGATGTGTTGGATCACTTTTCTCAGATTTATGTATTAATTTAATTTTGATCATCTTGTTTCGGTTTAAGTTACAATGCAACCAGTTCAAATCATTTAGTAGAACAAATGAGGAACTCATGAAGCACCTTGACTTGAAGAGATTCAATCTAAATTAATTGTTGAATTTTGAGAAATATATTTATTTAGCGTCCTTTTTTTTTTTTTTTTTTTTTGGCTATTAGTATTTTGATCATCTCGACATATCCTTGATTTTGTCAAAAGTCATTGTTAATCTTTTGGGCAAATCAAAACGTTTACCAACAGACATTCCTCTTTAGCATGCATTGAAAATTCCTACACATTTCACAAGTATTTTCGGCTCACCTTAAAACTTGGTTCATTCGGAAAGTTATCAACTAATTCTTTTTAAAGAATGATGAAGGATCAATGAATATAAACGATAAAATAAGGGAGATAATAACAGTACATAAGAAAAAAATGTCTCGGCCAAAATTCAGGTCTACGCAACCTAACTCGAAAAGTAGGTTAAAGATTAAATAATAAAAAAGAAATTAATGTTCCTAAGCACCTAGGCAATAAGCTTGAATTTCAATGGCATACTAATCTCAATGAACAAAACACTTTCACACGAGCTGCAAAAAAACTAAATTAAAGACACATTTAATCCAATTTCATAAAACAACAGAAACCGAAGATCGTGTTTAAACTAAACCCCCAAATTCCATCAATCCAAGTCCAACATCTGGAATTCAAATCAATGGCAACTGTGAACATTTAATTAAAAAAAAAAGAGTGCAAAAATCCAGAACCTCAATTCAGCACCAAAACGCCCCCAAATTAATCCCCAAACCCTAATTCTTTTAATCAAACACTAGCAGCATAATCCCCTCTCGGACTATCTACAACATTCAGCAACGACCCGTACGGTGAATCCTCCATAGAATCCTCCGGCGCCCTCAAAACGCCATGAAAAACCACGATCAAAGCTCCGACAATGAGAGCCACAAAAACTCTAAACCAGACTCCGGTCCATAAGATACCGACCAAGGTCATCACGACGAGAAACCCTACGATTATTTTCTGATCGATGTTGTAATCGAAGACGGTCAATTGCTCGTCGCGCCAGAAAATTAGGTATACCCAGGCGGAGAAAATGCAGATGAAGAGTATCAGCGAGAGGGGGCGGGTGAGGAGGGCCAGGAGGAAGACGAGGAGAGTGAGAACGGCGTAGTTTGGGAGGAAAAATCGGAGATTCTGAGAGAGGCGGTAGGTGGATTCGGAGAAGGAGATAGGGAGGCTGAGGGCCGAGAGGTTTAAGAACAGCGGCCATGGGCGGAGCACGGTGGAGGCTGTGGCCTCCGGTGGTGGAGGTGGAGCTGACATTTGGTGGTGGTCACTGATTTTTTTCTTTGGAGTTCGGTGGAGAGAGAGAGAGGAATTGGATTCAGAGAATAGATTGAAAGGAATAATAATTAAAAGATTTTTCTTGAGTATATGTGGAGCTGCCAAAACCCGGTCGGGCCCGAGCAATTGGGTCAAAGCAGGAAAAAATGGTTGAGTCGGGTTGGCCCAAAATTCACTTGGTCCGTCATTTCGCCTGCATCCAAATCATTATTCGGTACACCAAATTCCAGCTAAAGAATGAACATTTAATATGTTTTCAATTAACTATATTTCTTGTTACGTGTTTATTTATATTAGTATTAAAAATATTTTTATAACTATAAAATAAATTATAATTATAAATTTGGTGTATTCTTGATATAAATAATTTTATATCGATTATTTAGTATCCGTTAAAAAAAATAATAAAAAATTTATATGAAAAATAATAGTGATTAAAAATATCAAATAAAATATATTTTAAAACTTTAAGTAAAAGTAATAAATAATAAAAATATGCCGTTAAACTAGACGTATTTTTTTGTTGTATCACCTCCCATAAAAATTGTAGTAAAACAACAGTCTCAAATTCTGCGTGTCTTGTTTTTTTATAAAATGACCTTATGGAGTCCCAAAATTAATTTCTTTGTTTTAGATTTTGGTCTGAGACGCCACAACCATTGACTTTTGTAATTCATTTCTTTTCTCTTTTTCATTGCCCCAAAGAATTATTGATTTCGCAAAATCAGGCAGGACGCTGGTAACAGTGGCATCCCACTTTAGAGACCCGGTAATAGTGACATCCCGCTTTAGAGATATAATATTCAATTTCCAACCAAATTATACCACTTTTTCAATATTAATTAAAATGTGTATTAATTGATAGTTAAATGAGCATGATAATTAAAAGAGTATTTAATGAAAATGTGAACATTGTGTATTTTTGTAAACCAAAATCACATTGGGCTGTAATGGATCCGCCTGTTTTGACCAGCTTATCCAAAGGTATTATATCAGCCCATAAATAGTGGCCCAACCAAACGCAGCCAATAAATATATTAAAAAAATATACAGACATGTCGCACCACATTACACTTTCCATTGGCAAAGTGAAATCAAAAGAACTCTAATTTAGCCACGATTGAATTCTTGCTTTAACAAAAAAAAAAAAAAAAAAAAAAAAAAAAAGAACGAAAGAAAGAAAGAAATTATCAATTCTCAAAGTTACTTATAGTTTTATTCTGAGGGTTTTTGCAATTTGACTTTTGATTATCAAATTGAGGATCGAAAATGGAGGATATAATCGTGGCAGTGATGATGATGATTGTGGTTTTCTCTTTGATTCCGCTGTATTTCTGGAGACGTCGGCTCGATTCTCGCCAATCTCACCAACACGAAGAAGAACCTCAGGTATATAAACATCTATTTCCAATTTATTTGTATTAATTTCAAAAAAATAGTGGAGCATATGATTTTCAATGTAACTATGAAATTATTGAGATTTTGTAGTGTTTTAAGCTATTGACTCGATTTATATATTTATTTATATTGAAATTTTTTGTGGTTTGTGAGGAATATAACAATTTCTATTTATTTTCTTATTTATTTTTTCGTTTGAGGTTTGTAGGATATACAGGGGATTATCCGTGGTCTTTCAATATTATTATGGAGTTATTGAGAAATTTAGTGTCAATGTTCTTTACTCAAATTGCTTTTTTTGGTGGGATTGTGAGGAATATAACAATTTCTATTTATTTTTTTAAAACCTTTTTATTTTGAGAGTTTGTAGGAAGTACAAGGGGAAAGAGTTGTTAGGGCTACTAATACGCGGCGTATGCGCCGAAGACCTGCTGCAGCTTCCTCGGCTGCCAGCTCATCGTCATCTGCCGCTTATGTCGAAGGTTTTTCATCATCATCTTTTTTTTTCTAACTTAAATTTAGTATATATGCCTTTTGATGATATCATTTGAAGTTAGTATCCTAGATCTAATGGTACTAATCTGTGATCAAACTCCAATAGAACTCTAAAACATGGCATGATAATTTTATGAATTTTCTGTGTTTTTTATGGAAAATAGTGTGAGTTGTAATTTTTCATGAAAATACAGAAACTGCTGATGGAAGTGACGACGAAGAAGAAGATGCAAATGGGAACTACATTGCAAAAGCATCAAAGAAGAAGGAAAAGAAACGACAAGAGCGAGAAGCACAACGCCAGGTAAAACAGACTTTTTTTTTTTGGTATTTGAACTATTTTTGCATCTTCAAAAATTTACTGTGTTGTTGGCTAACTGATTGAAAACCAAATCTAGAAAGAATTACTCAACTTCAAAGAGGATGGATATTTCTTGTTGCATCATTAGGCTCTAAAAGTAGGGTTCATTACTCTTAGGGATAATTACAAAAACTACACTTGAGGTTTGGCCAAATTACCCAAAAAAAATAGAGCTGACTTTGCAAATCACAAAAAACCATATTACAGTTTTCACGTGTCCTTAGTGGAGCTAACGGTAATTGCTGACTTCGTCGAATAAATTTACATTTACATTTATTAAATTTTAGAAGTATTGCAAATACATACAAACTTTCGTATTACATTTCATTTACATCTCCCATTTATTTCTAAATATTACAAATAGACATATGAAAAATTATTATTACTGTAATCTTTAGAGAAGTTGGGGGGTGTAATTGTAAAATATTTAGGTCAACTGTTGGGGCAACCTCAAGGTTGATTTTTATGATTTTCATATTTAGCTGGGTCTTCTTGTAAACACTAAACTCAGGGTTAGATTTTGCAATTATTCCTACTCTTACCCTGCATTATTGATATTGACTTCTCATGATGTGTCTGAAGGCTGAAGATGTTGCACGTGATTCAAGAAGAACAAAACAAGACCGTTATGATGAGGCGAGGAAGAGGAAGGATGAGGAGCGTGAAGCTCAAGAAAGAAAGCTGGTTCGTTGATACATTTTTTTTCTTCCATTTTTCTTTTCGATAAAGTATCAAATGTTTGACATATCAGGAAGAAGAAGCCTTAGCTCGGAAAGCGAAAGAGGGAAGAAGCTGCTGCGTTAGAGTTTGAAAAGTGGAAAGGAGCGTTTTCTGTTGACGCCGAAGGAACAACAGAAAACGAGGTGGCAAGATGGGAGCCAGGGATTGCTCTTCGATTTTGTCGAGTACATCAAGGTGATTTTAGCGCGACCCTCAGTTTATGTCAAACCGCCCTAACATAGTACATTCCGTTAGGCAACAGCCCAAATATTAGTTTTCAATTTTTTTTTTGTTTAGTTTTTCTTAGGGTTTCTAGTGTTGGTTTTGTTTTTTTAGTTTCACTAGGGGTTCTTATTTTTTTTTTTTAGTTAGATACTTTTTTCATTATTTAGTTTTAGGGGACTTACTGACAAGAATGTGCCTCCAGTTTAATGCCATGTCTCATGTTTTTACAGCGAACTTGAAATGGTTAGTTTATCTTCTTTTTTTGTCGTTTGATATTGCAGAAGCATAAATGTGTTCCTCTAGAAGATATTGCTGCAGAGTTTAAGCTGCGCACGCAGGTAGTTTTTTTTTTTTTTCCTTTGTTGGGATTAATTATAAAAACTACACCAGAGAAATATTTTTAAATATTACAAATAGCCACATTTATTTATGTTTTCAAAAGTGCTTCCTCGAGATGGGGGTATATGCAATTTTAAAAGTAATGCGTTTTTTTTTTTCTCAAGTAAACTAAAACCTTGTGGTAGTTTTGTGAAATTCCCTGAACGTTTATTACATTGGAAAAATGCGATTTCATATGGCCTTTTGTTTCATGCAGGATTGTATCAATAGGATTACCTCACTAGAAAATATGGGTATTTGCTTTTTTCCCCTTTATAAGTTTAGCACTTCGATTGTACATTTCGCATCAATTTCCTTTCGAGGAAAGCAATTAATAATTCGATGAATGTATGTATATATATTTTATAATAACAGGAAGGCTATCTGGTGTAATGGACGATAGAGGAAAATATATATACATTTCGTTGGAAGAAATGAGAGCCGTTGCGGATTACATCAAGCGTGAGGGCCGGGTCAACATCTCGCACCTGGCTAGCAAGTCCAACCAGTTCATAGATTTGGAACCGAAAGTCGAAGAAATCAACACCACCTTAGAGGAGATAACTTTTGATTGATTATTGTACTCTGAGTCTCTTTGTTAACAAAACTGTGTAAAGACAGCCTATTAGCTTTTGTAGACCATACTTCATGTGATTATACTTCATCTTTTGATGATTAGGTTTTTCTTTGAAGGTCCTCGAATATCGAATATGGTGTTTGAATAAAATTTGGTTTATTTCCAACATAAAATCGAACAAAGACGAATTTTACATCCAAACATATTCTCTTTTTGACGAAAAAACCAATAAAATACTCAGGAAATACTAATGAACTTGTTTGTCAAAAATATGAATCATGCATTAAAACTCTAATGAATCTTGTTTTCAAAAATGAATTTAAGTAGGTTTTTGGGTGTTGGGTACACAATTTTGCGCTGTCTTCAACTGAGATTAAGGTACAAAATTGTCGAAACCTGAATTTTGGCAAAAGCTTTTGTTTTTTAATCCTCAAATCATCGTCTTGACTTGTAGGGGCTTAGCCCAGTGAGTTTATCAATGACAGTAGTACTATACAAAACAAAAACGTCGTCTGCATGCCTGCAACTACTAATCATCACGAGCATAATAAAACAAAACATGTACATAGCACGCGAGTTTAGAAAAACTAATAAAAAAAAAAGGCGCACGACAATGCGAAGAGTTAACAACTACATCTACGCGAAATAAAAACAAGCCGAGTTTTTGTTTACTCAAATTCATGATTCTCCAAACTGCCTCTCCATGATTATCTGTCCAAGTTTCGTGTACAGAGCTCGCTGGTCCTCAAACGGGAGATTTATCAGTATCTACGCCACATACAAATTTCCGTGTTATATAATTTTCAATAAAAAAATAATTAGATGGTTTAACAAATGATTAAGGGTAATTTAATCTACCTGGTCCATAATCATTTCTATTGACAAGCTCTGTGGTACGACGAATGATTGATGATAGATATATGCGAAAACAGCCATAACCATCTGCACATTGGTGACCATTAAGTCGTTAATCATGGCCAAAGCATAAAAGTAGTTTAGGAAGCTATAATTATTAGGAATAATTACAAAAACTACCCCTGTTGTTTAGCATAATATAAAAAAAAAAAAAAAAAAGGAAAAAAAGAAGGAAAACCTAGTTTATCGGCTGCTCAACCAACTAAACATATAACTAAAGAGTACACACCCAACCCAAATCTGTAATTATAAAAGATTAACTGGGATTTTTTGTAATTAAGCTAAACCTCAGGGGTAGTTTTGTAATTAACTTATCTTTATATTAGTACCTGGCAATCCATTCTATCAGTGATCCCACCATGTCCAGGAATGCTATCTCCAAAATCCTGATGCAAACCGAAAAATGAACATCAGATCTTAAAATAAGAATATCAACATTTATGCAAAACTTGCAAAAGAAAATAATAATGCCAAAAAACCTTGATCTTGAAAGCCCTTTTAAAGCCACTGGCGAAAAAGCCTCCGAAAGGTGCTATAATCGACGCAAAGAGACCCAGACACAATGCGTGCCATTGCACAGGCAAGATAGAAATTTCTCTCCAAGGAAACTGCCAAAAAAAAAAAAGGCATTTGTACCTAACTGAATACAATTGATAGAAAATCAACAATATTCATTGTCACAATATATTACTCAATTCTGTGAAATTCCATTGATAACAGGAGCTATATGAGAATAAATTAGACGGTCAAAGCACTTACCCATTCGGGAAACCACTGGGGCACAGCAAAATACTCGGGCTTAAACAACGGACCAGGATCGCAGTGAAGCCATCCAGTTGATAAATCCTATATAACTCGGTAATCAAAAGAAAGTTTAAGTTTCCCAATATAAATAAACTACCTAATCAGACAAGATTGGGTGTCAGACAGCAGTTTACCTTCCTCGGACATGTCAACCACTGAAAACGACCCATTATATTCGCCAGCTGTAAAAAAAAGAAGGGAAAAAAGACATTGAAATCATCCAATAAATAATGGCATGTGTGGAATATAATGGGTAAAAAAATAAAAACCAACCACTAAAAGAAAGATGGACCCATTGTTTCAGATTAAGTTGCTAATAAATGGATAAAATGGTAATTACCAAAAAGGCAGAGATCATAGTAGTGACAGAGGCTCCAATAAAGCCCTCCCAGGTTTTCTTCGGCGAGAGCTTGATTAATGGGGTCCTCCCGAAGAAGAACCCAAAAATGTAAGCAGCAATGTCGTTAATCACAATAAGTGATGCTGGAAGCAGGAACCTGCATTGTAATTAAAATTTTAAAAAATTATTAAAAAAATAATAATACTTACATATTAAATAAAATAAAAAGGCTAGTGGTAGCTTCTAATAGAAAGGTGTGAAGGATGACAATTTAGATTATTCTTAGCTAACTGAGCTGGTCAGCCCGAAAGAGGTATTGAAGAAAAAAAAAAATTAAGTTAGAACAAGAATTGCATAAGTTGAAGCCATACAACGGGAACGAAACTTAATAAGAGTAATACAATGAAGCTGAAGATCGATAACCAGCATCCAACGCAATAATTAATAAACAGCATTAAACTGGGAAACTGAAGCTGTATTTACCAGAAAATCCCTTCAAAAATATTCGCCACGGTAAAAGACGATTGGGTGAACACCACGATAAGAATCATGTGCGTCCATGCATATTGCCCAAATTGATACTTGTACATCTTCTTCTTCAGTGCAAGTATGAACCACACAAAACCTGAATCCACATAACATTCACTCATACAATGCAACATTCTAATTAATTTAAAAAAATAAAAAATGTTGCACTAACCTGCTATATATAAGAAGTAACAGGTAACCATATGATACTTGATTAATCTGCCCACGAGCTTATACAAGAATTTGTCTGTAGTAACGGTATTCACAAGCCTCTGACTGAGAATACGGCCATATACAAATAGCATCGCTGTGAAGAAAAAGTGCCTGAAAATGTAGTAATATTTGTTAAGAAAATAAAATTTAGAAAAGAAAATAAAATTTAGAAAAAAAACAAGGGACAAAAAATAAATCCCGCAAATATAGAGACGTGAGATAGTTAAAAAAGAAGCTAAATTACTCACCAATTTAAGAGCCTAAAACCCGGGAGGTGGCTATCTTCATGTGCTTTCCTAAGCAAACTGAAAAGCTCTTTAGCCATATAAATCTGAATAACAACCACCATGGCCCAGATATAAAGGTGACCCATGTAAATTATGAGTACAAATCCCCCAATCATCCAAACGGATGAATAAGTACGGATTAACATCGACTTGTACTTGCTATTATCATTAACAAGCAGATGATTGTCACTCCCTCTATCAACTTCCGGAGGGACCTGAAATAATAAATTTAAAAAAAAAACAAAAAAACCGAGAATTTCAACCAATTAGTACGGTGGTAGCTTTTATCCTTTTTTATTTATTTGTTATTAATTGTGTCTAAAAAAGATAACCAACCTCATTTGAACCTTTGCGTCGACGTAACCTAGGTGTTGATGTACCACCAGAACCAGAATCATTTTGCATCTTTTCTATATCTCTTAAACACGCTAAAATGACATTCAATTTAGAATTTTAATTCCCAGAATCCTACAGAGCACCAAGAGCAAGCGTTGGAATGTTAACAGTTTACACGGCCCAACTTGAATCTCGGAGTAACTGCAATAAGCGGAAACAGAGTCAAAATAAGAAAATTGAATTTTACCCAGTTAAAATTAACCAACAAATTCAAAAGGCATCCTAGAGTAGTCTGCAGAAACAATACTAATAATAATAATTAGATTTAATTTGATATTCAACATCAAATCAGAACTTCACCCCGATCGCCTATTTAAGTAACCAAAACACACATAGAATACGGAATTTTTACTTCAATTATAAAAGTATGAGAAAAATCCCAAAATCAAGTAACAAGCTTGAAAATAGCAATAAATACACATTAATTTCCTTTTTATAAATCTGCTCTTGGTAACCAGAAAATAATCATAGGAAGAAGAGGCAAATTAGTACATACACAGAATTAACATTAATAATAAATTAACAGCAAAACAAAAAACAAATAAATAAAACACAACCATGATATATGAAGCTATTTAAAACCCAGAAATTATGTAAAACGACTTTTAAATGTTTTCATATAATTGAAGAATACAACGCTATAGCAACCAAAAGAAGAAGAAAAAAAAGTGATTAGAAAAAGCTCCAGCCAGTTAAGCGCGGTTATATATGGCAAATAGTCAAATACAGATTGCAACTGCCAAATAATACATCTTGATACAAAATATAAAAATATAAAAACAATCAACTCAGACCCAATACAAAATAAATTTATCTGAAACAAACATTTCAATTCACAAACCCAAAATTCAGGAGATTGCGCTACATTGCTTCGAGAAAAACAACATAATCATATATGAAAAGCTCTCCGGCAAGGACGACGACGACGAAGAAATAGTGGAACTTGACCAATAGCAAGCTGACACGGTAATTGAGCATAAGAAAACGAGATTAAAGAGAGATCTGACCTTTGCTCTGCGCTCGCTCGCTCGCTCTATCTGTGCTTTGGAGAGGGTAAAAGACAAATTGTTGGGGAAGTGTGGGGATTGGACAGTTGGGAATTGAGATTAGTTGGGGTTTAGTAAAAGATTTGGGGTGAATAAGTAATTAGGAGAAAACAGCGTGTGCTATTTGCAATTAAGCGTATGAAAATTATGCTCGCTAATTGAGATTTATATATATATTAAAAAAATTCCCAATTATTTGTTCTTATTTTTGTTGACAGCTAAATTTGCACTAGTGTTTGATTGAGTTTTGCGTTGTTGTTATCATTATTATTTGTGATTTAAAAAGCTCGATTTAAATTTATTAAAATAGTTATATTTGATGAATTAATAGAGGTAATTGAAAATTTGTTCAATCATAAACACTTTTAAATATTCTTACCCAAAAATAATGTTTTTATTTATGTTTCACACAAATTATTGTGATCGTGGAAATTAAAGAGAACAAAAATTAACTCCAACTTATTGCATTAATTACTGCAATTTTGAAAAGGTGCAGTCTTTTCTCCTAAAAATTGTCAGATTATTTAATGTCAATAAACAAGGTTCACATAAGTATTCCATGAAAAGTTTGTGGTGCACAAGAGAATAATTAAATATGAAAAAGTTATTAGTTTCACTTTTAGTTCATTCAATTTTCTTAATTGTGAGGATGCCATCATTTTCACCTTTTACTATACGGTAGATTTACAAGTGGTCAAGGTCAAACTGAATAATATTGTCACTTTTCAGATATTCAAAACGTACTACAGGTGCTTCATTTCAATGCATGGCTCGTGAACCTTGTCATAGACTCGTACAATTACTAGTTTGGATTGGTAGCATTTAACTATGTTAAATTCAATGGCCATTTCAAGGGAAATTACGGTCTACCGAACGCACCATGAACCTTATTTTCCTTTATTTATATTTATCGATCTGCCAATTTTTATAATTAATGATTTTTATTTATTTAAAATGCAAATCAACACTTTTAAAACTATAAATGATACTTATAGAAAAAAATGGTAACTTATTTAAGATTTAAAGTAATATTTTTAGAGTTAAATACGACACTGTTAAAAGAAAACATGACTCTATTATATTTTGATTAAATGTTTTATAAATGTATGAATGGAATTTTCAATGCAAAACTAATGTTTAACAATATTAAGTGAAAATGTGAATTTATCACACTGATCATGATTAAGGTGACGATTTCGTATAAGATTATAAGACTTGCGCAAGAAATATTACGAGAAGTTGTCAAACTTTTACTACAGTTGATAGTATACTCAAGTATTAGCTAATCATTGACAATTCACATGATGACATCCTAATATAGTTTTACAAAAATTAAATTTATGACCACTTATTACTTTATTATAACCCAAAAAATTAAATAACAATGTAGATGCTTGCACATCTTGCTCATGGGCTACCCACATGCAAGTGTTCTTTGACACCTTTATACCTTAAGAATCTGCAAAAGAAAGCCAACATTGGAAAGAACAAGAAACAACATAAGATATGAGCTGGCATCTCCTCATAAAAATAAGGTTAATTCAAAAGGTACCTTGATGTTTGACATAATTCCAAAAAACCCAACAAATTTTCAAAATTACAAAAAATACCCATGAGATGTGATTCAACAATAAAATGAAGATACTAATCGTAATATTTTGCTAATTGTGAAAGGGGTTTTTGAAATATATTATTTCTCATGATTGGGTTATATGTAAACCTCAGGAGTTTTTTTTTGTTTTTTTTTTTGTAATTTTAAAAGTATATATATATATATATATAACCCCAAAAACAATAATAAAAAGGGGAAAAAAGGAAAGCGTTTCTTTTCTGTTCTTTAATAAGCATAATATAATAATTCAATCTACGGGTGTCATGTTCAATAATGACATCATCTTTTATTTTCGGAAATAACATCATCTTACAAATATGTGTAGATAATTAAACTACTGACAGACTAATCAAATTTGCACCCCTTCCTAATTAGATAAGACTAAAAAACCTTATCTACTCCAATAGGCCTTTGTTTGATTAATGTTGTATTAAAGAGACAGCTGGTTTCAATGCCAGGACCAGATTCTATACCTGCAGAGCACCCTCAACTTGCATCAAAGATAACTAGCATAGTGTCGGTTAAATATAGAGATAATTACAAAAACCACCATTCAAAGTCAGCTAATTACCAAAAAAAAAATTATCAATCTATTTAAAAAAAAAAAACAAAGAAACTTCAAGTTTATGTATTTGTATTTCTCGTTCCCTTCCCAGTGGAGGAATGAAATTAATGTCAAGAAAATATTTGTAATTTTAAAAAAATAACTTGGGTTTTTTGCAATTCAGCCAAAACTCATGGGTAGGTTTTGTAAGTAATCCAAAAACATATCCTCTGTAAAAAAGGGTCCAAACTTTTACATCCCAAGGATATAAAATCCAAGAACTTGCACATATATTGGCAATGAAGATTAATGCATCATTTGTGAGACAATAATATGGGTCCCTAAGATATGTGCCCAAGACAATCACCTTCCAAGCCCACAACCGCCTTGAAACGGAGCCCGAAGCCTCAAATCCCAATTGTTCTTATACTTGAACCCAAAAAAAAAAAAACAATTTTTTTTTCTGAAAAGATTGTGGGCAACTCAGATAAAATTCTCAGTTGATCATGAAAACGAATATATATAGAGGGGGAAAAAAGGCGCGCACAAGACTGAACATAAAAAATCCCAATTAAAGAGCCGACATACGAGCGCATCCAAGACTCGAGCTTTATGCACTCTTAAATTTAATGAATAAAAAAAAGCTCTATTGTCATTTAAAAAACAATAGCAACTATTAACTTTCAGGTGTGCATTGAATGAACTCTCAAACTCAACGCACATGAACCAGGCCATCTCAGAAAAGGCGAGGTGGAGATTTCGTATTTCACTTTATGTATTCTATTTAGTAGTCCAATTATACGTGTTTATACCATAAACATGTCTTATTAATTTTTAGACATACAAAAGGCTAGAATAGAAAGTAGAACTTTGAATAGAATAGCAAATTTGGAAAAGCTCTTGGTAAACATTAAAGGTGTTCATGGGTTGGCTTACATGGTTTAAGATTCAAACGCTGAACCAAACCAACAAGTGAAGAAACCAATGGTTTCGGGTTGGTTTTTTTTTTTAATAAATTACGAAATATATATTAAAAAAGGAGAAAAGGATACGGGGTGGCCGAGTTCCCTACACGACAAAAAGTTGGTTTCGGGTTGGTTTGGTTTGCTTAAAATTAATTTAAATTCGGTTTGAACCAACATCGTTTCTTCATTAAGCTAATTTGAATATATCTTTTACTTCCCAAACATAATATATACTATGAAAATAAATTTTAATAGAAAAGACAAAATTTTAAATTTAAATAACAAATAAAACTATAATATGTACTATATTCAGGGTTTGTCAAAATCCTTTTACATCAAGTGAAAATTGATATATATATATATATATATATATATATATAATATATATATGAAAATTCTACAGCTAAAAGATACCTAACCCATATATTTTAATCCAATGATCTACTAATACATCATCAAGAACTGAAATTCCCCAAAATCATCCCAGGGTTGAGGTTTCTTTGCATAAACCAATGGCGAGTTATAGTACCCTAAATGTACGGTAGAACATCCTATATGTATAGAATGTACTATCGTGTGTGTGTGTGTGTGTGTATATTTTATATGTGTGTGTGTGTGGGCGCGCGCGCACGTGTATTATAACTTTGATTTATTTTGGTTTGCTATTCTTTAAAACCATGGACCAAACCGAAAGGTAGGTTTGCCTTTTCGTTTGAACCAAAAACAATCCAATATATAATTTTAAACCATAATTTTCGATTTGGTCTGATTGATTCCCTTCCCAGGAAAACATACATAACGTTTAGTTTTGAGGTAGTGTTTGGGACTGAGTATTTAGTTTTTAGGCATTTTATATTATTTATTGATTAGGTAGGATACCTATATCAATTGTCCAAAAATATCCTTCCATTTTAAAAACACTTTTAAATAATTGAAGAGCATTAAAAACTATTTAAAAAAAAAGTTTAGGCATGGGTAAATCGGGACTAATAATTCCACCCCCTCCCATCAAAGATCAATAATCTTGTCTTTGGGATTAAATCCTGGGCCTGAGGGCCAATCCTAAAAACCAACTAAACAACATATTACTAGGTACTACACACCCAACCCCTAGTGTGTAATTATAAAAGATAACTGGGCTTTTTTTGTAATTATGCTAAACCTCAGGGGTAGTTTGTAATTAACTTATCTTTATATTACCTGGCAATCCATTCTATCAGTGATCCCACCATGTCCAGGAATGCTATCTCCAAAATCCTGGGGCAAACGAAAAATGAACATCAGATCTTAACATAAAAATATCAACATTTATGCAAACTTGCAATAGAAAATATAATGATGCCAAAACCTTGATCTTAAAGGCCCTTTTAATGCAAAGAGACCCGGACACAACGCATGCCACTGCAGACAAGACAGAAATCTTCCTACAAGGAAACTGAAAAAAAAAATGGCATTCATTGACAGAAAATCGACAATAGTCATAGTGACAATATAACAGGTATTTCCAGGCATATAATTTTCAATCGTGTTGACATTAAGACTCCTTTGATAAAAAAATCAATTTGAGAATTAATTAGACAGTCAAAGCACTTACCCATTCGGGAAAACACTAGGGCACAGCAAAAGTATTCAGGCTTATATAATGGACCAGGATCGCAGTGAAGCCAACCTGAACCAGTCCATCAATCCGTTCAAGTTTCCTAATCAGAAAAGATTGGGTCTCAGATAACAGTTTAGAAAAACTAACTAACTAACCCATAAGTAATGCTTGAAAACAAAAGCTTGGATCACTTAAAGAAAGATTAACTCATGGTTTCAAATTAAGTAGCTAATTAATGGAAAAATGATGGTTATATTACCAAAGAGGCAGAGATAATAGTGGTAACAGAGGCTCCAACCATGTTTGTAAGCAGCAATGTCGTTGATCACAAGTGATGCTGGAAGAAGGAACCTACATCGCATTGTCGTTAAATAATAATAAATATCCTTAATCTAATCCAATAGGATGTAACAATCAAAATGGCAGCAATACGCCTTTGTTTGATTAATGTTGTATTAGAGAGACAGTTGGCAACATTTTCAATGCCTGGACCAGATTCTATACCTTAAGAGCACACTCAACTTGCATCAAAGATAACTAGAATAGTATCATTTATATAAAATATAATAAAATAAAGAAGCCCACTGTTTTTTAGAAATTACAAACACCCCCTTAAAAGTTTGTATTTCCCTTCCCCTCGTGGGTACTTTTGTAATTTTAAAAAATAACTTGGTGTTTTTTGCAATTAAGCTAAACCTACGGGTACTTTTTCCCTAAAATACATCCACAGAAAAAAAAAAGACCAAACTTTTACATTCCAAGAACTTGAATGTAAAACAACAAATGCAGATTAATGCATATAATATTTGTGCGCCAATCATAATATGGGCCTTAAGAGATGGGCCCAAGACAATCACCCTCCAATCCCACAAGCGCCTTGAAATCCTTCTCAGCCTCGTCGTACTTCTCCGCAATCACCGAGAACCTCAGCGTCATCCCTTTCTCGATTCTCGACTTTCCATCTTCATCCTCGCCGACCTTCTTGAAAAACGGGGTCTCGCCAGGCACGAACTCGTAGTCCTCCATTTTCTTGAACGAAAGGTACACCTTATCCGCAGGCCCGCATCTCAGGAAAACACCGTGCTTCATGACCATGTGGACGACGCCGTCTAGAATCTCGCCCGCGAACATCTTGAAAGTGATGCATGTGAAGTCGACTGGAAATTGAATTTCGCCCGAGTCTCGACTGATGATCCCTTGCCCGATGCGGTCTAACGTCGTCACAGCGAGGAAATAACCGATGTCTTTTGAGGCCTTTTTGGTGGCAAAATCGTCGAGGAGGCGGGTTAGGATGGCCTTCTGAAGATTCGAGCCTTCGGAATCGAGGCTTGAGGCGGGGACCGAAACTGTCCATGATAATTGTGTTTTAAGAAACATTTTTTTTTTCCTTTTCTTGAAATTACCTGTCAAGAAAATGAAGCACGTGACGAAATTCAGTATTCCCTATAAAAACTAAAATGATACCACAGCGAGAAAACGAGACGATATTATTATTATTATTATTATTATTATTATTATTATTATTATTATTATTATTATTATACCAAGCAATTGTTTGCCAGCCAACATAGATGTAAGATATGAACTGAAGAACACAGATTCACTTTTGTGTCGTCTCACGTAAGAGATATGGTTATTAATTAGTATAGAGTAAAGAAATGCATCTAATTTATTCAGAGTTAGCATTAAGCCCAAATCAAGAAATGCGACAATTTCAATAACTAAATTAAGTGTGAATCCCATCGAACCACAATTAAGGATACAATTCAACTATTGGATTGTGATCTTAGCAAAACTCAATATAGTTGCTAATGACAAAAGAATCGTTACGAACTTCAATTCAATTTTATTTAAGGAAAAAAGGTTAACTAGAACAACAAGCAAAGAATAAAACCAAAGGTATGAGATTTTCAATGGCTACCATAACAGAAACTGAATCACCTCATATCGGAGAATAAAACAAGAAAACAGCACATGATTAGCCAGCTGCTATATTATAAAATCCAGAAATATTTAAGATAGAAATTAGTAAGGAATAGTGCAAGAACGCAATTAAATTAACAAATTAAAATTGTCCTAATGAACCCACCTCAAGAAATGGAGAGGAAACAGATTAAAATTGCCTATGTTTCGAGGGCTTGAAAAATCCAGTCACGAAAAGACCAAATAACAAACAAACAACCAATATGATAAATTCTAGTTTCTAAGTAATATAACAAGAAATGGCTAATTTAGGCTGCAGAATTACTAAGTGATGACTCCAAATATTTTTTTTAAAAACAGCAATATAATTTACATAACAAGAAAGAAGAGACATATACAAGTAACAATTAAAAAAAAATCATAAATAAAGAGCAGGGGTTAAGAAATTGATGTTAAAAATAAAAATTTGATTAAAATTCACAAAACACAAATAATGGCCTGAAACGGAGCCCTAAACCTCAAATCCCATATATTCTTATACTTAAAAATAAAAACCCAAAAAAAAAACGATTCTTTATTCCTGAACATACAATGTGGGCAACTCAGATAAAAATCTAAGTTGATCATGACAACGAAAATATAGAGAGGGAAAAAAACAAAAAAGACGCGCACGAGACTACATAAAAAATCCCCATTAAAGAAACTCGACCTTTGTGCGTTATTATAACTGAATTAAAAAAAACAAACAGCATTCTTCATGAAATTCGGGACAAGTGAAAGGGGGTAAAAACCTATACCACCAAAAAATTCCAGCTTCTGACTCTGAACCTCAATACTTCTAAGCGCACCGAAAATGATGCTTAATGAGATATTATTGGCAGAGGGCACTTGAGGCAGCGTAGGAATCGAAACGCTGTAAACTGGAGTACATAATTAGTCATTGCCTTTCTTGTGTTGCTTTTCCTATTCTGACCCAGTAGGTTAAAAGCATTCGAAAACGTTTCTTTTTCTTTTCCTTATATTTTTTTCCTTTTTCATTTAAAAAAAAAAATAGTGCTATCCGGATCAATAACACATTAATCGCATCAATTCATGTAAGAGGACATTTTTAGCCTTTTAAGTATATTGGGATCCAATGAGATTAAATGGAGGGAAATAATTTCACATACAAATTTCACCTGACATTAACTATCATTTTAATTAGAATAGTATGAGATTATTTTTTACCAATTTCATTAATTGATCCATCTAATCCATTTGACCCATCCCAACCCATCCATTTAATAAATAAATAAAGAAAAATAATTCTATTACACACAAGCACAAGTACAACAAGTGTGCTCCCCTCACCTTCGGACTCTGGCCGCCACTATCGATCGTCGGCCGCCGCCGGTGCCACCTCTATTGTTTACTGACTATATTTTTTTTACAAATCTTATATCGTTGTAGTCGTCTCGTCTCCCTCGTTCGAAATTCGCAATTGGATTTATAATCTAATACTCCAATCACCGTATATCTGAGGTCAAAGTTACAAATTCATCAATTTTAACCTCCAATTTACAGCGATTCAGCGGGCGAAATTTCGATTAAAAAACATATCACAAAATCGAGTAATTGTCTCGCCCCACCCTACAAAACTGCAAATTCAACAAAAAATAAAAACAAAACGTCGTCGGAAAAAAAAAATAGAATCTGCTCAATTTTAAGTACTACAAAGTTAGTTAAAAGTATCACAGATTCAAGTAAAAGTATCACAAAATCGAGTAAAAGTAACACATGTTATATTATATATTTTTTTCTTTTTTTTATATTTTTTTACAAAAATTAAAGTATCATAGAAATATTTTTAAATTATTATCAAATATAATTAAAATATTACATATTCTATAATTTAATTTCTTTTACTTACATATGTGCCTATTACATTTAGATAATTAAAGTATTTAAAAAAAAGTTTGGTCGCGTATCACAGTATATTAAAAGTATAGCATATTTTCTAATACTTGTACATTGTACTACATTTTGTAATAAGTGCGTTCTGTGATATTTTAATATCTTTTCTGATACTTTTAATATATTTTGTGATACTTGATCAGATATTGTAAAAATTCATACTACTTTTGTGATACAAAATTAAGTGTGTTTCGTGATACTTTTAATATATTATGTGATACTTGACTAGATATCGTAAAAAATCATACTACTTTTATGATACACAAATAAGTGTGTTCTATGATACTTTTAATATCTTTTCTCATACTTTTAATATATTTTGTGATACTTGTAAAAATTCATACTACTTTTGTGATACAGAAATAAGTGGGTTTTTTGATACTTTTAATATCTTTTCTGATACTTTTAATATATTTTGTGATACTTGATCAGATATTTTAAAAATTCATACTACTTTAGTCATACACGTATGTTATGTGATACTTTTAATATATTTTGTGATACTTGATCAGATATTGTAAAAATTCATACTAYTWWTGTGATACAMAAATAAGTGTGTTSTGTGATACTTTTAATATCTTTTCTGATACTTTTAATATATTTTGTGATACTTGATYAGATATTGTAAAAATTCATACTACTTTTGTGATAAAAAATAAGTGTATTCTGTGATACTTTTAATATATTTTGTGATACTTGATCAAATATTGTAGAAATTACACAAATGAAAACACACATAAACAGATAATTTAACATCACTACCACCGCATGGACGCCACCAGTAGCGGACTGAAAAATGGTGACCCCAACCATGGTAGAAAATGGAAAGAGAGAGAGAGAGAGAGTGAAGCGGGGAAAAAAAGCCTACCGTCGTCGGTATCGATTACGACACCTATTTGAATACATAAATTTGGGATCTCGTAGATTACAATGCAGGAAGTTAAGCGGTGATTGCAAATCTAAAATTTTGGCCTTCGATATACGATTATCGGAATATTCAATCATAAATCTAATTTCAGATTTAGAACGAGGGAGTCGAAATGATTTAAATGATATAAGTTTTTGTTAAGTTTCGTCACCGAAAGACAGTGGCCGTTGCCGGAGAACGACGACTGGCGGAGAGAGAGAGAAGCAGAGGGAGGAGGCTTGCGAATTCTTTTTTTTTTCTTTTATAGTTAGAGTTAGGGGTGGGCGGGCGGGTCGGACAGTGGGTGGATCGGGCCGATGGATATGGTAAAAATTGGTCTCATAGGATAAACCCGATCTCACCCAAGTATTTGCCTTTTAATTAATGCATAAGGGCATCTTCAATGCTATACTTTTGACATACTAAAAATTAGCCACGTCAGTAATTTAGAAAGTGTATAATAAACCATTCTCCAATGTATAATGTCACGGGTACTGTTATAGTGATGTGAAATAATAACAATAATAATAATAATAACAACAACATGATATAGTATGAAATCTCACGGTGTATTTGCCTATAATGATTAAAAATATAAAAATAGTATGAAATTCCGACTGTATATAATATAAGTATGAAATTGCACTATGTAGTATAAAAGTACACAGTATAGTATGAAATTCGTCGTTAATGATTAATGATATGAAAATGGCAGATAATAGTATTAATTTTGGTTGTATTAAATGTTGAATAAAGACAAACAAATTGAAAGAAAAAAAAAAAGAAATCATTAATAAGGGTGAAGTAGTAGTTTAGATTAAATGAGAAGATAATTGATTGTATAGAAAGTTAATGTTTTCACTAAAGTATTTGGGATAAAACATTTACCTAGTGGATCATATGAGAATTACCCCTAGATATTATGCTCGAATGACACATAAATAACCAATGCACATAGTTTTTTGTTTAACAAACAAAATGTGGAAGCAGCTAGATAGATTTGAGAGATTATGTATTAATATATATAGGGGATATTTATACTTACGTTCAGATTATAGAAAATCAATTTAAACAATTTATATTAATTAATCTTATTATTTTATAATTGTGGTGATTAATTAATATTATTTTGTATAATTTATTTGAACTGTATTCATAATCATATTCTTATACAAAGTAAATAATTGCTTTATTTATATAGTGAAATTATAACTCTCATAAATTATAAAAAAAAAATACTATTTATCAATAATTAGCATATCCGTATATTATAATTATTCTATTTTTGCTATTTGTATAATGCAAAGTGTGTGCTTAGAAATAACAATTCAAAAATTTTAGATTGATTTAAGTAGCCATGTTTGGATATTAGCAGATAGTTGATAGATGAATGTATATTATATTAGTTAATTTTACTATTTGATTATATTAGTGGTTTGTATATAAGTATTTGATAAATAATTATGAGTTATTAGTTGTGAGCTATTTGATGTGTAAAATAACCAATAAGAACATTGACACAATTTGTTTTTCCTTTTTATGAATAGTATAAATTTATATGGTGAGTAATTAAATAATTAAAACAAAATTAAAACTAAAATTAGTCATTATTTTAAAATTATTAAATATATAATTTATTGAGTTACTAATTCTTATATATATGAAATTTAACTCATGCAAATAGATAAATATTATTATAGTTAATCAATAAATTAATTATAAATAACTTATGTATGTAAAATAATGATAAAATTGTCATTAATTTAGGACAAAGTTATTTATGTATGATAAAATTAACGATTAATTAATCAACAAATATTTTTTTGTGTAAGAGTTTTATTTTTGATTAGGACATAAAATGGCAATACAATTAACTAGTTTTTGTTTCTTCAATTTTATTCTTGAATGATTTTTTTTCCCTAATAAACCAGTTTGCATTGACTTTTTAAGAGATAAAACTTGAATTTTTAAGTTAAATCCGTATATTTGGTTTAATGGATAGAAAGAGGAAATAATGATGATTAGTCAAACATTTGATTCAATGAAGAGAGAGAATTTAATGGACAAGTTGTAAATTTGATGGAGAGAGAATGATAATCAAATTAAATTTAATTTTAAACACAATTTTATAGTAAAGGGTGATTTTGTCAAAACACATAATTTTTTGGTTTGATAATACAAACTTGTCCTTGTTGATTTGGATCAATTTGATCTCCATAGACTTATTGTTTAAAAAAATTGTAACTATCAATTTTCGGTTGTGCATTGAATAAATCATTAAACTCAATGACTAACTCGGAAAGGGTGACAAGCATTAGATTTTGTATTTCACTTTATTAATTCGATTTACTTGTGTATAACATATTTTATTGATTTTTTGACACATTATACGAGTCAATCGTATAAATGAGACCGTACATTTTGCAATGTTTTTTCCCCATGACTATGTATATTTTTTGTGACATGAATATCAATGTCATGTGTGATGAGTATTGATACGACATCAAATATCCACGTCGTCAATATGCAGGTATTTGTAGGGTCTTTTGTAAGCTACCTCACTTGTTAGAAGGAGCAGTCCTTTTGGGAGTTGGGCGAGTTGTATTGAAGGGTAGCGACCTGTTGCATAGGAGTGGCGAGCTCTTATGTGAGGTGGCGACCTCTCTTGATATAAGCTTTATTATACCAGCTCGGCGCTGAGTGGTAGCTCGGCGTTGAGGGATGGGCCTTGTGATTTTGGGTTTTGGCAGACTAATATGGGCTATTCTATGGGGTCCTGGCGGATTGAATCCTATGGTCAGGCTTATTAGCCCACGGTTAATATGGTGATTTAGCGAGAGCTCTATTATTTTGGTAACTTAAAATACAGTAAAAGTCCTAATTCTAAGTCGGTCGCTATTTATAATACTATAGTTATAGTAGGAGAGGGAAAACCTTATATTAGGAATACATCTCTTATCTATATAAAGAGGACTCATGCCTCATTTTTCTCTCTCTAAGTGGATTTCACATCCTACGTTTTGAGATCTCATCTCTCACTTTAAAGGCTCTCGCCTCCCTCTCACGCATTCTCTAACTTAAGCATCAAAGGGCCTACGCCGGGGCCGTCCTCCGCCTTGGCTGAGTTTTGTTTTGCAGGATCTAACAGGTCGCCATGAGACTTTTGGAGATCAATCAGGTCATTGCGCTCTTATTTGAAGTCATTCAGTTCGCTGATCATGATTCGTACATTTTTGTTACAAATCTGTACATAATCGAGTCATGTTTGAGTCTTTTTATTCTCTTTTTTGGGTTAAAATTAGATTAAATTGCATTGGTTTGCATTCATTACCTTCTTGCTTAACTTTCCGACTTGTTGATCACTAATCGGTCCAAATGAGAGTAATTCTTTATTTTCTCATACAGCTAGAGCGTCCGTTAGATCCAAAGGACAAAGATAGAAGAAGCAACGCTCAAAGTAGCCCAAAGGACACTCATCCGATCGGACAGTGTGCATCTCCGATTAGACTGACTAGTGAAGCACACACCGGCCGGACAAATTGGCGCACCGATTGAAGCCACGGACATAAGCCCTCGTCCGATCGGATAATACCTACGTCCGATCGGACATGTACGTTATGCATGCAGAATTTTTGGAAATCTTTAGTTACGAAACGGCTTGAGTCTTTTAAAACTGAAGAGGGAGGCTAGGGTTCGGCATTATTCAGCAGAGAAGACTTAGGAGAGGTTAGAGAAGCCACCAAACACCTCAAAGGTAGAGAGATTTGACACATCTCTCATACCTCTAACATAAGCCCTTACGACACATAGCGCGGTTCGATTAGTCGCAGCCATCGTTCGTCACTGGAATTCCGGGTTCGTGACAAGCTTGGGATTCTAACGCAACTCTCGGAGTGAGCTAGTTCACCATCGTCGCTCGTTGAAAGTAGTTTCAACAATTAGTAATCTCTAAACTCGTTATCTTGTAGTGATCGTAGTTAGCTTAATTTGGAAATTGTTATGAATCATTTGGTGAACATACTGGATGGTATTTTGTTGATAGTTTGCTGAATTATTTCGAATTCCTTACTATTGAGTTTTTGGTTATTGATGTTTGGGTGAACAATTGTTATTAAATTGTGGATGAAGTTGTGATTAGTTTAGTTATATTTCTTGCAGCGTTTTAGTATTCGGATTGTTTGAATCTTGAATGAA
Organism: Phtheirospermum japonicum; assembly: GCA_014905375.1. Lineage (NCBI taxonomy): Eukaryota > Viridiplantae > Streptophyta > Magnoliopsida > Lamiales > Orobanchaceae > Phtheirospermum > Phtheirospermum japonicum. The sequence goes on from BMAC01000410.1 coordinate 39,290, forward strand.
TATTGAGCATGATTAGCATAGAGTAATGATCTCGTAAGCAGCACAGTGATAGAATCGTTAGTGTTATTTGGTTATTGATTGTGCATGATTAGTAGCAAGTGTATTACAATCTTTAGCATGATATGCAGTAGCTCGTAATAGAATTTGGTAAATTACTTTTCTTATAACTTGTCGAGAGGTTGACACCCTCGAGACAAGAAGAATTCGAGTTGAATTTGTTAAAGCTGAATCCTTTTCAAAACCCCAATTGATCGCGTGTTTTAGAAATAGAAATTGTGATATTAGTATAATAAACTTCATTAATTCCGATTTCCATTCCTCGAGAGATCGACCCGAGTTAACTTACCAGTCTACAAATGACCCCGTTCTCTTGCGGGCGAGCTTAAACTCCTTTTCAAACGTAGACCCGTATTGGTTGACCAGAATTTAATTTTGAAAGAAACACAAAAGTTCGGCTCAGATCATATAATTAAGGTCAGTAACCCATATTCTTGAGGCACCAATCTTTTTGGTCGCATCAAGTGGTGCAGTCTGTGGGAAAGAGGGACATTGAGTCTTTGAGCAAAAGACGTGAGACTTTTCACAAACACAACATGAAATGAAAAAGTATACTACCTCGAAACATAAATTCTGAGTCAGAAACAAGCAAGACAAAGGGGACGAACAGAGGGACACAAGAAAGACTAACGTTGGCACCAATAATATCATTCGGACCTGGTGAACGCCATGACCTACAATTGGAACATAATGATGCATTAGTAATTAAAGCTGAAATAGCAAGGTATGAGGTTGGAAGGGTGTTTGTAGACAATAGAAGCTCAGTCGACATTAAATATCTAGAGTGTCTAAAATAAATGGAGTTGAAGACAGAGGTACGGTCAGTGGATATTCTGATTCACGCTTTTAATGGTGCACAAGTCATCACCGAAGGCGAACTGACACTCTCGTGGTTTGGGGAAAAGGAGAACTAAGAGTAAGAAAGGAAGTAAAATTCTTAATTATCAAAGGGAACTCGGCGTACAATGCTATATTGGGGCGACCTGCCCTCAATACATTTCAGGCGATCACCTCTACTTACCATATGAGTATCAAGTATCCAGCGAGAGATAAGGTAGGAGAAGTAGTATCAAAATAGTAGGTCGCTAGATTGTACTACCAGATGACAGTCAAGAGAGGCATGAATGAAAGTAAGCGAGAAAGAACGGGAGATATACGAGAAGGAATGCTCAGATCCAAAAAGGTGAAGGAAGAGGAAAATTTTGTTCGACCTCACGAAGAACTCATAGAAATATCACTGGAAGAAGGCAGGCCGGAGTGCACCACCAAGATAGGCACCCAACTGACGAAAACTATAAGGAACAAGCTGATAACGTTATTAAGAGAGTTTTGCGATATTTTTGCCTGTGGAGAGGGAGAGCTAACATGGGTATCCCCTGAGGTCGCACAACACCATTTGAATGCTGATCCGGAAGCACAGTTTGTCCGACAGAAAATGAGACATTTTGGGGTAGAGCTTGACAAGGTAATCGAGGAGGAGGTACATAAGTTATTAAAAGAAGGACACATCCGGGTAATTCAATTTCCAGAATATCTATCCAATGTTGTGATGATACCAAAACCCAAACAGAAGTGGAGGATGTGCGTAGACTTTTGCGACTTAAATAAGGCATGCCTAAAAGATCATTATCTACTGCCACGCATTGATCAATTGGTGAACTCGACCTCCGGTTGTGAGATGTTAAGCATGATGGATGCTTCACAAGGTTACCACCGAATTCCCTTGGCGAAAGAAGACCAACCCAAGGTAAGTTTTGTTAACTCTACAGGTACTTACTGCTTTGTCTCTATGCCATTTGGATTGAAGAATGCAAGTGCGACCTATCAAAGGTTGGTGGATAAGATGTTTAAAGACTTGTTGGGGTCCACTATGAAAGTTTATGTGTATGATATGCTGGTAAAGAGCAAAAAGGCGAATTCACATGTGGAAGATTTGCAAAAAGCCTTTATTATACTAAAGCAATACGGGATGAAACTCAATCCGAAGAATTATGCTTTCGGTGTGCGATCTGAGAAATTCTTGGGGTATATGGTGACAGAGCAAGGTATCAAAGTAACCCGGAGAAAGTGCAAGCTGTTATGGAGATACCACATCCCCGAACGGTACGCGATGTACAAGTGTTAACTGGTCAAATTGCAGGTCTTAGTCGTTTTATTTCCAGGTCGGCAGATAAAGGCGTGCCCTTCTTCAGAACGCTTAGAAGGAGGTTGCAGAAGCTTTTGACAAGCTTAAAGAATATTTGGCAGAGATACCATTGTGACCAAACCACTGCCAGGCGAGGATTTTATTTTGTATATATCAGTTGGAGAGGCCACAGTAAGTTCTTAGGGAGGAACGCATGCAGGAATACCTAAAAAAGCTAAAGGAGGGGGTGATTCAATTCGAATCATTTAAGTTAAAGCACTTACCGCGAGCTGATAATATTCGGGTGGATCAGCTAGCCAAGATGGCGGGGACGCTGGGTACTTGCGACACGAGGAAGGTCACTTTAATGGAGTTAAGTCACAACAGTGTAGACAAAAGGAAGGAGGTTATGGAGATTGATGCAAAGGAAGATTGGCGAACACCAATTCGGGGGACTCTCGATAAAGTGATCGCAGGAGATATACGATTGTCAACTAAAGAAGCTAGAACAATGGCGAGATTTTGCTACATGAATGGGGACCTATACAGGAGGTCGTGATTTGGTTCGTACTTGAAGTGTTTGGTGAAGGAAGAAGGATTGGAATTATTACGAGAGATACACGAAGGGTATTGCGACGACCACGCAAAAAGTAAATCACTGGTAGGAATAGCGTTGTGAGCTGGTTTCTTTTGGCCTGGGATGAAAAGTATGGCGGGCGAGCTCGTTATGACCTGTCGGAAATGTCAGATGCAGGATATGATGATTATGAGCTCGCCTTGCCCCTTTGGTCAATGGGAGATTGATATCGTGGGCCCCTTCCTAAGAACACTCGGTAACAACAATACTTGGTGGTTGCGGTGGACTACTTTACGAAGTGGGTGGAGGCCTATGCTGTGACGGGCATAGGCGAGCAAGATATCGTTGATTTTATTTTTAACAATATTTTTTGCAAGTACGGCGTTCTGCGAGTGCTGGTCTCAGATAATGGAATCCAAATTAATGGGTAGATGATCCAAGAATGGTGCAAACATATGGGGATGAAGCAACGATTTACCTCTGTGGCACACCCCCAAGCTAATGAACAGGTCGAAGTCACTAACCGAATTATCATGCATGGGATTAAATTACGACTGGAGAAAGCAGGGGGCTTTGGCATGAAGAGCTCACATCCGTCTTATAGGCCTATCGAATGACTCCGCGAACTACTACTGGCGAATCGTCTTTCAGCTTAGTTTATGGAATGAAAGCTGTCATCCCGACAGAAATAGTGGGAGGATCACAACGGCTATCAACATTCAACATGGAACAAAATGAACGGCTATCCAGAAGAGCTATTGAAACAATTGATGAGATACGTGATAAGGCCGTGACATGTGTGGAAAGATACAAACAACAAATCCAGGCAGCCTTTAACAAAGAAAGTAAAACGACGATACTTCCAGGTCGACGACCTTGTCTGGAAGCGTGCTGGTGCAATCTACACCATTGAGAAGCTGGATCCGAACTGGATAGGACCATTCAAGGTCACTAAGGTATTACAAGGTGGAGCATACGTGCTCGAAGATTCATAGGGAAAAGCTTTACCAAGAAGCTGGAATGTCTGCCACTTGAAGAAGTACTATGCCTAGCTCTCCGAACGATAAGCTTGTACTTTACATCACTTTATCTTTACTTATTTCTATCATGAACCGACGCTTCTTTAGGTTGGCAGTGAATTCGTACTTTTGCCGTACTCTTTACCCACTACGGGCGGATATTTGTCAATAATGAATACATGATTTCTTATGGCATTGAATGCGTTCTATGATTTTTTATGAATATGTTTGAAATCTCGATGCTTTTATCAGGTCGGCGATGGAATTTCAGAGCAGGACAATGGACGGTTTGTGTGAAAATGTGTTTATTTACATGTTCTCACATATTCTTGGATGTTTCGAGGGGAGGCATGTTTGACTTACATGTTTCCTCTCAGTTTTATGTTAATTTACGTGTGTTGTGTCTTGTATTTGTTTTGGTCTTATGTGTTCTATTTGGTTTATGTGAGTTATTTGGTCTTATGTGTTCTATTTGGTTTTATGTGACTTGTTTATGCAGCTTGTTTTGGTTTTATGTGGTTTGAAAGCATGTTTGGTCTACATGTTTTTATATATCCTTTAATATGTTTGACTTACATAATTTGGGGTGGAAAGGTGATATGTTTGATTTACATATCTTCTTTCACATATGAACATGTTTGATTTACATGTTACCCGAGCATGTTTGATTTACATGTTGCTCTTTGCGAGCTCCATATGTTCCAGTTTGATCTCTCGATTTATAGCTTGTATACAACATGTTTGGAAACCTTGATGGTAGGTTGTGTTGCTTTTGTTGCAATGATCTATCTACTCTTTGGTCAGGTATTATTTTGTTAATGGTTTTGAGAGGTTTCTTTTGTTACAATCATTTTGTGACAGGTTTGTGTTATCTTGGATTGCGAGAACTTTGTGATATAATTGAGTCATAGTGGAAAATCAGGTTTGTTTATACAGGCCCATTTAAATATCAGAAGAAGTAAATGTTGAATTATAGGAAAGATGAAAGAATTAAGTCGGTTTACAATCAGACACTAACTCATCCACTGAGGCCTCCAGCTCGGCGCCGAGCCCGACCCTTAAGATCGAATCACCCTTGCAAGGAATCCACCACTTTGCTTTCGTGGGCTGGCTTCTGTCGCCTTTCTAAAAGGTGAAGTTGGGTAGCTCGTCAGTTATACTCTCAGTATCCGGCTCAAATGGGATATTGGCTTTTATAAGTTGGGCCTTGATTCGTTCTATAGCAAACTTGACCCATTCTCGGCCTCCTCTTCCCATTTTACCCAGATAGTGAGTCGTGTTTCGGTATGCATTCAACAGATCGATTCTGTAAGCGTCTGTGAACTTCTTACCCACTTCACTCTTTAAAAAAGTGCGGCGACCTTCAATCAGCCCTTCCTTTCGACCCTCAATAACTTCGTGCTCATGAACCAAGCGAATTGCACTTTCCATCTGCTCTTGATTGTGCCACAATTGTCCTTCCAACTCCATCAGGCGACCTCCTAGCCGGGTGGCTTCATCCCTCATGGTTTCCAGCTCACTCTTAGCAATATTGAGCTCTTTTTCCCGGGCTGTTAGCTGGCGACGTGATTCATCTAACTCTCCTTGTGTCAAGGAAAGCTGTTGAGTTTATTTTTCAGCTTGGGCCGCCAGCTGATCACATGTTTTCTGGAGCTCATTCTTGGAGGTCTTCGTTGACAAATGACTGGAAACCGAAACCATCATAGGTTCTAACTGCATCATGATGAAGTAATAAAAGGATCTTATAGGCTGGACGTGTTACAAGGTCTGGAGATAAAATATTTTGAGATATTGGGCTACCTGGGTCGTTGCGTATTTGTGGAGAAGGGACTTAATCTGGTCGGCAGTGTCACATTGAGCAAGGCCTTTTTCCAAGTCTGGAGGACTCGACCCAGAAAGCTTCTGGAGACGTTGACGTTTAGGGACTGAAGTGGTGTTTGTTGCGATGGAGTTCGCTCATTGGCCACCTATTTTCCTTTGCCTTTGTTTAGGATCTCACAGAGTGACATTTGTTCTTCAGGATCGACTGACTCTTCCCGACCATCTCTCACAGTTAACACAACCTCCACTTCTTCGTCCACGTTAATAGCAGGAGGTCGCGCAGCCGACGTCACCATTGGGCTCATGTCAGGATGAATAGTGACACCTCCCTCCGAGATCGATGACAGACATCTATCGGTGATATTATCTGCACGAAGAAGGAGGTTATTAATCTATTTTGTTATAACAATAATGCTTAAGTAAATTTGTGATAATGCAGGAACCTACCGAACTCATATTAGGTCAAGAGCGTAGGTCGCGGGCTAAGACCTACAAACCTGAAAATAGCCTCCGAATCTGTGAGCCTAGGGTTTCGCACTCCAGCTGTCAAGGAGGTCGGAGTATTGTTGGAAAAGTGCAGGCTAATCTTTTACGGAGGGTATTGAGTCCTGTTCAGGAGTTGAATCCTGCCACTCAATGAAAAAGGGCCAGGCTTCGGGATTGTATAGAAAGAAGAAATTAACTCGCCACTCATGGACTTTTGACGAGGGGTTCACAAGAAAGCATTTATTATGGCGAGAGGAAAGGTAAAAGAACCTTTTTGGTTCTTTATATTAAAGCAAAACTGGAAGAAACCTACATCGGGTTCTACGTTATAGTAATTACAAAGAATTATATACCCGACCAAGAATCTAATGGAGTTGGGAGTCATCTGCAAGAGTGCGACCTTATACTTTGCAGACATAGCTATGAGAAAAGGATGTACAGGGAATCTAAGGCCTGCTTTGAGGTGTTCCTCGAAGAGAGTTATATGATTCAAAGGGGGTTTTGCTGGATTGGTTTGGAGGATGTTAGGATATGCTATTTTGATGGTCTCGGAAAGGTTGAGAGCTTCTATGAACCCTTTAAGGTTGCTCCGGTTAGGGAGCACCCAACGGTTTTGCGCGGCTATCTTGGTAGCTCATGGGAGTTCAGGCAGGTCGGCGTGAGCCGAGGTTGGCACTATAGTTACTAGGTTAGCAAGAAAATGTTCGGGTTCAGAAGTTGAAGGCATTTCAGGTTCTATTATGGGAATGCCCTCGGGTATGTTTTCGGTCAAGGCTCGGGTTTGAGCCTCAAGTTCAGTCCAGGGTATGTCCCCTCCCGGTTCATCTGTTAGACCGGGTTGGGGTACAAGTTCGGGTATGGGTGTATTTCTTTTCCTGCTACGTCGCTTAAGGGGGATTTCTACAGAATCTGTATCGGAAGATATGTCTGGGTTTGGAGGATTAGGGTACTGGGGAACGGATGAAGATGGAGATTTATTCATCATTAATCAATCACAGGGGTGAGGAAAGACAGAAAATCTCCACTCAGTAACACAGTCATTTACAGTAAAATTAAAGAAATTATTGCTAAGATAAGGGATTAGGTGGACTTACTCATTATCTTGATCAGTCGATTTGGTGCAGATTGATGGTTCGTGATTTTTCGTAGAAGCTTGAGGAGATTTGGCAAAAGAAAATAACGTGATTTTGCTCTTGTTTTGGTGTAAATGAAGATAAACGAAGATGAAGGGTTATTTTGTGTATTGGGCGGCGAAAAAACTGAAAAGACGGAAGGTGTTCTCGATAGGCGGGAAGTTGGTAGGGTTTTGTTGTGGGCCTTTCGTTTTGGCCCACGGGATTAAATATATTACGAGGTAATGGGCTAGTGACACGCATCTGACACGGTATAGAGGCACATTTAATGCTATTAAAGTGAGAAGTGATGGTTGATGGTTTCACGCTTTACCAAGGAGCATGCTGGATTGACTTTAGGGTTTAACTCATGATTACATTCTACTTGGTTTTTTACCTCAACCAACCAGAATGTGGGGGACTAGCTGTTACGATATCAAATATTCACGTCGCCAATATGTAGGTATTTTTAGGGTCTTTTGTAAGCAACCTCATTTCTTAGAAGGAGCAATCCTTCTGGGAGTTGGGCGAGCTGTTTTGAAAGGTAACGACCTGTTGCATAGGAGTGACAAGCTCTTATGTGATGTGGCGACCTCTTTTGATATAAACTTTATTATACTAGTTTGACGCTGAGTGGTAGCTCGATGTTGAGGGCTGGGCCTCGTGATTTTGGGCTTTGGCATACTAATATGGGTTATTAGCCGAACTTTTGTGTTCCTTTCAAAATTAAAATCCAGTTAAACAGTGCGCGTCTACTTTTGAAAGGTTTTTAGTTCGCCCGCAAGAGAATGGGGTCACTTGTAGACTTGGCAAGTTAACTCGAGTCGATCTCTCGAGGAAGACTAATCGGAAGTTATTTTTGTGTTTGTTTTATGAATCAGAAAATAACGAAAATGCTACGCTAAACACGCGGACAAGGGGGTTTTGATTTAAGAATTTTTATATCTAAAAGTGATGATTTGTGCTATGAGCTATTTAAAAACCAATCTTGCAAAGAAGGCGTCAATCTCTATGCAAGAACTTTAATTAAAGTTTATAAAGATTTAACAACGAAATTCAACTTTTAAAAGATCAATAAAATGGGGGTCTAGGGGCTTGGAATCGTCTCCACGACCACTTGGGCATTTCGTCGAACACTTAGTCTACGAGTTGCGGTTGTCAATCCCAACGTATAGATTAAACGCCCGATAATTCCAAACGATGGTTCTAAACGATTCCCGACACTAAACTTGTGATTTCTAATCAACAACCATTGGCAAACTCACTATCACAACCTCAAGACAACTACAGATCATGATTGCATAAGATAGTTAAAACAAATAACATCCAAACATCCAAATTACGATAACATGAATCTACTAATTAACAATAAGCAATTCACCAACAATTCGTTCACAAGGACTCAACCATAAACAATTCTGCGAAATATCATAACATCACAAATTACTATCTAACATGATTTACCAAACTAATCAACGAGATAAAGGTTTGATTACTAAATCGTGAGAAAACTCTATCACGACACTATGATGAATTCTTACTAAGTCCAGCTATTTCGGGGAGAAAACGAACCTCGCTGAATCCTGGAGGCTTGTCACAAACCTCCATCTACAGTGGTTGTCACGAACCAATCGAACTTCCTAACGAATTTTCCGTAAAGGCTATAAGTCAAAGGTCGAGAGAGTTGTCAATTTTCTCTTCCAATGATCCAGTCTAAGGATTCAAAGGGGATCCGAAAGCTGTCTAGTCGAAAAGTCCCCTCTTCTCTGCGGAATTCCAAGTTTTAAAGGCTTCAAAAACCATTTCGTAACTGCCAAATCCCGAAATTCTGCATTTGTAACGTATACGCCCGATCGGACACTGGTCTTATCCGATCGGACGGAAGTGTCTGTCCTCGTGTCCGATCGGACACTGGTCTTATCCGATCGGACGGAAGTGTCTGTCCGTAAGTCCGATCAGTGTGTCAGTCTATCCGGCCGATATGTGTTTCGTCAGTCCGTCCGATCGGAGATTCAAGACATCCGATCGGACCAGTGTTCTTTTGGCTGTTTTGAGCGCTGAATCCTTTGTCTTCATCTCTCGGTTTTTCCAAGTGACTTAGCTATAAGAGAAAAACAAGAAAAATGGTCCAAAATGACCAGTTATTGGATGGAAAGTCGAAAAGTTAAGCAAAAGGCAAAACAATGCAAAAACATGCAAAATAACTTATTCTTAACCTAAGAAGACGGTAAAAAGACTTAAACATGACTCAAAATATCTAAAGATTCGTGACAAATACGTGGAATAAGTTATTCTATGAGGTCCCAGTGGATTGAATCCTATGGACAGGCTTATTGGCCCACGACTAATATGGTAATTTAGCGAGAGCTCTATTATTTTGGTAACTTAACATACAGGAGAAATTCAAATTCTAATTCGGTCGCTATTTATGGTACTACAGTTATAGTAGGAGAGGAAAAATCCTAAATTGAGAATACTTCTCTTATCTATATAAAGAGGACTCAGACCTCATTCTTCTTTCTCTAAGTGGATTTCAAATCCTACATTTTGAGATCTCATCTCTCACTTTAAAGGCTCTTGCATCCCTCTCACGCATTCTCTAACTTAATCATCAAAGGGCCTACGCCGGGGCCGTCCTCCGTCTTGGCTGAGTTTTATTTTGCAGGATCTAATAGGTCGCCAGGAGTCTTTTGGAGATCAATCAGGTCGCTGCCTTCTTATTTGAAGTCATTCAGGTCGTTGTTCATATAATTAAGGTCAGTACCTCCTATTATTGAGGCACCAATCTTTTTTATCACATCAAATATTGATATTTTTCTTGTTAAAGTGGTTGTCGAAATTCGATTGATTGGATTCTTAGTGTGTGTAACCTCAAAAATGAATATGTACGTTATGGGCGATAAATATTCAAAATACGTTTATATTCAACATAAAATGCTTATCACAAATAACATTTATATTTATTATACATAAAATAAAATTTTCAATTATCTCAATATAAAATAATTATATTTGCACAAAACATAAATATTTATCACTGTCACACAAAATATTAAAATAGTAATAGAATACACCATACATAGTGCACTCAGGTACATGGTATGATTCGACCATCACAGATAACCAAGTTTCCAGTTTGCTTATATATAGTGCACTCAGGTACATGGTATGATTCGACCATTATAGATAACCAAGTTTCCAGTTTGCTTACACCTTGCACATGTATTCAACAAATTCTCAAGAACCCAATGAACCCAATATTTTAATCGCGTGACTTTGAAACACAATGAACCCGAGTCCAATTTTAGCAAAAAAAAATAAAAAAAAATGGAAATAGCCAATACATACAAACTATAATAATTTTTGCCCACTAAAAATGCATACTTTTTGTTCTCACTAGGTACAAATTATTATATATTTTTTACCGCCAACTTTTAGATCAAATATTTTTGACATTTTTGTCCTGACTTTTGCCCAGATAATTTCGCCAAATATATTTTTTGCTATGCGAAATCTCCCCTATATATTAATGCAAAATCCTCCTATCCTATATGTCTGTTTCTCATGCTTCGTTAGATTTGGAAAAAATTTTAGTGCTTCGGTGTCATCCGAACCTAATATTAACCTAATTTAGTATTTTTTCTTTTTATATATTTACCTACTTAATACTTTCCTAATATTATATTTTACCTAATTCAATATTTCCTTTTTATTACATCTTACCTACTATAATATTTTCTTTAACATATTTTGTCCAATTCAATATCTTATTTTATTCTTCTAATATAAAAATATAAAAAATTTATATCTAATTAGAAAAAATCTATATAAGTTGAATTAATTTTTATTTACAATAAAAGTTGAAATAATTTTATTATAAATCTAAATATTTATATAAGAAAAAATATGAGTTATATAAAGTTATTACAAAAGGAAAATAAATGTAAAAATATAAACTTAAAGTTTTTTTTTATCTAAACCCAATATAATAAATTGAAAATAATATTAAAAATATATATGAAAAATTATTGTTACACCAAACAAAAAACAAAAATAAGGTGAAACAAAAAAGATAACGTAATACTAATACTAATAATAACTTATTATGCCTAGAAAAATAAATATTAAATATATTTTAAATCTCTTTATCTAATTCAAATATAATGCATTGATACATATATATATATTATATATCTGCACGAATAAATTAGTATCTTACGCAGAAAAAAAAAAATTAAAATAATATTACATATACTACAAGTTGGATGCACGCCATTTTTTCAATAGAATTATCAGTGTCTTATAAAATTTAAATTTTTATATCACATATTCACATGTAACACACGGGTGTTGTATATTTTATATTTTTTCAAACTCAATTTTATACGGGTTTCCCCGTTATTATTAAATATTGATTAGATATCGCTACAATGCGACACGAGTTGAGAGTATGACATCCGTTTATGTTTTCAAAGTATGTAAGTAATATTATTAACGAATTTAATATAAATATTAAAATACAAAATAATGTAATAATAATCATTAATTAGAGATTAGGCACGGGTTTAGAATGTGACTTCTTTTGAGTTTTTATAAGTATGTAAATAAAATTATTAACGAATTGAATCTAAGCATGAAAATAAAAATTTAATAATTATAATAATTAATAAATAAATTAGACACGTACAAGGCAAGACTTGAAAATACATCATTTGAATTTCTCATTTTACATAAAAAATTTGTAATTATCGCAAATATTTTTTATATTTATCTTTTGATAAACCCCATATAATACACGAATATTAAACTAGTATATATATATATATATGTATATACTAGTTTAATACTCGTGTGTTACACGGGATTTATCAAAAACTAAATATAAGATTATTTATGATAATTATAGAGTTTTTAAATTTAAAAATAAAAAATTCTATATATATATATATATATATATATATATATATATAGCATACAAGATCATTTGGTGCTATTGTAACACTACTGTTTCAACTCATCCATCTCTCTTTGTGAGAAACATTTAACCAAATACAAGGCTATATATACACACTGATTTTAATAGTTTCAGAACACAAAACACGCCTTTATCTTTACTCGATAACTTAAACAGCAGAAGTAGCTGTTTCGTCCCATTGCACTGCTTCTTGATTGAGTTAATTTCACTCATCACGTCTTCACCTTTACTATGGTTCAGCTGCGCGAGCCAACTGAAGTCTATCACAGTCTTCCCAGGTAATTGAATCTGGTCAAACCTCGATAAAACTACGTCTCAATTACAAAAACTACCCTCAAGGTTTAGCATAATTACAAAAGAAGAAAAAAATTGAGAGTTTTTCTTTTTTTCCAATTATGCTAAACCTTGAAGGTAGTTTTCATAATTATTCCAAAAACTAATTATACCTATAATAATTCACTCATAAATCTATACCATCCAACCCGTTCAAAGAAACGGGCCCAAGCCCATCCCCGTCTATACTCGCCAGAACTTTAAATTCCCTCTGCTCGCCCTCACTCCACCTAACAGCAAAAACCATGTAACGGATCACCACACCAATCTCGATCCTGGATAAATCCTCACCAACGTAGGCTCGATTTCCGCCCACGACATAATGGTAATTCGACATCAATCGGGTCGACAAATAAACAATGTTCATGGGCCCAGACTTGAGAAAGACACCGAGCCGGTTTATCTTGTGCACGATCCCGGTCAAAATCTCGCCATGGACGGGTAGAAATGTCCGGCACCGAAACTCAACGGTAAAAGGAATGTGCTGTGAGCCGCACACATTATCTCCATTGGGCTCTATAGCGAGCAATTTGGTTACGGAGAGTAAGTAACCGCATTCGGAGGCCTTTACTTGGGACAGATGGGTCAAAAGACGGTTTGCGATGAGGTTAGTTCGAACCTTTCGGTTCTTGTCCAGGTCTTTAACCGGAACTAACACTCCTACGGTGCCTATTATGTCGCGCAGCATAAGTTGACCTGTGTAAGATGACAAAAAATTGATGTAAATAAAGGGTAATTACAAAAAAGAAGGAAAATAAAAATAAAAAAGAGGTTTGGCCTTATTATGAAAAGACCCACTTATCTTTTAAAATTACAAATAACCCATTGAGGTTTGTATCTACCTTACAAATAAATAAATCGTTGGGGAAAATTTGTAATTGTCAAAGATAAATGTTTTTCTTTTTACGGTAGTTTGACTAAATTTCAGGGGTGGTTTTGACTTTTTGTGTAATAATCTCTAAAAAGAAATGAAACATAAACAGGAATAAACCATTAATCTAGAATCTGACATTAGGCTCAACTCTCAAGCAACTTATGAATAAAAATATACAATCCAGCAAAAGATTAAAATGCTTAGCATTGATAGACAATCAAAATTTTGCCTCTGTAATCACAGATTTACATAAACAACCCGAAGTAGAAATGACAGAGACATTTAAAAACACTATCTCATATTTCATTTTTTATTCATTTTTCGAATATATGTGAAGCAATATTATCTATGAACATTTCCTGCTTCTGGGTAATATATAATACAAAAAAAAAAACTCAAATCAGCGAAAAAAACAAAAAACTAATGTTGTCTCAAAGATCTAAAGCATTTTTGCCCTAAATCGAATCGATTGTTCTTTAAAAAAGTTAAATTATCTGATCTGAAAAGCAGATCTGGAATTATGCCGGTGTGCGGAATAACAAGAGCTCGTAAATTTGAAATAAACCAAAAATCTGAGATAAATATATATCACACAAGCTAAAATTACAAGAAAAACAAGCAAATAAAACTCAGCATGATAAGTTCTTACTTGAATGAAAACAGCAACCCTAGATTGGAATATTATCTGGCATTCAGCTACGTGTAAATCGCCGAGGATCAGAAACACCTTCCCGTAATTTGATTCCTATCTATGTTCGGGATCAAAATATGTCTTAGAGAGTGTTTTGCATTATTAAAAGCTAAGAAGTAGAAATTATTTATCAATTTGGGCACCCAAAACGTAGAATTCTAAAACCATTAAACAATGTTTTGAAAATCGAAAGTTGTTAGAATTTAAACGTGTTTGGTACTATGCGATTTTAATACTTGTTACTAATATCATTTCCTTTTTCTGAATTTGTTTATGATTTAATTTTTACTCTTTTCAGTAGAGATTTAATTCTTCGTTTCTTTTTTCTTTAAAAAAATGTACCCAAATTATTGGGATAATAAAATTAAATGGATTGATGTGACTTAGGCCGAATCCTTAAACGTCAACCTAACATTTATCAATTCTTGGGTTGGCACTTGTCACATCATATATAATCAATGGTTAATTTTCATATGATCCAATAGATAAATGTTTTATCCTAAATACTCTAATGAAAATATTAACTTTTCATATAGTCAATTATCTTTCCATTTAATCTAAACTACTACATAACAATACTACTTTACCCTTATTAATGATTTTTTTTCCTTTCAATTTTTTTTCTTTATTCAACATTTAATATAACCAAAATTCATACTATTACATGACATTTTCATATCATTGTCACCAATCGGTAACGACGAATTTCATACTACACTGTGCATTTTCATACTACAATCGAAATTTCATACTACTAATTTTTATAATCTTAATCATTATAAGAAAAATATCACAATACGCCGATTTCATACTATATTATGTAATTATTTTATAAAATATGTCACACTAAAATACAATATTATTTTTCACAATTTTATGTTTTTAAATTTCAATTTCACGCTATATATGAAATTCAAACTGGTATTGTGAATTTTCATACTAAAATTTCACAAAATCAATAAAATTTCTTATTATTATATTTTAAATTCATCCTATTATTATTAAATTACATACTATTATATTTTAAAATTCATACTACCATTATCAAATTCATAACTCTACTAAAATTCAAAAAATTAATAAAAATACTATAACATTTTAAAATTAATAATACTATTATCAAATTACATACTAACCCTATCAGATTACAAACTACATTATGCAATTTTTTTTCAAAATTTTAGATTAGACTGTCAAGTTTTATATTAAATTGCACGAGATAATTTCATACTACACAATATCTTCAAAACAAAAATACATACTGCAATGAGCATAATTTCATACTACTCATTACACATGAAGCAAAAAATTTCATACGCCATTATTATTAGTAGTAGTAGTAGTAGTTTTTTAGGTGTAGTGATAGTTTTGATAATTTAAGTTGTAGTTTTGATTAAATGGGATAGATTTGACTAAATGGGATAAAAAAGAATTCATTAGAGTATTTTGCAATTAATGGTAATGGGAGTGTAGTAAATGAGAATTTTCTCTATAATCAATTGATTTTAGTTTGTCTAGTTAATTATAAATATAAATAGATAAATATTACTTTAATTAAATATTTTATTAAACTATATGTAACAATTGTAAATTTATTTTATTTTTATTTTTTTGCAACCAAAGAGCAATAAATATGAAAGATACGTGTGGGTCTTGTTTGCAAGATCGGAGCTGAACAATTTTTATTTTATTCCTAAAAATAGTAGATAAAATATTTTTTTAATTCTTTTTAAGGGGGTAAAATTCAGATTTTAATAATTTTACACACACACACACTTATATATATATATATATATATATATATATATATATATATATATATATATATATATATATAAGGTTGGGTTCAAATGAGAACCCGTCATTATATGTGAACCTAGGGACTCATCTTGACCATTAGATTGGATAATCTTGATGGTTGAGATCATGACATGTCAGCATTGTAATAATGTAAAAAAAGGCATTAATTAATTAAAAATGGATATTTACAAAGAGCACTACATTGTTCTTTAGAAAACACAATAGATTAAGAAAAAAAACACACTACGATTGTATACAAAAAGCATCGCAAATTTCGTCTATAAACTGCAAATTCAAAATTTTGAAATGAAACTCAAATTTTCAATAAACCATAATTTTTTCAAATTTTATTCGTTTTGAATGAAATATATATCAAATTAATCACATTCTCAAGATCTACAATTTAAGATACATATTGCATGTTTTAAAATGTAAAAAATATATATATATATATAATTAAATTAAAAAACACTGGACTGATTCTAACACTACAGTACTGTGTAAAAAGCACAATGAACCTGGACATATAATTGCACTGTGCAATATTAGATCTAAGGCCAGGATTAGTCCCTAGGTTCACATATAATGACGAGGTTCTCATTTGAACTCAATCCTATATATTAGGGTTGGGTTCAAATGGAACCATGTCAATATATGCGAACCTAGGGACTCATCTTGACCATTAGATTGGATAATTTTGATGGTTGAGATTATGACATGTCAGCATGGTAATAATTTAAAAAAAAATCATTAAATAATTAAAAAAGGGTATTTTGGACATATAACGACGTTTATGAAGAGCACTTAATTGCTTTTTTAGAAAGCACAACGAATATATAATTGCAAATTCAAAAATTTATAATAAACCTCAAATCTTCAACGAACCATAACTTTTTTAATTTTTATTCATTTTTAATGAAATATATATCAAATTAATCACATTCTCAAGATCTACGATTTAAGATACATATTGCATATTTAAAAATGTAAAAATAAATAAATATAATTAAATTTAAAAATCTGAATATTAAAAGTATTGTATATGACTATTTATAGCACTACACAAGTTTTCAGCAGTGTTTTTTTTTTTTTTTTTTTTTTTTTATGTTGGCAGTGCTAATTTTTTGGAGTGCTTTCTTAATATTGTTACGACGCTTTTTTACTACACAACCAAAACCCAAACAACAAATCAACAGCCCCATCACTGTCGCCACCCGGTGCCCTGCCAATTTCTCTCAGAAAGTATCGGGGTATTCCTCTAAAAAGTATCGGGGCCCCATTCAAAAAGCCCTTGGTCGCCACCCAGTGCCCCTGCCGATTTCTCCCCAAAGCACCGGGGGATTTCTCCCAGAAGCACCGGAATCGACTGGAGCGGCCACTTAGATCTGTTTTCCTAAACATTCTGTCCAAACCTTCAACAAAACCAATCCCAAACTATCAATAGTCAAATACCCTTCGTTCTTGTTTAAGTATCAAAGTGTTCAAATTGTTTAAGAATTTTCGTAAATAGTCAAGAAGGAAAAGAACAACAACAAAATCATGGCCAATGAATCACTACCACAAATCACACTGTTCCTCGTTTGGGATCCAAACCGGACCCCTTTTTCGGACCAGGATCGAAGCTGGACATACGCTGGTCGTTGTTGCCAGAGAGTCGTGGTCGTTGCATCGCCGTCGCTCTTGTTGCCAAAACTCCAAACCGAACCCCAGTTTCACCTTTTCAATCAAACCATCAATCCGACACCATCGATAACCTTTTCAAAACCGGTGAACCACGAACACATCGCGGCTGCTAATAGCCATCGCTTCTCTTTGAAACGAGCCACTATCCAGCCCAAACCACAAACCCACAACTACATCGCAACCAACCCATGGCCAGGAACAACTCGCCGTCACCAATCCGGATAAATAGAACCACGCCCGGTTATCTCAAATCCAAATCGCCACGGAGGACGCCCTGCACCCGAACCTCCGCCGCGAGCTGACAATTTTCGCCACCTCCCCAGTCTTCCGCCGTACAGTCCAGTCGCCGATAATCCCCCATTTTGACCGAATATCCGTCACCACAACAAACCCGCCATGTCGTCAATCCCCGGAGATTCTCACAAACCCACCATCACCATCTTGTCGCCGCCATTTTCCAGATCCGCCTTCGAATCGGAACCGAGACCAGCCTCTCTCGCCGCCGCGCCTTTCCCGGCCGTCTTGTTATTTTTTCATTGCCACTTGCTGGTGAACCAGATGTCGCCATATACGTCCGGCTCCAGCGTGCTCGTCGACCCGCGTGCTCGGCTCCAGCGGTGATGGCGACGGCTTCAATCGGCGATGGCGACGTCTTCAATCGGTGATGGCGTTCGGCTCCAATCGATTCGAGGCCTTCGTCGCTGCCCATATACGGCCGGTGGTTCAAGGTTCTGGGTTTGGGTTCAGTTTTATGAGGCGGCCGTGTGTTCGTGGTTCTGAGGCGGCAGGACCAGATTTGTTCGCGTTGAATGATCTGAGGTTTGGTGGAAAACGGGAGTTGATTTGTATTTTATATGATGAAGAGTATTTGTAAAATTACCTAAAAGCCCTTTTCCTTCCATATATATAATTTAATGAATTTAAAAAATAGAAAAAATTTGATCCACACATTTTATTAGATCTACGACCTGGATTGGTCCCTAGGTTCGCATATATTGACGTGGGTTTCATTTGAACCCAATCCTATATATATATATATATATATATATATATATATATATATATATATATATATATATATATGTAGAGGAGAGAGAGTGAGAGAGAGAGACTCATAATAAATTAAAAGTTGATTTCGATCCAGGACATCTCAATTTGATTGACTGGGATGACAGTTTCTCATTTCGAATTTGTAAAGTCATAATTTTGATCAAATCACACATCGCAGTAGGAGACATCTCTATTTTTTCCTCGGGGAATCTTTAGAACCCCCCTCTATAATAGTTGAATTGAAGTTTGATTTCCAACATATTGAAATAAATGAATTGTTAGATCTCTCCCATCAGACAGATCAACGGCGGTACTACTTCGCTATCGATCACCCAGGAGTATTTAGCCTTGCAAGGACCACCTTGCAATGGGACGAAATAGCTACTTTTGCTGTTTAAGCGATCGAGTAAAGATAAAGGCGTGCTTTGTGCTTTGTAACTATTAAAATCAGTGTGTATATATAGCCTTGTATTTGGTTAAATGTTTCCTCACAAAGAGAGATGGATGAGTTGAAATAGTAATGTTACAATAGCACCAAATGATCATGTATGCTATATATATATATATATATATATATATATATATATATATATTATATATATATATATATATATATATTCGCATTGCAAAAACATATTTGGCAAAATTATCTGGGCAAAAGTCAAGGACAAAAATGTCAAAAATATTTGATCTAAAAGTTGGCGGTAAAAAATGTATAAAAAATTGTACCTATTGGAAAAAAAATTATGCGTTTTTAGTGGGCAAAAATGTATTATAGTTTGTATGTATTGGTTGTTCCATTTTATTTTTCATTTTGCTAAAATTGAACTCGGGTTTATTGTGTTTCAAAGTCACGCGATTAAAACATTGGGTTCTTGAGAGTTTGTTGAATACATTTGCAAGGTGTAAACAAACTGGAAACTTAGTTATCTCTAACGGTCAAATCATACCTCGTAGCTGAGTGCACTATGTACAGTGTATTCCATTACCATTTTAATATTTTGTGTGACAGTGATAAATATTTATGTTTTGTGCAAATATAATTATTTTATATTAATTTTATATTGAAATAATTGAAAATTTTATTTTATGTATAATAAATATGAATGTTATTTGTGTTAAGCATGTTATGTTGAATATAAACGTATTTTGAATATTTATCGCCCATAACGTACATATTCATTTTTTAGGTTGCGCACACTAAGCATACATCGTTCGAATTTCGACAACCACCTTAACAAGAAAAAGATCGATATTTGTGTAGCTGGCTACTATTAATACCAAATAGTAGGGCATATGAGTAATAGGCTTAGATCCCGCTTACAGTCGCCAATACTATGGGGGCAAAAGAGTCCATCATTGATTATGTAAATCACACCTTCCTATAATCTCGTAATCATTGCGTAGAAGGAGGAAACCTGTTTCACATAAACCTCTCAAATCGAAACACTCTCTACAAATCACATCTCGAAAAAGAAACTGCAAGGACATTGTTGGAGAAATGAAATGGGAAATGAGCAAGGCATAGCCGGGATTCGTGTGTCTAAAGGTAAAAATTCAAAAACATCTTCATAACACAATTCTGGTCCCAGATTTCAGATCGTTCTCCAATTTTTCGTAGCAACAATTTTATTTCCATGAGAATTTTATGGTATAAGCACAATTTTTACACGGTATATTGCTATTATTTGTGCTTTATTAAGTGAAGTTTATTTGGGGCAATGTTGCTTAAATTATATTTTAGTTACATATGGCATATACAGTTTTAATGATACTAGCAATCCTTAGTTGCTGCTTAAGTTTTTGTGAAATCCGCATTTTGCAAGTATAATGTTATTTTATAGTTCATACGGTGCTATAAAATGCATGTGGTTGTGCTTTAAGATTTTTGTACTAATTGAACATGTTTTTAGTGTTGTAAACTGTGTTCCATAATCCCAATTGTACCTAATTTTTTATGACATCTAAATATTGTAAAGTGCTTGTAAATCAATACGTTAGTGCTTTGAAGAAAAATGGTAGTGCTTCTGTATAATGAAAATTGTGCTTTCAAGTGTGATTAATAGTGTTTTATATCATATGAGATCCTAGTTTTGTACATATTATTTCCTCCAAAAACTGGAGGAAATAATATTTACAGAATTAAGATTTCCTACAATACAAAACTCTTTTTTAATTGTAGGTTAGAAAGTGTTTGTAAATCAATGTTTAGTGCTATGAAGGATACTTGACAATGCAGTGCCTATTTCATTATTTTTTCATTTCGATTAAATGGTAACTAGAAAAATATGGTTGTGCTTCTATATAATAAAAATAGTGCCTTCAAATGTGAATAACAATGCTTTGTATTGTTCATAATAATTTTTTTGATGAACACATACATGCTAAAATTTGTAATGTATAAAGTGTTTCTAATTCAGTGCTTTAGTGCTTTGAAGGATGTTTAACTAATTTGTTCCCATCAGTACTGTTTTGTGAAGTTTACTGAGTACAATGTGGGGAAATTTTCTAAGTGCTTCTGTATAATTGGAGTGGCGCTTTTAAATGTGATCAATAGTGTTTGAAAATGAACCATACTCTACACTTATATACTTGAGCTAATATGCAGACTTATGTTTCAAAGTGCTTTTAAGTGACCAATTTAGTGGTATGATCCAGGAAGCTGCGAATAGAGACTACATAATGTCAAGACAATTCATATCGATATTAGGGATGTACACGTGACACTTGGCCCGTCAAAGGAAGAGAATATACAGCTGAAAAAATATACAGAGATCGTGATCGAGAAATAACAAGTTTAAACTATCAACAATCTAGCGAAAATTTTCAATTGATGTGATCGACATGTTAATAAACCAGTATAGTGACGCCCCTCATGAATGAACAATTTCACTTCCATCATCTACACTTTTCTTCATGGTCATTTTGGTTTATTGAAACATTAAACTATGTATTTTGATACCGGATATTCTAATGATATTTAAACATTCGTTTGTTTACTTTCCAAGCTTCTTATTCGGCTATCTATATGCTCATCTATGACTTGCTACAACTGCAATAAATAGAAAAAAAAAAAGTCACTGCTATAAAAAACTTCAGTTCAAAGATATGCACCCAAATAAAATTGTAGAAAGCATTGTATTGTATTAAGTTCATAAACACACTAATCAGTGTGAAATTATCAATAACATCCTCATATAGATAATTTACTGAGTTCATCTATAACCAAAAAAACTCAAGTTTCAATTCGTCCTATTAAAGATTGAGAACGCTTGCACACATTCTAAAAGTAAGTAAAACACCATAAGTACAATTCTCACACAACCTTTGTAGGGTGTATATGATCCACATATAGAAAAAATAATATAAAAATATCCACCCTAATTTAATATTAATAAAATACAACAAACATACTGCATATTATAAAAGATTAATATAGAAATAATCATCAATCAACTACTATAAAAATATATAAAGAAAAAGCATCATATTACATTTTAAAAACATTGTTTTGAAAAAAATAAAGCACCCACTAAATAAAATGAGTCTTAAAGTATGAATCTCCTAACAAAATTAACTAATTTGCTAAGATATTATTTTGTGCATTTTGTATGATTTCTCGCGTCAATTTTTTCTTTCCTTATTATTAATTTTTTTTCCCCAAACTCGTTCCAAGTAGCTTATTGTTGCTCTTCATCTCCTTCTCTTGCATGGACTTTATGCGACTAATGCTACCATTTGTTATAACTACGGACAGGAGCAACACACATCAGCGAGCAAAGATGAAATCATAAAAATCATCAAGCAACTTATGTTTGGCAGTCGCAAAAGTCCTATAATCAAGTATGGTATTTCTATGGTCATGTTCATTACAAACTATAATACAGAAAAATAGCAAAATCACATCGGAAGAAAACTAAAATGAATCAACATCATCATCATCACAATAATAATAATAATAATAATAATAATAATAATAATAATAATAATAATAATAATAATAATAGTGCATTTTTCTTCGCTCCACATTGCTAAAAACAAGCATTCGCCATCCTTTAAATATCTCACTGAAATCTTCTTGTCCACTGACAAATAAAAAAAAAAAATTGAAAACAGGAAAAAAAATTAAATATACATTAACAATAAAATCTGCATCCTACCCGAATACCACCACATAATTTGAATTTATGAGAATGTGACACGTATTCTATGGCATGATTTTATAGGGTGAGGTATTAAACACCAAATATCTATGTTGCTAACTTTGTGTATTACTATTGCCTCTAATAATATAAAAGCAGAGGTAGGATTTTCTTTCAAGATTTAAAAATTTAAGATACATTTTTTTTCTCCCCACGGATAGAAACCCAGAAGATTTTTGAAGACAGTGAATATATAATCACTTACAAATAAAAGATGATATATATACCGGGCTTTTATCCTCGATATGGAATTTGGTGGGGTATCCCACCTTATCCCATCCGATCCAACCAAACAAACGAGCCTAAAAGGTACGAATGATATATGCTATAACTACGTTATGAATGGTCTGCATTATGATTTGATAAAATTATATTTCAAATAAATCTCATGATTTAGTTAAAGTAAAAAACTTAAAAATTTGTCCATACAAAAAGAATTAAAATTTGTGCAACTTGTGGATTTGGAAGACAAGTTAGCCCAATAGACTTGCTGAAAGGGCCCAATTTTCCGAAAACCCAGCGGCAGTCCAATCCAAAATAATGCGCAATTTAGTGAGATTGCATAGCTAAAGCTAACATGCGCACCCTGGCATATCAAACACAAGCAGAAGATTAGACGAGAGAAAGAGAGAGTAGAAAAAGCCAACAAAAACCTCCCCAAAATCTTCACTCTTCATTTTATCGAACTTGAATTTTCACATTTATCAATTTATATCTTCTCTAAAATGTTTTTATTACCGAATTCTATCATCTTTATTTTTCATGTATTATGGTAAATGCGTAGAGAATCTGAGAATGTCTGTCATGCCCAGCTATCAATTTCACCCCAAAAACACTTTCGTGATGGATTCATTCCATAGCTCAGTCTCCAAGCTCCATGTCAGAACTGCCCTACAGTTCTTCAGGTACGGTTCCTCCAATTCCTCCAAGAAACAATTTTTCAGCACCTCAGATTTCACCCAAAAGAAAAACCCACATAAAAAAATCAATCTTTCACCCCAAAACAAAAACAACGGATTGAGTTCTGCCAATAAACCACCAATTTCAAAAAGAATAAATAGCGGACCGATTTTACCTCGTAGTTCTTGGTTAGACAATTGGAATGTGCCCGCCAATCAAAATGTTGTCAAAAGGCCCGAGCCCGTGATGAATTATAGGAACTTAGGTGACGTTTCGGGTTCGGATTCCGAAGAGGGCACTAGCACTAGCACTGGCGGTAGCACAATGCAAAGGATTGTCGAAAAATTGAAGAAATTCGGTTACGTAGACGATGTAAGCAATAAAAATGAGAATTTGGGGGTAGGGATTGAGAAAGGGTCCATAGAGGATATATTTCACGTTGAGGAAGGGTTATTGCCGAATCCGCGAGGCGGGTTTTCCGAAAAATCCCCTTTTGGAGATTCAAGAAGTGAAGGAGAAATTAAATTCCCTTGGGAGAAAAGTGTGCTCAATGAACAAAAACGGAGCTTAGATAGTCGAAAGAGGCGTAGCTTGGCGGAAATGACTCTTCCCGAGCCAGAGCTGAGGAGGTTGAGGAATTTAGCTCTTAGGGTTAAGAACAAGACGAAGATTGGTGGGTCCGGGGTGACTCAGCAGGTTGTAGACGCGATCCGTGAGAAGTGGAAATCGTCCGAGGTTGCTAGGTTGAAGGTTGAGGGAGCCCCGGCGCTTAACATGAAACGAATGCATGACATTTTAGAGGTGAGTTTTTTTTTTTCATTGTTGATCTTATTTGAGTGTATTGTATTATAAAGTTGACATTGTATTTCTATTGCTTAGAGAAAAACCGGTGGGCTGGTTATCTGGCGATCGGGCACGTCCGTTTCACTTTACAGAGGTGTGACTTACGAAGATCCTTCACTAAAATTAAAGAAAAAAATATTCACGAAAAATGAAATATCGACCTTTGATAAGACGGGTCAAGATTCTTCAGAGTTTGGGAAGTCGGATGAGACAGATGATAGAATTTCCGAAACATCATCTGAAGTGAGGTATGAAGATGAAATAGATGAGCTGTTAGATAGCCTAGGCCCGAGATATGCTGATTGGCCCGGAGAGGGTCCACTTCCGGTGGATGCGGATTTGCTCCCGGGTGTCGATCCGGGTTATCGACCGCCTTTTAGATTACTGCCTTATGGTGTTCGATCGACGCTCGGTACGAAGGAGGCAACTGCTTTGCGAAGGCTTGCTAGAGTGTTGCCACCACATTTTGCAGTAGGTATGCTTCGTTTCGATTAAAGAATGTGGAAAATTACAAAAATACCCTCGAGGCTTGTATTTTGATATTCTCAACGAATATTTCCCCACAGAGGTTGTAATTTAATTGGAACAAATGTCAAAGGGTTATTTGAAATATTGAGAGATATCTGGGCTTTTTGGTAATTCGACTAAAGTTCAAGGGTATTTTTGTAATTAGTCGTTAAAGAATATATTCCGTTGTTGAGAGTAATACTATTAACATTTACAATTGTCGTTCTTCAGGAAGAAGCAGGCAGCATCAAGGATTAGCTGCAGCCATGATTAAGTTATGGGAAAAAAGTTCAATTGTAAAAATCGCACTTAAACGTGGGGTCCAGCTGACAACAAGCGAGCGAATGGCCGAAGATCTCAAGGTAACATAATATGCTCAACAATTCAATTTTCTTTAAATTCATATACATCAAAGAAAATTCACATTTTGTCTTACATTCACCCCTTCCAAAGCCCAAAAAAAAAAAATTTCAAAAACCCCATTCACATTTATTAAAAAAAAACAAAAAACAGTTAGCCCCTTAAATTTTACAATAAATCAAATTCCAGGGGTATTTATGTGATTTTGATATTTTTTTTTTGGTATTATAATGCAGAGATTAACTGGAGGCATGCTGCTGTCGAGAAACAAGGACTTTTTGGTCTATTACAGAGGCAAGAATTTTTTGACACCAGACGTTGCCGAAGTGTTGCTGGAGAAAGAGAGATTGGCAAAGTCCTTGCAGGACAAAGAAGAACAAGCCCGGTTAAGAGCATCATCGGCCTTAGTCGCACCGAGTTCGGAAACGATCGGGGAATCAAGAACCGCCGGCACACTCAAAGAGACCTTGGATGCAGACAGTAGATGGGGCAAACAGCTCGATGACGATCACAAGGAGAAGGTGATGAGAGAAGCTGAGGCTTTGAGGCACGCCAACCTTGTGAGGAAGCTCGAGAAGAAGCTCGCTTTCGTAAGTTCACCAAATATGTCAATCAATGATGAAAACCTGATAAAAGGGTTATTTACAAGAACTGCCCTTGATGTTTAGTATAATTACAATATATATATATATATATATATATATATCAAAATGACAAATATGCCCTTGACATCCGTTTCTTTACAACAGTGGGATTGTTAAATAAATACAAACCTAATGTTTTCAAACACTCTAAGGGGCGTATTTGTAATNATGCTTTTTCGATGTGAATTCAAATGACACTTTTGCTGTTGATATTAGTTCTTTTCTTTCTTTATTTTTTCCTTTTGGGGTTGTAATTAAGCTGAACCTCTGGGGTAGTTTGTGTAATTATCCAATTTTGAAATTGATAATTCACGATTGTTTAGGCAATGTCTGGTTGAGGACTCTCGAAATCCAGATTTGGATTTCCTTTTCAAAAAACCAAGGTTTTTAAAATTCTAACCCTAAACCACACCTATTAAACTATTTAATTTATTTGTTTTTAAAAAAAATACAACATTCCTTTTTTTTTCACCTAACTTTTCGAATATGTACTTTTTTTTATATATACAATTTTGGTGTCAAATTGTATATCTCAGAGAGGATTAATTTGATATTTTATTCATCTAAAATAAATAAGAAACGGAAAAGTTATGACAATTTGAAATTTTGAGTATGACTTTCAATTTTAAATCCAAGTACTTTTGAAACCTCAAACATCCTTATCCACTTTATCAGTTCCTCATAATAGGTAGTACTAATTATTCCATATTATTTTTAAAAAATGACTTGAAATTTCTCTAAACAGGCCGAGAGAAAGCTAAGGAAAGGTGAACGAGCCTTGTCAAAGGTGGAGGAGTCTTTGAATCCGGCTGATCGTGTAGAAGACCCAGAAAGCCTTAGCGACGAGGAAAGGTTTATGCTCCGGAAGCTTGGGTTAAGGATGAAGGCGTTTTTACTTCTTGGTAAACAAACATATCCACTTCATAAAATTGTTTTGTTTTAGGGTTAAATACAAAAGTACCCTTGAGGTTTGACTTAATTACAAAGAACCCCAGCTAACTTTTCAAAATTACAAAAATTCCCTGGGATTTAACTTTGTCTTACATCAAGCAAAAACTCACATTTATAAAAACATTTCAGTTAACAACTTAATTTTTAACAATTAATCAAACCCCAGGGGTATTTTTGTAATTTTGTCGCTACCCTTTTGATTTATCTTAAAAATCTTTTTAGGGAGGCGTGGAGTGTTTGGAGGCACGGTGGAGAACATGCACTTGCATTGGAAATATCGAGAATTAGTGAAGATAATCGTGAAGGCGCCAAACATAGAGGAGGTGAAGAATATCGCGCTGTCCCTTGAGGCTGAGAGCGGCGGTGTATTGGTTTCCGTTGATAAAATATCCAAAGGATACGCAATAGTTGTGTTCCGGGGCAGGGATTATAAGAGGCCTCAACTGCTGAGGCCTAGTAACCTTTTGACGAAAAGAAAAGCATTGGCTCGTTCGATTGAACTTCAAAGGCGCGAGGTAACCCGAGTTGGTTGTTGAAATGTTTTAGCATATCATGTCAATTCTGCATTTGCATTCCATTAGTTTATAAATTAGTTGTTTCTTAATCTTATTGTGCCTTGTTTGATAAATTTTGGCCTGTTTTCTTGGCCAGAGATGTTATTTAGCCCTTTTTTGAAAAAAAAAATAGATAGATAAATGTTTTGTTTAGCAAAATATGGACAAATAACCATTTAACCCTTGGGTTTTTCTTTTCAAGAAAATTATCACAGTACAATTCTCGGCGTCGAAAGTGCCGTTAAGTGTTAAATGGACAATTCAACCCAAAATGGGCTTAAAAACATCTTTGGCCAAGATAACGGGTCATTTATCCACCAGGCTCTAATATAGGGTTAATGGCGTGCTTGATTTGTTACTTTTATTTCGACAATTGTTGAGTACTTTAAAAATATTCATGAATCCGAATGTAGAAATAATTAATATATTGGTTGTTGCTCACAGGCACTCTTGAACCACATTTCGACCGTGCAAACAAGAGTGAACCAGCTAAGAAGTGAAATTGTATGCCTCTAATGCTCATTAAGATGTCAACTTTTAGAACTATTTACTTTTTTTTCTTTCAATTTTCTATTATCTCGGAGGACTGTTAGCGAAATCTTTATTTGAACGATTGTAGGAACAAATGGCGGCCATTAAAGATCAAGGCAATGAAGTACTGTATAACAAACTGGACTCGGCTTACCTTACTGAAGATGAGGACAGTGAGGTTTGTAGCTAATTTACGGTTTATTTCTACCCCTAAGATTAGCTTAATTACAAAAAGAAAGTCATCTTTTAAAAATTACAAATAGTTCTTTGACATTTATTTCTCTTTTACAAATTGCACCCTCATGTGGGCGATATTTGTTTGGTAAATACAAACCTCCCGGGGTTATTTGTATTTTTGAAAGATAGCTGGAGTTTTGTGTAATTAGACTAAACCACGTATTTTATTTTTTATTTTTTATTTTTGATAATATACAGGAAGATGGAAATGACA
The DNA here is from genome assembly GCA_014905375.1 of Phtheirospermum japonicum. NCBI lineage: Eukaryota > Viridiplantae > Streptophyta > Magnoliopsida > Lamiales > Orobanchaceae > Phtheirospermum > Phtheirospermum japonicum. The sequence goes on from BMAC01000410.1 coordinate 67,836, forward strand.
GTTACCTCGGGACCTATGACAGCGACAATGACACAGCTGATGAAAATAACGATTCAGTTGACAATGCATTTTCGGAAACAAATTTCCCTTACGATTCCGATGAGGAATCTGAAACAGAATTATCGGAGCCAATAGAACGGCCAAAAAGTGTCGGTAATGCTGGCGAAGAATTTGAATTATGAAAAATTACCAAACTTAATTAAGTTGCCTACAATGTTTCATCTGTACTTGTAATTGTCTCGCGAGTATGAAAATAAAAGTTGTTTTATTTCCGTCCGGTTTTCCGGCCATATTCAGATTGAAGATAGAATACGGTTAGCGTTGAAAAAGGCGAACTTGTTCAGTTATGTAAAAAAATTGTTGGTGAATGAAATTATAAGGTGCCTATTTAGGTGTTTCAATTTTGCTGAACTTATTTTTTCTGCTTGAGATTGAACAAAAAAAACAGTACTCAAAGATGCATTTGAGTTTATTTATTTAGCATGTAGAGATATGATCAGTAAAATGAGTATTTACTCATTTTCCGAAAACGATGTAATATTTACTCATCATCAGTTGATCAAAAAAGTTCTTTCCAGTATTAACCAACCAATCATTCATCAACCTTCTCATATTCAATTTGGAAGCCGAATTTTCACAATTTTTATAGTAAAAAAATTTAATCAAGTTGCAGTTGTCATAGGTAAAATAAATGCAAATTTAATAACATTGTACACCAATGAATATGTAGTCTCATTCTATCTTCACTAAATTCATGTAAAGACTAGTGAGTTCGGCTTCACATTTCAACAATATAAATTTTAATAAAACACTCTTTTATGTTAACGTAGAATAATGGACAATCAGTATTTTAATTTTTTTGGGTAAATTACGAAAAAATACCCCAAGGCTTGCTATGTAAATATTGGAAACTCAATAATGGATATGCAAGCATGATAACTTATATGCTGCAAAACCCAAATGCTCTTGAAGATTACAAAAGGCCCTTGAAGTTTGACTCGGTACTAAAACTCTACCCCATATATATGCAAAAATATTTCAAACATCTCATTAACATTTATAAAATATTACAGTGAATTGTTACATTTAATACAAAAATTTTTTTTAGGGATAGTTAGATAGTTATGTAATTATTTTTTTCTCTCTCTCTCTCTCTCTCTTTTTCATTTCTGTAACTACCCCAAACCCCAGGGGCAATTTTTGTAATCTCCTCATTTTAATTTATTCACTTTCTTTTTCTTTTTCGTGGGATTTCAGGATTCATTCTGAACATAAAAAATAGGAGGTAGTAGTCGAGTCATGTCAATAAAATACACTACAGTTTAATGTCACTCGTATGAGTTTATTACTCCTCGTCATAAATTAATAGCACACCTTTTCTCTCTCAAAATATAGTATGTTTTCTATTCTTCATATATTTTTTTTGTTGATTTCTTTATTTGTTTTATTTAATGTACATTAATATTAACAAATTGCATGGGGAAAATATAGTTTATTAAGAATAGAAAATGAATTTTGTTTTCCTCCATATATTTGGTCCATGAAATACTAATAACCATATTTTTTTTCTCAATTCTCTCTTCTAACGTGAGAGTATATTAATAAAAATGTAAATATTAACTAACTTTTCTTAATTTTGGTGAAAAATGAGTGCTTCATTTTGCATATATAATACCCGTGCTCCAAACGATTAAAATTACCGTTACACAAACCTAAATTTGAAATCCATATGAACTACGCCTTAAGAGTAGGGATGACAACAAATACCGTATTAAAAGATATTCCTACACGAACTATATATACATATGTGCGTGCGTGCATGTGCGTGTGCGTGTGTGTGTTTGGTGGGGTTCAATGAAAATCCAACCTTATTTGAGAATATAGGGATAAATTCACAGCACTAATGAAATAAGATCAATTGTCATAATCAAGGATGATTATGAGTTAACTTCAATGATCATTCTATTTATTTGCAATCAAGACATTCCATAATTCAGTAATTAAGACATTTACAATACAAAGATATTTCTATATATATATATTCATATGTATTCGAGTATAATAAATGGTTACGGAAGTAAAAATATTCCATAATTAAGATGGCAGATTATTTGACGTTCCATAATCTTCTTCCATTTTCATTGACAATTAATTGAGTTACATATTGCTAAATGTAAAAGGAAAAGTATAAGGAGAAGATATAGAAGAGAGACGAAGGAAACGGTAGAAATTAGGGTTCTCTTATTCATCAAAGACTCCATTTATATATGGTATCAATTACATGTTTTCATAATACATAAAGATAACAAATACCTAAATTGTCCTTCATCAGTTACTTATTGACGAAGGCACACTAATTGTATTTTTCCTTCAACACTTCCCCTTGTGCCAAGTCAAAGGGTGAAATGGTGTTTTATTGTTGCCTCGTTAAAACCTTGCCAAGTAACAAAACCAAATGGGAAAAATAAAACTTGGTCTAAGAAAAAAGAGTACAACACACCTATGTTGAGACTCCCCCTAAAGTCTACACTACACTCTGATATGTACATCTATCAAGAGAACTTTGAAAATCTTCACTTCCTCAATTTACTTGATTTTTGAGAAAGTGTATAATTGTTGGTTGTAGAAGAGTTGTGGTGATATTACTCGTATTATCACATTTTCTTCAAGCCATTATCATCAGATATATGAATGATCATAACATTTATCGTAGATACTCACGATCTACTACATGTATGATAATGATCTCTTTATATGGATCGAATGAGTAACCAACATCAACGATACTATTTGGTGTTTCACAGTAGGAAGTAAACTCAACATTTTCTATAGGGATTACAAGACTATCTGCAGTCCCAATTATATTTATGAATGAGAAAAATAAACTCGCGTCAATGGTTTCTTTTAGGTATCAAATTACATTTTGATTCCATTCCACTGACATTGCGCTTTTTTGAATTAAATCAAGATAACAATTTTGAGAAAGTAATATTTGGTCAAGTGTATTAGTAATGGTACAATAATGCGCATATTGTACGTAGGTAGAGAATTTCAGCTCCCACCAGTTCTTCGTCATTCCATTGACAAAATTGATATTTCCTTATATCTTCACTTTGACCAATCATAGGAGTGCTAACATATTGTACTTATCCATATTTAATTGCCTGATCATCTTTTGGATATATGCAAACTGTAGAATTTAGTATTCCACAAACTCGATTTTAGTTTAAAGCCTTAACATGACCAAGTTTTTCCATGGTTCATTATCTCAAATTAAAATTTCAAATAACTAGTGATATCTCTTATTTCATTAAAAGTGTATATTATGTTCCTTTCATCGACATATACAATTATAATCGCAAATTTGAAACTTATTTTATTTATAACTACGCAAGGGCACATATTATTCTTTTCTCAATCAAGTAGTCACTTATTTTATTTATAACTACGCAAGGGCACATATTATTTTATCTCTCATCTAATCATAATAATAACTTTATTTACGATTTCTAAATTAGAAATCATCTAAGAGCATAAATACTAATATATTATGTACTCTATGAATATCATTAAAGTATTGCAAGATTTCATATTTGTCAATATTGCACATAACAACACATGCATATAATCATAGGTAACATATATACATATACATGCACAATAATACATACCATGCCATATATACATATTGCCAAATACTTATTAGTTGCATTTAATAAATAATAGGGTAATTGAGTTACCTTGGAGGAAAGTCATGATTCTTTGCTAATTTTGTTTTTAGGTTTCGGATTATACAAAGTTTCAAATCCGATCTCCACAATACTGATTCAACCTCTACTTGTTTTGAATAATATATCCAAAATTTAGCTTCATACACCGGTTAGGTTGTGCGTAATTGAAATCTTAATATAAGCTGGGCAGGCAGTTCCGAAAAACAGGATCAGCTCTGTTCAAAATTCATTATCGAATTCTTCAGACTTCATATGCGAATCTCCACCGTTCATATTCAATTACTATAAGTTTGGAATAATATATCCAAATTCTGTCTTGATACAACGATTCGATTGTGATAGATCTTGTTATGAAAAACTCTGCACAGAAAATTACGAAAGCAGAATCTGTTTTATTCGAGAATTTATATATATTTTTTCGTATCTTAGAATCCAATCTCTACCGTTAATAATGTAATTAAAACGTTTTGAAAGATTCTATGAAACTTCGAGCTTGATCCAACGGTTGAAACTTGAGAAACCTATTTTTTAAACATATAACGCAGTTAGAAACTTGCCCACGAAAATTATGTATAGGGTATGGAGGCTTATTCTCGATCACTCTCAATAGGTTAGAGTTTCGGGCTGATAACGTGTAAAAGAAAATTCATAAGGAGAAGATATAAAAGAGAGACGAAGGAGACGGTAGAAATTAGGGTTCTCTTATTCATCAAAGACTCCCTTTATATAGGGTATCGATTACATGTTTCCATAATACATAAAGATAACAAATACTTAAATTGTCCTTCATCAGTTACTTATTGACGAAGGCACACTAATTGTGTTTTTCCTTCAACACTAAACTCCATTTGTTTTAGTTTTTCATCATGTTTTTGGTGCTTTTACTTTCGTAACACAATGATTTTACAGTGTAATGAAATATTTTTCTTAATTATTTTAATGAAGTTATTTGATGCTTGGTTTCTTTATTATGGAAGTAAATAATGGATGCAATTGTCAAGATACGCCATATAATATTTCAACAAGCCAAAAATAATCATATATAAAAGTGGAGATGATGGAGTCAAAATTGGAACTAACAATAAAAGCACCACCAGACGATAAAGATATAACTAATTTGAGTGTATTAACTAACAATAAAAGCACCATCAGACGATAAAGAAATCACTAATTTGAGTATACTACAACACTATCATTTTAAAAAAAAAACCTCTATATAACAAGCTTGTAATTTGCATAAGTAGATTAAAAAATATACTGTCAAAAACATCGACTTTACTCCATTGTATTAACATAAACAACACCAAAATACATATGACAAAGCACCAAAATAGAAATAAAAAGGCACTAATAACCCGACCACCAAACGTCAGTCACAACTAGTTAGAATTCAGGTGAATCAAATTAGTGCCTTTTTATTACATTGGATGTACTTTTTATACTTTGAAACGTCCTCAAACATCAACAATAATTATTATATAAATCTCCAAGTGGCGTCCCCACTCCATCATCTCACCTTTCACCTACCTGTCGACCGCCATGGCCGATTGTCCAGATCTCAGCCATCATCGTCGATTCCTCTCTTTTCCATGTGGTGGTGCCGGAGAGTGCGTTGGTGGAGGCGGTGACTCCTCGACTGTCCTTCATCGTTTTTCATCGAGAATCTCCAAAAAATAATCCGATTATCATCGCAGCCCTGATACTTTTTGTGTTTTACAAGTTCTTTTTTTGTGTGTGTACTTGTAGAAAGTGTGTGAGATTGAATGTAGAAGTTTTGGGAAGTGTCATTTCGTGTTCCATTTATCACGGGTGCAATTGGGGGATTTCCTAAATTTTCATTTGGTTTAATTTACCCCCCTCACCCCCTCCATTTTTCAAGTCACATTTATTTTTTTACTTTGTTTAAGAACACAATTTCATTTAGTCATAGCCATTAATCTGATTTAATTAGTGGTGGAGATTTGTCCCTAAGTTCAAAAATAAGGGGGTGGTTCTCATTTAAACCTAATCATATATATATATATATATATATATATATATATATATGTGTGTGTGTGTGTGTGTGTGTGTGTGTGTGTGTGTATGTGTGTGTGTGTGTGTGTGTGTGTGTACACTTATATGTGAACCTAAGGCCAATTATGGGCCTTATATCTAATTATATGGATGGATCAATTTTATTTTGTTTTTTGTATTTTGCCTTATTTGATTAAAAGCACTAGGATTATATAATAAAAATATTGTTGGTGTATATAACTGATTCGTTTATAAAAGCACTGTGATTATATAACAAAAGCACTAATGATATATAATGATAGCACTAGTTCGCAAGTTCGCAAATAATGGAGGGTTCTCATTGGAACCACCCCTATGTGTATGTGTGTGTGTGTGTGTGTGTGTGTGTGTGTGTAGGTTCAAATGAGATTTGATAAAAAAAAAACTAGAATTATATAATAAAAGTATTGTTGTTATATAATAAAAATATTACTTCTCAAGTTTAATAAAAATATTAGTTCTTAGGTAATAAAGTTGGGTTTCTCATTGGAATTAACCACACACAGACAGACACACACAACACACACACACACACACACACACACACACACACACACACACACATATATATATATATATAAATACACATATACATATAGGTATAAGATCATGTGAGAATAGATTTTAGCGTGAGAAATGGGAATAAATCCTAAACATAGGATCTAAGAAATCAACGATGCAAGTTTATCCCATAATTAAAGTGTTTGGTGGCAATTTCTTAAATTCTAGGACATGTGAAGTGATTTGTACACATTTGGTGTGATTTCCGTTTGTTTTTGCATTTTGTTTTTCGTGTTATAGCAAAATTTAGGTCGTATTTTCTCTTATTTTTATTTCTCTTAGTATTTTTGTAGGTCGTGTAGTTTTGTAAGTTTTAATTCTAATCTCGTTTTATTGTCTGTTTCAGTCTTTCGAGTGGAACCTCTCGCGTTCCCATGAGTTACAACCAGTTCGGAACAACGAAAACTGGACGAGGGACGCAAAGCTATCATTGATCGACGTGCAACCGATGCGTCGTCGACGCATCATCGATGCGGAACCGACACCGACGCTGAAAGTCCTTGTCGATCGACCTGCTGAGGTTTTCCAGCTTTTGTCGATCTATGCAGCTCGTCGACATAACATCGACGCGCGCCAACTAGCTGAGTCGACATCCTAAGTCGACTGACACACCGAGAGCCATGCACCACCGTCGACTGACCACCGGCATCGACGGAGAACGATGCCAGATACACCGTCGATCGACGATCATCATTTTTGTGCGAAATTATCACGACGCCCTCCCCGTATGACACTATTTAAGCGTCGTCACTCTTCAGCTGAGAGACAGACCCGACCAGAACTTAAGACTTACCTATTCTAAACCTAGTTTCCATGTTTTTGAAATTTTGAATCCTCCTTTCACTCTTGCTTGATCCATCTTAAAATAATTCACTTTTGATTCTTATTTTCGTACGATCCGGTGATTGGGATCAAGGATTCAGCTCGTTGGTAGCTTGTTGACTTATTTTTCTGCAATTCATATTCTAATATGCTTGGGTAAATTCTGGAGTATAATTCTTGAATTGTTTATGAATTTTAGTTATTGGGTTTCATAATATTACTTGCGTTGATCTTGGATCCCGTTTGTTCGTATGCTTTTGTGCTGCTTTGTTTGCATTTGCTTGTGAATTTATTTGGTGAATGTCTTCGATGATTTTCTCGTTTATACAGTCTTGGTTTTGATTTGTCTTGGTTTAGGTGTTAGTGAATTTCATCTCTTTTTGGCTCTTAGTAATTTGATCGAACACCTCTGGTCGTTCTTATTATTCATTCGTTCCTTTTTGTTATGTTTAATTCTAATGTCGTTGAGCGCATTTGATACATTAGATTTGTCGATAATATGCTTTGTTTAATTTGATAGTCGTGGTGATCAATTATTTTTGGTTTTTTAAAACAAAACAAACCACCAACTTTATTGATCATGTGTTTAGATAATATGTGTTTAAACGAATATTTTAACTCCTATTGTCATTCCTCGAGAGACTCGACTCGAGTCAAACTTATCACTTACAATCGCTTCGTTCTCTTGCGGATGAAGTTTTCTAAACAAAAAGTAAGTGCAAAAAGTTTGATTTAAAATTTGGCGTTGTCGCCGGGGAATGCCAAAGGTTTTCATAAAATGTTCGTTCGTATGTGATTAGTTAGTTTAGTTTAATTTCAGTTTATTTCACCTCTCGATTTGTTTAATTGTTTGTTGAGTGTATGCAAGGACAAAGGTTATTTTGTGGAGAGCATGTCCCGTTAATTGACAACATCCATGGGGTCAATAGAACTAGAGCCGCACCCGGCAGAGTTGAGGGCGAGAGTTCTCGAGAAGATCTGATAGACAAGTCATCGATGGGTCCTCTCGAGGCAAACCCAAACTCGCTGGAATATCAAAATGAACAGAATGGCGTACCAAATCCGTACATGAATCCAAATGTGAACCACAATCCACCCGATGCACGGACGCCTTACGCCAATCACAATCAAGGCCCACACGACGTTCCACCATACAATCAAGGCCCTCACGACGCTCCACCATAAAATCAAGGCCCTTACAATCAAGGTCCATGACCAAATCAACCACCGCACCAACACGTTCCACATCTTCAGCATGAACCGCAACAACATTACAAATCAACTCCCCCACACTTAGCTTTTGCTTGTTCTCCAGCAAAACCGAATCTAGATGTAGACAAGAAAAATCTAGCCATCCGATAAACTAACCACTAATGCATTCAAATGATTCGAGAAGTTAATGCATTGAATCGATTTGAGACTTAACTAAAAGGACGACACGATACGTTGAGATAAGAAATTTAGAATTTCTTCCGAACGCCTAAAAGTAATGTGTTGTCTTTCATGTATATCCCCCATCCATGTCTCGGCCAAAGTCTATTCACGCTCAAACCGCTAAGTCGGCACCCGACTAACCCAGTCATCTATACACCTCTTCAACAATAAAATCTAAAAAGTAAAAATAAAAATGCATACAAAGGTTGCACAACTTACTATAAGTACTTCACTTGTACAAGGATTTCTCTTCTTTTTCTTTCTTTTTTCTTTCTCTCTTTTTTTTTTGAGTACCCATAGGTGAGGTACTAAACGAGCACAATATTTACAAAATGAAAATGAGAGTTCATTGACTCCAATCTTATGTTTCTAAGTGAAACTTATTATATTTTTCGATACACACATGGATTTTTTAACGTCTCCAAAAATAAAAAGAAAAATTATACAAACTCCTATACAGGGTATTTGAAAATGGGGCTAGTGGAGAGTATTCGACTTTTGGAACGAAACATGAATAGAACAATAAACAAAAAACTTCATAGGTTCTTTACACGTCATTCCTCATAATTACACTAATGTCAAACGAAAGTCTAAACAACCTAACCAAAGTATCTAACCACGTCACTTCTTCAAGGTTCCAACCAAAGTAAATACACACGACTCAAATAAAATACACAAGCAAGCATACGAATGAATTAACTAAACAAGGAGAGGTCTGGAGAGAGAAAATAATAGGAGTAGAATGCCACGTAAATGCCACGTAGGATTAATAATTACTTTACTTAGTAATTTTTTTAATATAATTGGAGAAGTAAATACCTTAATTAGATTGTCAGCCCGGAGAGATAGAAAAATATGAGTAGGAAAGAGAAAAAATATCACGTAGAATTATTTTCCTTTTTTAGTTATGTAGGGATTTTATTAACATAATTATGATAGATACATTAATTAATATTAATGATGATTTGGTTTCCTTTTTTATTTAAAAAATCACCTAGGATTAGTTTCCCCTTTTAATTATGTAGGAATCTTCTTAACATAATTAGGATAGATACTCTAATTAACATTAAAAAATAATAAAAAAGTAATATTATATATACACACACACATATATATATATTATATTTATATAATCACTTATATGTTATTTTGATTTTTATTATGAGTTTTCTTTTTACGTTTTTTCGTTATTTTTCTTATTCTGAGTCCAACAATATCAAATTTATTATTTTTTCTCAAAATAATTTGATCAACTTATTTATTTAAATTATACAAAAATGCACAATACAATATAATATGATATTATTTTTTATTGGTCATCAACATGTTGTTTATAAAATATTATTTCAACACCTTTTCATTTTAATTGATCTCATAAATTAATGAATTTTGTYATTATCTCTGAAACCGCATAAAACAATATAAGTTCAAACCCAACACTAAGTGGAGTGAACACTATGACGTCAATTACAATAGATTTTGAAAAATATCAACTAATTCCAAAATAAAAAGAAAAAAGGGAAAGACCGTCTTTGAAAGCAAGTTTTGCTAAACGCGGTAATTTTGAAAGTATTTATGTCACATTTAATTTTGATTGAAGTTCAAATTTGAGTTTATTCTATTAAGTATGCGTTTATATTTTACATACTAATCGTTTCAACTCCATTGTAATATTTATATTTAATTTAATACTTATACTATCATTTACTCATTGTGCGGAGGAAAAAAGTTATCTTCACATGATAGCTGACCTAGAATCCATGTTGGACAGTGCAAATAATTAAAAAAAATGTAAGAGAAAAAACAGTCACGTAGGATTATTTCTTTTTTTAATTATATAGAAATTTACGTAATAGAATTAGGATAAATACTCTAATTAATATTAAAAATAACATGATCATTTAAATATATCTATCTATCTAATAATTAGAAAAAAAACATGTAAGATAGAAAAACAGTCATGTAGATTTATTTTTTTATTTTTAATTATATGAGAATTTACTTAATAAAATTAGGATAAATACCCTAATTAATATTAAAAATAACAAGATCATTTAAATCTATCTATCTATCTATCTAATCACTTTTTATGTTATTTTGATTTTTATTGTGAGATTTTTGTTATTTTATTTCACGCTTTTGTTTTAATTATGAGTCCAATAATTTTAAATTTGTCACTTTCTCTCAAAAGTAATTTGACCACTTTTTTAATTAGATTATATAAAAATTACAACATAATTTAGTATTTATTTTACTATCTATCAAATATTATTATGATTCAATGCTTTTTTATTTGAATTGATCTCATAAATAATATTTAATATTAATGATGATTTAGTTACTTTTTTTAATTGTGTAGAAATTTTCTTAACATAATTAGAAAGGATACCCTAATTAATATTTAATAAAATTAATAATATCATTTGATTATATATATATATATATATATATATATATATATATATATATATATATAATTACTTATTTAAATATTTTAATACACTCAAGCCAATTATTTTTATTTTAGATAAAATAAAATAAAAAATTATCGTACAACGCACGGGCACAATACTAGTATTATATAATAATAATAATAATAATAATAATAATAATAATAATAATAATAATAATAATAATAAATTAATATTTATTAGAAAATGGCACAATCCGACAAGGCTTGAAAGTATTTTGAATCTTTCAAATGATGTGACTAATACAAAGTTAATCTAAATATTAAAATATAAAATAAGTTAATAATAATAATTAACTAATATAGATTAGATACAAGTGTAAATGTGACATCTTTTAAAAATTTCTAAGTATGCAAATACAACTATCAATGAATCTAATATAAACATTAAAATATAAAACTATTCAATATTTATAGTAATTGATATAGGCAATTTAATACGTGCACCTGGGGTGCACCCTGCAAATATCTATTATCACTCAATTATACGTGATGATATATGATAATTATGCGTGATAATATATTTTAGTTATATATATGATGATATGCGACAAAAATTTAGATTTAGGATTTACTTTTTCATTTTAGGGTATAGTTTCTCATTTTTTAAGGTTTAATTTTCCATTTTAGGGTTTAGTTTTCCATTTTAGGGTCTGACTCATTTTACTAGTTATATGTGATGATATGTGTCAGTTGTATGTGATAATATATGTCAGTTATATGCGATGATATATGATAGAAATTTAGGGTTTATGGTTTAATATTTTATTTTGGGGTTTATTTTTCGATTTTTAGGGTTTAGATTTTCATTTTAGGTTTATTATTTTCATTTTGCCTTTTAGATTTTAGATTTAGGATTTCAATTATTTGTGATGATATGAACCAGCTATATGTGATGATATATGTCAGTTATATACAATGATAAATTAAATTATTGGGTGCACCATGGAAGATGAACTTAAATCCACGGTATAATGACCCATTAATAAATAGATTAGAGAGTTGATAACACATCCTTTTAATCTTTTATTTTAAATTTAAAATTTAATAATTGTCACATTCTTTTTATATTTAACTTTTTACAAATTTTGCGTAACACACAGATGTTAAACTAGTATAAAATATAAGTAAATTACTTGTTATTTGTAATATTTTAAATATGTAACTAAATATTATTAATGAATTCCATCTAAATATATAAAAATATAAAATTATATAATAATTAATAAATATTGATCGGACACCGGCATATTGAATATGGCATCTTATGAACTTTTTAAACTATGTAATTATAAATTATTAATGAATTTAATCTAAATATTAAAATATAAATGTATTTAATAATAATAGTTAATTAATAAAAATTAGACAGTCAGAAAAATTGAACACTTTTGAAAATTTATAAGCATGTATATTAATAACGAATATCTAAACATCAAAATATAAATTACCCAGTAATAAAAAAAAATAATAAATATATATAAATATATATATATATATATATATATATATATATATATATATATATATATATATATATATATATA